>CAUOFW020000830.1:0-184038 GCA_963454935.2 Ilex paraguariensis | reverse complement strand
TCATTGATGGATGCATATAACACTATACATAGGGTTCAAATGCAAGAATAAAAGTATCAACAAAATTGATTCTTCTTCTTCTCCTTAATTCAAAGCTTTTTATTTCTGATTACTATATTCGTACTCGAGTGTTTGTTTCTAAAATTAATAAGAAGTACAAGTCTTTGATAATCTTAAAGTTACACTGGTATCCTAGGGATAAAATTTTCAAGAGTCCATCTTCATTATAAGTGAAAAAATTATTATCTCAAAGATAGTGAGTGTCGCGTCTTACCAACGATCTATCTTCTCGTTTTTATTTTATTGTTTTTTCTACTACTTAAATTGTTTTACCATACTGTATTCTAAAAAACAGTAATTTTAAAAGTTTTTAAAAGACAAGTATGAAGCATTCTCATTTAGTATTAGTATTGATTTATACCAGTATTAGTGTTTGATGGAACTTTAACATTGGTCAGGTTATTAATGAAAGTTATTAAGAACCGGAACTTTATAACTTGTCAAACTACTAACTAGTCCCATTGAACTAATTTAATCCAATCCTACCCTGTGTGCGGGCTTGATCCTGCACGATATATAAAATATTGGGAACAGATCTCTCCCCTGGTGAACTTTGGGTGAGCCGGTTGAGTGGCCAAGCACACTGCTCGAAACAGCCTACAAGGACGGTGGCAACTGGAGCGGTAAGGAAGATCCTGGGAAAGGAGGAACGATCCTGTACGTGCGAAAGGTATTTCCTGGAACAAAAGAGAACAAGTTAGAAGGGCGCCGGAGTGTTTTCCGGCGTATCCCCTCCGACGTCTAGTCAGTCTTTGAATGAGAGAGAGGAAGGAGAAAACACTGAGAAGGATATTTCGTAGTAGAGAGTTTGTGATTGCATACCCGCTTTGTCCTTTTGGGAGGGGTATTTATACCTTAGAAGATCATGATTGCTGTCAGTGTGGTCAGTAGGTGATCATCAGGCACAGGTAGCGTGTGTAATCATTTGATGAGGAATGTCTTCTCTAATTGACTGCTCGGGGTCCCGAGCAATCAATGGTGAGTTGTCGGGACGCCGACGGTACAATATGCTCCTTTCGGGAAGGATGCAATAAATGCTCTGTAATAGGAGCATTTATTGCCTTTCATATCCGAACCTTACCGCATTAAATGCGGTCTCGTCAACAGAAGGGTGCAATTAATTGTTTGCTTTCCCAAGTCGCGTGCCAGCAGCGGCATGCGGTTTGTCTGCTTCGGATGTGACATTATTTGCCACGCGTCCATCCCTTATTGGCTGTTACGTCGGTATTCCAGCACGTTCTGACATTACTTGTGTAAGAAGAGGTCATGATGACTAGTCCATACTGGCATAGGCTGATGTCCAGTTTGTCAGTAGCTTTATCCGGGAGTAGAGGAAGCGTCCAGGATGGAGTGACCCTCGGCGCCGAGGAAAGGCTCACCTCGGGGGACCAAGGGGTGGTGTGTTCCCGAGGTACATGGTGACCGAGGACACATGTCTTTGTATAATGTACCGAATATGTGATCCTATATGAGAGGTACCTCGGGGAGAGGACGCTTTGCCGATGGTGCTTGAACCCGAGCAACATTGTTCTAGAAACCCCGAGGACACGTGTCTTCATCATAGGCTTTTTCAGAAGAGTCCCATCAACTGCCCCCCAGCCTTCGATCTTCTGACGCCGAGGACACGCGTTGTCAGGAGACGAAGGGTTTTCCAACTGCCATCCGTCCTTCATTATGGCCTCGAGCAGCTTTCCCCGTCTTGGGATGTCGTGCGCATTAAATGCGCCGTTTTGGTTCTCCCGCCCAATGATGACAGTTTCCCCCCTATATAAAGGGGGTTCTTCTCCGGTTTCCATTGTTTTGCCATTCCGATCTCTGACCCAGAATACGCCTTTTCTGATCTGCTTCGCCGGAGTTTTTGTTTCCTCAGCCATCATCGACAGCATCTTCTCTTAAAAATCACAGTCAGTAAACCCATTGTTGACTCCTGGTCCTTCCGGTGCGAGTCGTTTTCAAAGTTTTTCCTGAAAAACTCCGTTTCCGACGTCTTCTGGTGAGTTTCACAACCTTCTTCTTTATCGTCCTCCTGGCCTTCTTGTTTTCCGATTTGAACGGTGGTGTCATCCGGTCGGTACGTCTTGATTTAAACCCTCGGGGAACTTCCTCAGGTTTTCAAGAGAGAACACCTTTTCCTCCCCTTTCTTTTTAGAGATGCCTCGTCGTCGCCCTGTTCCCGAGAATCCATCGGCTGGTCCCTCGGGGTCAGGGAAATACAAGGTGACGGGCGAGGCACAGATCGATAGGTTCAGGGCGAAGTATGGCATCCCCCGAGCGTGGACGTAGTGGGTTTTAACCCTTTGTTGAACTCTCCTACCTTCGGGGCCACGGATGCCATGCCTTTCTATACCAAGGCCATCATAGAGGGTGGCATTAGGTTTCCTTTACCCCCCCTGCTTCTTCAGTTCCTGTCTCGCTTCCGTCTCTTCCCCGGGCAATGCTGCCTCAACGTCTTTCGGATAATTATGGGGGTCCTAGAGCTCAATAGGCGCCTCGGGGTGAATATTGGGCTCAACGACCTCCTTTTCTGTTACTCTCTCCTAAGAGTCATGCCCCACCAACATTTCTACCTCAAAGCCAGGGACCCCTCTATGTACCTTGTAACCCATCTTCCTGACTCGGACAAGGGGTACAAGGACGACATCTTGATCTTCAAGGGATGTTGGGAGAGGGGTGTCGGTCCCGAGTACAATGACCTATTTTGCCCTCGGGAATGGAGAACGACAAGTACGTCGGTTCCTTTGGGTATTTTATTTGTTTCTTGGGACTTCTCATGTTTATGACAATCTTTTTTGTTGTGCAGGTATTCCTTCTCGGGAAACAGCTCCACCCCCTCGGTCGCTGGTCAATTTTGCCGACTTAACAACGGTTTGGAGTTTCACGGGTGCCGACGGATTTGGCCGAGCTGCCCATAATTTGCTGCACTATACCCCCGGGTATAAGAAGTTCTCACAGCTCCCTCAACCTTTCGAGCCTTCACAGTGGTCAGAGCTCTTTGATCAGGCGGCGAGGTTAGAGGTCGAGCAGAACTTGGAGGAAGACCCGGATCGGGCTTCAGAGGGAGAGGTAGAAGGAGTTGCTGAGGTCGGGGTCAGAGAGGACGTTGCTCCTTCGGACGCCGAGGTGGGGACTTCGGGAGGCGACCTGTGGCCGGATTTTCAAATTCTCCAAACCTTGGACGCCGAAGACGCTCTCGAGGAAGCGATGTCCAACACCCCACGCATCAATTTGGGGTTTCTTAGGCAGAGGCAATCCCTCGCAGCCGGGAGAGGCCGAGGGGCGACCGGCGGTACTCCGGCAGGAACCAGTTCCGCCAATTCTTCGAGGGCTCCCGGTCAGGGTCAGGTGCGAGACCGGGATCCTCAGGTGGAAGAAGAGAGGAGGGTGAAGCATCGGCATGACGGCCTCAGCCGAGGACCCAGGGCATCTCCCGCTCAACCTCAAAGCGGGAGGGATCGTGGGTTACCGCCTGCTCCCCCACAACAGCAACAACAGCAGCCCCGACAACAGCTACAGCTGCAGCAGCAACAACAGCAACAGCAACAGCAACAGCAGACCCCTCCTCCCGTTCCACCTCGGGGGGAGGCCGCAGAGTGGAATCCTCGAGCCACTGATCACATGAACAGAGTGATCAGGGTCGATGATTCTATTCTGTCGGATCCTCATGTCGCCAATGCAGTGAGTGAGACACTGCATTTCGAGGCCGACATGGAGGCTCATAGGGGGCGATCAACCAACGTGTTGTTCCGCTCCATGATCCAGAATTCCCTGGTGGTGAGTTTATTCCTGTTTTGATCTCTTCACTCTTGTTTTCTATTTTTGTTTTTTTAACACTCTTTTCCTTCCTTTACAGGCTACCCAGCAGATTTCTATCATTGCTGGCCGGTACTACGCGTCCAGGATGGATCTTCAGAGGGCCAAGGATCAGAAGGCAGAAGCGGAAGCTGCCCTTGCTCGGGCAACGGAAGATGTTGCTGCCAGGGATTCCACCCTGGTAGGGCAGGCTGCCCAGATAGAGCAACTCCTCAAGGACGCTGAATCGGCCAAGTCGGGCGCTGAGAAGCTAAGTGCCGCACTTGCCGATGCTGAGAGGAGGATTACTGAGCAAACGCAGCGGCTCTCTGCGGCGGAGGAGAGGGCAGTGGGCTCCGAGGAAAGCTGCCTGGCCCTTACCCAGGAGCTAGATAGGATCAGAGCCGAGGAGCTGAACCGGAAGTCGGAGCAACAACTTCTGGAGGAGTTTGCCGATGACGTGCTCCCCGCCCTTGAAGAAAACAGCAAAGAGTTCTTCAAGAAAGGGTGGGACGAGGCGCTCCAGGCTGCTGGAGTCCCGTCAGACTCCCCTCTCTTCCAAGTGCACAAGTATGTGCCCTCGGCAGAGATGGAGCAGGCAGAAGCACAGGTTGCTGCCGAGGATGAAGCCCCTACACCGATGCAAACCTCGGCTGATGCTCCCGAGACGGTGATAGTGGACTTGTCCGAGGACGCTCCGCCCGACCTTGCCCCTGAAGCTCAAGCTGCTCAAGCTGTTCCTGCTGACGAAGTTCTTCTCCTGCCCGCTCCAGAGGCTTCCCAACCTTTTATTGCTGATTCGCCCTCGGCCGAAGTTCTGGAGGTGCCTGGAGCCCGATGAAGCTGCTTTTCATTTCCCTTTTTTGTACTCCTTTTGCTTTTCTTTTGTAGCTTTTGGGGACGCAAAGCCCCTATTTCTTTTGGAAATGAACAACTAGTCTTTTTATCTTTCTGTCTTCTTCTGTATACAGTAGTGTTCTGCTTTTCTTTACTTCTGTGTAGAATAAACCATAAGTGTCTTTGAACTGTCCTCGGGGCGTGCTGGCCCGTTCCGGAGGCGAGATCTTTGTATCTACTCTGGGGACTTGGGGTCCTTGTGTTTGTTCTCAGGACCATTTCTTTATGAATGCTCGTTTCCATTTTTTGCCTTGGGGACAGTAGTCCTTGCACTTTGTCCCAGAGCCATGCCGTTGCAGGAGGCTTGCTCCTGTATGTACTTCGGGGACGAGAGTACTTGAACTCTGTCCCCAGGGCCATACCCTTGCAGGAGGCTTGCTCCTGTATGTACTTCGGGGACGAGGGTCCTTGAACTCTGTCCCCAGGGCCATACCCTTGCAGGAGGCTTGCTCCTGTATGTACTTCGGGGACGAGAGTCCTTGAACTCTGTCCCCAGGGCCATACCCTTGCAGGAGGCTTGCTCCTGTATGTACTTCGGGGACGAGAGTCCTTGAACTCTGTCCCCAGGGCCATACCCTTGCAGGAGGCTTGCTCCTGTATGTACTTCGGGGACGAGAGTCCTTGAACTCTGTCCCCAGGGCCATACCCTTGCAGGAGGCTTGCTCCTGTATGTACTTCGGGGACGAGAGTCCTTGAACTCTGTCCCCAGGGCCATACCCTTGCAGGAGGCTTGCTCCTGTATGTACTTCGGGGACGAGAGTCCTTGAACTCTGTCCCCAGGGCCATACCCTTGCAGGAGGCTTGCTCCTGTATGTACTTCGGGGACGAGAGTCCTTGAACTCTGTCCCCAGGGCCATACCCTTGCAGGAGGCTTGCTCCTGTATGTACTTCGGGGGCGAGAGTCCTTGAACTCTGTCCCCAGGGCCATACCCTTTGTCTTTTGTTTGGCGAGTCCTTGAGAGAGAGTACTTCAAAAGTAAAACTTCTTCAAATTCATAATATTCCATGGTCGTATTACAGGTCTTCCACTCATATCTTCTAGTCCATACGACCCGGCGCCCCCGATTGATATTACTTTGTAAGGCCCTTCCCAGTTAGGTCCCATCTTTCCCTCTGTTGGATCCCGGGTATTGGCCGTTACCCTTCTGAGGACCAGGTCGCCTATCCGGAATTCTCGAGTCTTGACCCTCTTGTTGTATAGCTGGGAGATCTTCTCTTGATACTTGGTTATCTTCAAGGCGGTTTCCTCCCTTCTTTCTTCCAGTAGGTCCAGATCCAATCCCAGTTGATGATCATTCCCCCCTTCATCGAAAGCTTGGGTCCTTATGGTCGGAAGCCCTACTTCGAGGGGTATGATTGCCTCCATCCCGTACGCCAGGGAGTAGGGGGTTTCGCCCGTTGATGACCGAGGGGTTGTCCTGTACACCCATAAAATGTTTAACAGCTCTGTCGCCCACTTTCCCTTGGCTCTCTCCAGCCTCTTCTTGATCCCGTTGATAATTGTCTTGTTGGTGGCCTCCGCCTGCCCATTGGCTTGTGGGTATGCAGGGGTGGAGTAGAAGTTACGGATCCCGAGATGCTCACAGAAAGACTTAAAGCGCCCGCCAGTGAACTGGGTCCCGTTATCCGATATCAGTGCGCGAGGAATGCCGAACCTGACGACTATGTTCTCCCAGACGAACTTTTTGGCGTCTATGTCTCGGATGTGACTCAACGGCTCCGCTTCTACCCATTTGGTGAAGTAATCTGTGGCCACGATGAGGAACTTCTTGTTTCCCGGAGCTTTAGGCAGAGGTCCAACCAAATCAAGCCCCCATTGAGCGAATGGCCAAGGGCTGGTGAGGGGGTGTAAGTCCCCCGCAGGTTGCCTGATCGCAGGGGAGAACCTCTGGCACTGGGCGCATTTTTGGACATATGCCCTTGCGTCCCTTTGCATTCGCGGCCACCAATACCCCTGAGACATAATGCGGTGCGCCATTGATCGTCCTCCAGAGTGCCCCCCACATATTCCTTCATGCACTTCGTACAGGAGGTCTTGTACTTGATCTTCTCGGACGCATAGCAAGTAAGGTCCTGAGAAAGACCTCCGGTAAAGCTTCTGATCCGAAGAGACCCAAAATCTTGGAGCTTTCATCCTTATCTTTCTAGCTTCCCTTGGACACTCCGGGAGATCTCCCGTCGTTAGGAATTTGACAAAGGGATCGATCCAACTGAGCTGCTGGGGCGCGTCCTGGATGACCATCGCCTCAAGAGTATGATCAATGCAGGATGTGGGAAGATACTCAATGGTGATCCTGCGCGACTGGGAGGAGTCCACTGCCGAGGCTAGACAAGCCAGGGCGTCGGCATGTGTGTTCTTGTCGCGGGACACCTGCTTGATTTCAAATCGGTCGAACCTTTGGATAACGGTCGTTGCCTGGTGATGGTACGCCTTCATCCTAGGGTCCCTTGTTTCGAATTCCCCATTGACTTGATTGACCACCAGCATGGAATCGCAATGCACGATCAAATTGGTAACTCCAGTCGCCTCAGCTAACCGAAGTCCTGAGATGAGTGCCTCATATTCCGCTTCATTGTTCGATGCTTTGAACCCCAACCGGATGGCCTGCTCTGCAATAATCCCTTCTGGAGAGATCAGCAAGACACCGATTCCGGACCCCTTGCTGTTCGATGAACCATCCACACATAAAAGCCATGGCGATCCTTCAACATTTGTTGGAGATGCTAAGTTGGGAGGAGGCGATCCTTCTAGAACAGGATTCTCCCCCGAAAACTCGGCTATGAAGTCCGCCAGTATTTGTCCCTTTATTGCAGTTCGGGGTTTGAAATGAATGTCGTGCTCCCCCAACTCTACAGCCCATTTGGAGATCCTTCCGGAGAGTTCAGCTTTCCTCAAAATTGCCTTCAAGGGCTGATCAGTTAGGACAGTGATTGGGTGCGCCTGGAAGTAATGGCGCAGTTTCCTCGCAGTGGTGACCAAGGACAGGGCCAGTTTTTCTAGGGGCAGATATCTTGTCTCTGCATCCAGGAGCGCCTTGCTGATGTAGTAAATCGGCTTCTGTCGGTGCTCATGCTCACGGATAAGTACTCCGCTTACTGCAAATTCTGAAACTGCCAGGTATAGGAACAGCATCTCTCCCTGGATGGGGACGGATAGGGTTGGAAGAGTCCTCAGGTATTCTTTGATCCCAGCCAGGGCGTCCTCGCACCCCTGGCTCCAAATACTCTTCCCAGCACATTTGATTGCTCCAAAGAAGGGTTTGCATTTATCCGAGGAGCGTGAGACGAATCGGTTAAGTGCAGCCAGCATCCCTGTGAGTTTCTGGACTTCTCGGACAGTGCGAGGGCTTCGGATATCCAGGATTGCTTTTATCTGATCCGGGTTGGCTTCGATTCCCCGATGACTAACCAGATACCCGAGGAATTTTCCCGACTCCACTCCGAAGACGCACTTTGCTGCATTTAGCTTCAACCCATACTCCCTGAGAGTGGAGAAGGTATCCGCCAAATCTGTAAGATGATCACCACTCCGTTTGCTTTTTACCAGCATGTCGTCTATGTAGACCTCCATGGTGTTGCCGATCTGTCTCTTGAACATCCGATTCATCAATCTTTGGTATGTTGCCCCGGCGTTCTTCAATCCAAATGGCATCACTTTATAACAATAAACTCCCTTCGGAGTGATAAACGCCGTTTTTTCTTGGTCCGGGGCATAAAGAGGGATCTGATGATATCCCGCTCGAGCATCCAGGAAGTCCATTCGTTCATATCCGGCTGTGGCATCTACCAGCTGGTCCACCTTCGGCAGGGGGTAGTCGTCCTTGGGACATGCCTTGTTTAGATCTGTGAAATCCACGCAAACACGCCATTTCCCCCCTTTCTTTTTTGCACATACTGTATTGGACAGCCATTCTGGGAACTGTATCTCTCGAATGGCGCCAGCTCTCAGGAGTTTGTCTATTTCCTCATTGACCGCGTTGGTGTGATGCGGGGCCATACGTCGTGGCCTTTGCTTTACTGGCTTGTGAGATGGGTCAACATGCAGCCTGTGAGTAATTATTTCGGGGTCTACCCCTGTCATTTCCATTTCGTTCCAGGCGAACACGTCTGTATTCCCTCTTAAGAACCTGATCATCTCCTCTTGTTCGGCTGCGGGCATCGAGGTCCCAACTAGGAAATACTTCTCTTCTTCTCCTTCTACCAAGGGCACCTTCCGGAGGTCTTCAACCGACCGTTCCGCTGGGTCTACCCGGGGGTCATCCATCCCCGGACGCCCGGACTGTAATTGCTATTTTTCTATGATCTCTTCCGGTGCTCGCCCCTTCTCCTGGCCGGACGCTCCGGCTCGGACGGCCGAATAAAAACAGTTCTTCGCAGACGCTTGATCTCCCCGGATCTCCATGACGCCCTCTGGCGTGGCGAACTTCAACTTTTGATGGAGAGTGGAGTGTACCGCTCCCAAAGCGTGTAGCCATGTTCGACCCATAATCACGTTGTAAGGGGAGTCCGTGTCGATCACCACAAACTCTGTGTCGATGACGAAGGGACCAGTGGCGACCGGTAATGTAATTTTCCCCACGGGCAAGGCGAAAGAGCCGTTGAACCCGATGAGGGGTGTCCTGATTTTGGTCAAGTCTTTGGGGCCAAAACCCATCCGCTTCAAAGTCTCGAAGTACATCACCTCCGAGGAACTCCCTGAATCAATCAAGATTCTCTTGACATCGAATTTCCCTATCTTCAGGGTTAAGACAAGGGCGTCGTTATGAGGAATCACCACGCCCGTCAAATCCGCGTCAGAGAACATAATGCCAAGCTCACCCATCCTGGCCCTTTTGCTTGATGGGCCCACACCTCCTTCGGCTACCTTTCTGGTAAAAGCTACCCTCTTGAGGTCGGATTCGAGCTCTTTGGACGTGGGGCGCTCCAGTGGACACACATGGATGACGTCTATGACGTTGTTTGGTTCCTCGGTCGGGGCATGAGCTCGTTTCTCTTCTGGCCTGGGCTCTATGTATTCTTTCAGATATCCATCTCGGACTAAGCTCTCCAAGAATGACTTGAACACCCTGCAGCTCTCGGTGCGATGCCCGACATCCCGGTGATATGAGCATCTTACTGTTTGATCACGGGTGGAGAGGTCGCTTTGCATCCTGGGCGGCCATTTGAAAAACGGTTCATGTTTGATTTTATGGAGCAACCTGTAGATGGGTTCCTTGAAGACGGTGTGAACTCCTCTGGACGAACCCCCTGGACGGGGTAGCAATCCCTTCCGGGGAATATCTTCGTGCTCTTTTTCCTTTCTCTTGGGTTGGAGGGCTCGGCCTTTGTTGCCCCCCATCTCGTCCTCGACCCTTGAGTACTTGTTGATTCGGGCCATCAGTTCCCCCATATCCGAGGGAGTCTTTTTGGTCAGGGATCGGTACAGGTCCGTGTCCCTGGCCAAGCCGAGCCGGAATGATGCTGCTGCCATGACCTCCGAGCATCCCTCGACCTCATTGACTTCTTCCCAGTATCGGATGGCGTACTGGCGAAGAGTCTCGGATTCCCTCCTCCTGAGGGTCAGCAGTGATCCAATGTCCTTTGGGCGCTTACTCCCCGTGATGAATCGGGTTAGGAACTGCCTTGTCAATTCTTTCCAGGACCCAATACTGTTTGGGGGAAGCGCCTCGAACCACCTCATCGCGGAGTCCCCCAAGCTCATAGGGAATACCCGGCATAGAAACCGTTGGTCCGAATGATAGAGGGACATCATCTGCTTATACTGTCTGATATGGGCATCGGGATCAGATCGCCCATCATAGGTCTTGAACCGTGGCACGACGAACTTTCTTGAGACGTCCATCTCGCTGATTTCCCTCGTGAAGGGTGTTTGCATGACTTCGTCCTCGGCCTCGTCCTGGATCGTCTTGCCCTTTCTCCTGGAGTCTAATCGGGCTCTGAGATCTACTTCCCTTGCGGGATGCCTCCTGAAGTCTCTGGGTTCGTCGGTAAGCCCCTCGTTTCCTGGGCGTCGTGTAGATTGGGTTGAGTCCTCCTCGGATTCATCTCCCTTCCTCCGTCTGGATAAACCTCGCCGGAGGTCGTCCAGGGCCAATGGCCTTGCTTTCCTGGAATGGTTGTCAAGATGGCATTCGCCGGCCCTGGGTCGCTTCGGGGCCCTGGAGCTTTCTGCTTTGTGATCCAGGTGGTTCCTTAGATCCTTTGTCTCCGCCTCATGGACGGGGAGTCCTCGGGAGAGGAATGAATCCCTCGACCCTCCGCCTGAGGCAGCAAACTCGTCGAGCCGGCTAAGGACGTTTACATTGTCCTTCTCCAGCTGACGTAATCTATCGCCAAATTTCTCTTCAATCACCTCTGCCAGCTGACGGGCCAAGGGGGCTGATCCTCCTGACCTGATACCCATACTGGTTTGAGGGGTTACCCCCCTTGACCGAGTAGAGGCACTTTTAATCGTACTGGTGCGATCCCTCCCTCCGTGATGGCAGGGAGCTTGCAACTCATGACTCCGTTGATGGGGTCCTTTCCCTTTCTGTCTGGTGTTCACCATGGTCACTGTTCTTTTATAGAGAAAAGATTAGGAAAACTACTCGTTTCCCACAGACGGCGCCAGATTGTGCGGGCTTGATCCTGCACGATATATAAAATATTGGGAACAGATCTCTCCCCTGGTGAACTTTGGGTGAGCCGGTTGAGTGGCCAAGCACACTGCTCGAAACAGCCTACAAGGAACGGTGGCAACCTGGAGCGGTGAAGGAAGATCCTGGGAAAGGAGGAACGATCCTGTACGTGCGAAAGGTATTTCCTGGAACAAAAGAGAACAAGTTAGAAGGGCGCCGGAGTGTTTTCCGGCGTATCCCCTCCGACGGTCTAGTCAGTCTTTGAATGAGAGAGAGGAAGGAGAAAACACTGAGAAGGATATTTCGTAGTAGGGAGTTTTTGATTGCATACCCGCTTTGTCTTTTGGGAGGGGTATTTATACCTTAGAAGATCATGATTGCTGTCAGTGTGGTCAGTAGGTGATCATCAGGCACAGGTAGCGTGTGTAATCATTTGATGAGGAATGTCTTCTCTAATTGACTGCTCGGGGTCCCGAGCAATAATGGTGAGTTGTCGGGACGCCGACGGTACAATATGCTCCTTTCGGGAAGGATGCAATAAATGCTCTGTAATAGGAGCATTTATTGCCTTTCATATCCGAACCTTACCGCATTAAATGCGGTCTCGTCAACAGAAGGGTGTAATTAATTGTTTGCTTTCCCAAGTCGCGTGCCAGCAGCGGCATGCGGTTTGTCTGCTTCGGATGTGACATTATTTGCCACACGTTCATCCCTTATTGGCTGTTACGTCGGTATTCCAGCACGTTCTGACATTACTTGTGTAAGAAGAGCTCATGATGACTAGTCCATACTGGCATAGGCTGATGTCCGGTTTTGTCAGTAGCTTTATCCGGGAGTAGGGGAAGCGTCCAGGATGGAGTGACCCTCGGTGCCGAGGAAAGTCTCACCTCGGGGGACCAAGGGGTGGTGTGTTCCCGAGGTACATGGTGACCGAGGACACATGTCTTTGTATACTGTACCGAATATGTGATCCTATATGAGAGGTACCTCGGGGAGAGGAAGCTTTGCCGATGGTGCTTGAACCCGAGCAACATTGTTCTAGAAATCCCCGAGGACACGTGTCTTCATCATAGGCTTTTTCAGAAGAGTCCCATCACTACCCATTAACACCCCAATGAAACATGCCCTTATGAGTTAGGACATAAATTTAAGGCTTGATCCTTGAGCTCAAACATGTGAAAGTTCAGGTGAATTTTTTCCTTATTGCGTTACTTTGTGCATGCTTAATTCTTTCATGGCGAAAGAGACCAGAAGTTCACTAGCTGAAACTATTTTGGGATTAGATCCATGGCTAACTTTTTCAGGCCAAAAGGACAAAAGCATTTTAAAAGACCTATTTACCTTCTGTTATCTCCAACGGAGCCCTCATAGTCGTCGATAAGGAAAACTACATAAAGCTACATGTCTTCTTCTCTAGATTCAATCATTGCTCTGGCTATATTTTAAAAAATGTTATATAATTCAAATAGTATTTAAAAATTATAATTCAAATATATATCATTATTTGAATGAGTATTAAAAAAATAATAAAATCTATTCATCCAAAAAATAATATGCATTTGAATTATAATTATTTATATTTTATTCAAGTTTTATAGTATTACTCTTATTACTTAGCCATTTCATATCCGGGGCACCGAAATCGGAGAGTGTAAATGAAAGAGTCAATCAGTGTCAGCCTCCTACTTACCAAAAAAAAATTGTCAGTCTCCTTAAGCACCTGTGTATACATGTGGCACAAATTATGAAAATTTTGTTTGGTAGAATGTTGGTTTGCAGATTTGTTCATGAAAAAGAACTACAGAATCTCTAAATAGGTTTTCTATTCCCAACCAACTCTCTATTTTAGAGAGTCAATAATTAAAATTTTATCTCCAATAGACTATTTATTTAGACTCTTTAAAATAAAGAATTTAATTTAGAATATCTGCAACAATGCTTTTTATTTTAGAGAACACATATCTTAAAATAGAGAGTACCTTTTACAAAAAATTAAATTAAAGAGTTAATTATTAAATACCACTCCAATAGGACTCTTTATTTTTATTATTTTATCATTTTATATTTTATCTTTTTTGGGTATAAATTTCGTTTTTCTATTATTTTGCCTCCATCATTTTAACAAAAAATAATCTATAAACTATTCCAAACCAAGATACACAAACCAAACACAAAATATATACATCAACTTATTTAAAATCTATTGATTAATTTAAAATTAATATATATATATACACACACATATAATATAAATGTATGTACACGTACCAATAAACAAGTTTAAGGATGACTGCCAATTAAAAGTGCCAATTAAAAGTTTAAGGATGACTGCCAGTTTAAGGATGATTCCATCCATTTAAGGATGGAATCAATAAAGTGTCAATTAATAAACAAGAGAAATAAGTTGAAGCAATAATTTAATAGTCAGATCTTGATGTTGTTCTTGTGGAGTTTGAAGACAAATTTAGCTTCTTCAGAGAAATCCATTCGGAGGTTCAAACGAAGGGAAAAAATGGGTTTGTCATAGTTGAAATATATTTAAACTCAATGTCTTGTTAGACAAGACAAAGATTCCATTTTTCTAGTGAGTTTAACTCTCCAAATGTAGAGAGTGAGTTTGACTCTCCAAATGTGGGGAGTCAAATTGGACTATCTATTTTAGAGAGCTTAAGTAAAGAGTCCATTGGAGATTAAATTTGGGGAGTTGACTCTCTAAAATAGAGAATTGAGCGAGAATGGAGAGCATATTGGAGATGGTCTTAGCTCTCCAAATTTGGAGAGTCAGCCTAACTCTCTACTCTATTTTTTGGAACTAAAAAAGGGTATATTTGTCTTTTTTATCCAAGACACTCAGGATAAAATATATCTCAATTCTAAAAAAGAAGAAAAAAAAAGGATAGAAGTCAAATTTATTCTGAAAAAGGGCAAAACATAAAATAATCTATATAATAATGGAGCTAAATATTATTTATTTTTAACTTTTCGCGGCTTAGATCGTTTGAAGATTTTTCATCTGATGGTCCTAATTAATCACACTTTTGAGGAAGACTTTCATTCCTTTTACAACTCTAACACCCTCATTTCTCATATCTATATAATAAAATAGAGTTGGGTTTAAATTTTGGAGATAAAGAGAGGTGTAGATTGTTTTGAGACAAAACATAAACACATCAAATCGACAACGTAATCCCAACAAAAAAAGACGGTTTAGATTATTTCAAAATTTTTGATCTAATGGATCAGAGTAAGTACTAAACTTTGTTTTTTCACCCAACAATATTTTCTGACTCGTGTCTCTCTCTCTCCCTTCCAAAATCTCTCAAATCTTCCCAATCCCATCCAAAATTCAAATCTCGCCCATTTTAGTTGCACACACATGGCACCCCAAGCACTCCAACCCAAGCCAAACTCTCTCTCTCTCCTCTGCGGATAAAGACCCAACTTAGGCCCTTATCTCTCACTCTCTCACCGATCGCTCCTCTGCCATGGCTTAATCAGCAAATGTCACCCAATGTCACCCTGGCACCTCTCTCTCTCTCCAGATCTTTCCCTTTACTTATATGCTTTCCAACTCTCTTACACGCCTCTCTCTATCTCTGCCCTCTTCTGCGAAGCAACAACCACATCTATTCTCAACGCCAACGTCAACGGCAGTCAGCGTAGCTACTCAGGTATCTCATCTCAGATCTCTTACACATATCATCTCCCATTTTTCTTTTTCTCTCTGTCACCCAAAAGTCCCTCTTGGTGTTCCTCCCACTTTGCACACAAGATATTCAGTAGATTACCATGCCAATATTTTTTGATTAAACATAAATCATGTTCAATCCTCCAAAATTGTGTTAAAAAAAGGGTTTGGGTTTTGAATTTCATGTTTTCTTGCATATCCACCTTGAGTTTGGGTTCACTGTTTGAGTTTTGCTTAAATTAAAGATCATGTTTGGGTTTGGATTTTGCTTAAATTAAAGATCATGTTTGGGTTTGGGTTAATGTGTTATTGGTTGTGTTCACTGTTATATTGGGTTTTGCTCACTATTATATTGGGTTTTGCAATAAAAATTACAATTGGGTTTTATCATTGTAATTAATTTGCTCACTGTTATATTGGGTTTTGCAATAAAAATTGCAATTGGGTTTTATCATTGTAATTAATTTGCTCACTGTTTGGGTTTGGTTTTGGGTTCACTATTAAATTGGCTTTTGCTCACTGTTATATCCCCCTTCATTTGTGTTTCTTTGCTAGCAGCCGCCCCTTCTCTCATTTCTTTTTGTGTTACTTGATGATGCTAGCAGTCACAGGAAGCTTAGAGATTGATCATCATCCTCCCATAGGTAACAATTTTTTCTCTTTTTTTTTTTGCAACACACGCGCACACACTGAACACACGTTGTTGAATAGTTAAAGTTGTTGGAATTTGAATACAATAGTTGTGATTTGCTGAGATGCAAATGAATTGAGTTTTCATCACCTAGCATGAGGCAAAATGGGTTTTCTTAATTTTTCAATGTTGTTGCAGGTCCCACCAATACCGTCGAATTCGTTCCCAACAATACCCTTGAATTCCAGTTTGTTCCCAGCAATACCCTTTCTTTGGAAGTAGTGTCCTACTTTTACATTTCAACTTAAAGCAGTAATTTTGATTTATCACAAAGCTGCGATGGTTTTAACCTTCCAAGGTGTGTGCATGTATTAGTGTCTACAATTTGTTTGTCTGTTTAGCTACTATTTGTTCCATACAACACAGTGGTGCCGCCTTACTCCCTAAGACACCACTGCCACCAACCCAAAATCTGGTTATTAGGTTTTTTTTTTTTGTGGCAAAATAACAGTGGTTATTAGCTAGGTAAATTTTTACATTTTTTTGCATGTGCGAGTGATTGTGGTGATTAGCTAAACTTCATTCTTGGCATACGACATTTATTGAAATAATGCTACAACAATACCAATTGAAACTTTTTTTGCTCTTTGTTTTTTTAGTTTTATTTTGTTCTTCTTTCATCTACCTACTTTCGATTGGGCCCGTTTTATAATTTTAATATTAGTACTTGCATTCAAGTATGCTCGAAAACTGATCGATGAAATGCCTAATATAGACTTTATCAATTGGAATGGTGATTATTGGTTATTTTCTCTTGGCTTCTTACCAAGGTATACGTATATGTGCCATTGTAGTGAACTTTCTCTCCGTGTGTGCTGATTGGGTGTATCTATGGTGAAATGATATAATTTCTTGGGTTATATTCTATTAAGACTTTGTTTTTCTATCTTATGTCAGGTAAGTTTTTATTTTATTTTATGTCATTGCTTGGTGGTATAAAATCAAAACCTTAACACAATCTATGCATGCAGATCTCAATTTGGGTTGCGTCGAAAGGGCTTTTTATACCACCAGCACTTTTCGTTTTCTTTGTGGCTCTTCGTCCCTTCTCACTAGTCCAAATTATCCAGATAATTGGATCATATAATTGTTCTTTGATTTTTTTTTTTGTTTTCTAGATTCCCCTTCCCAATGGGTGAGAGCATATTTACATTTGTAAAGGTGAAGGGAGCTCGATATACTAGATTGAGAAAAGTATTTCTTTTGGCATACTCATATATCTATAATGTCATTTTGTTTTCATTGTGGTCAACCCTCAATTTTTGTTTCCCGTTTTGCATGAAAGTTTTTGTTATAAAGTACCTTCAGTATACATATTTGTTTGCGATTTTTTATTTGTTGCGCAGTGCCTTCAGGCACGTGCAATAGCTAGTAACTCTCTATCTCTAATGCTTTTTTATTTTAGACGTTTATCTCTCATATAATTCTCTTTCTCTCTCTCTCTCTCTATATATATATATCATATTTCTATCTCTCAGACTTTTTAAAATTTAAACACACACACAAATGTCTCTACCTCTCTCTCTATCTCTTTCGTACCTATAGCTCAAACGTCTCTCTCATACCTCTTTGCTATCTCACGTATCTCTCTCACATGTCTCTGTTTACATTCGGTTAGTCTCTCTCTCTCTCTCTCTCTCTCTCTCTCTCTCTCTCTCTCTCTCTCTCTCGCTGACACATACTATTACAATTTCTTCTACCCCCTCACCACCATTCAACACCCACAATTGCTTCTATCTAGATATACTTCTATTCAAGCTCTTTGTTCGAAGTGCCCCGCGAATATTGTACCAGCAAAGCACATATGTTCTTGACGTAGTTATGTTAATCAAATCATTTTGTTTAGTGAGATGTTTTACTACATTGAATATATATCCATTACAATTGCTTCAATCTAGATGTAATTCTATTAAAACTCTTTGTTCGAAATGTCTCGCAAATACTGTACTAGCAAAATACGTACGTTCTTGACATAGTTATGTTAATCAAATCATTTTGTTTTACTGAGCTGTTCTACTACATTGAATATATATACATAAGTGTCTCTTTGTTCGGTTTGCATGCCTGTAGCTGGATTGTGTGAAGTCAAAGTTTTTTTCCCAAAAAAGAAATTGAATTATCTATTTTATGTTTTTCGTGTTTTTTCTTTTATTTTTTTTGGTTGGGCATCTACAATCTCACATATAGAATAAGGTGCCCAAATTTTCTCACCATTGTTAGCGTATTGACAAAGGATTAAGATGCCCAAAAAGGTATTTTGCCATTGCCTACGCACTGATCACGAATTTTTCAGGTTGATACATTGTTGTTTATTTGCTCTATTTTGATGCTGTGCTGTAAACTTTATTTTTTGTTGATTTACAATAATAGTCAATGAGTTGGTTAATTTCTTTTCAAGCTTCTGACTTTGAATAGATTTTACACTGCATACTTAACCTGAAGTTATGGATTCATAAACCATACTGATTTAATCTTTTTAGATATCATTAAGTTGTAATTAAGTTTAATGGTTGAATTCTACTTACTCTAAGTACATCGTAACTTCTATACAATACCAAAATTCATCATAACTTCTATACAATACCAAAATTCATAGATTATCCTTTTTTTTTGGGTATGTATTGTATATTATTTTTTTCTGTGTGAGATTAGAGACTAACCTCTTTTGGATAGCCATGGCTTATGCAGTTGAATCCTTTTCTAGCTTCGCCAATTGTCTTGTTCTATAGTGCTTGATACGTATCTTGCATGACAAATTGTGATTGATTAATCTATTCTAATAGGGATTGTTTTTTCTTGCATATTTCATGACTTTCTTGGGTTATTCATGGTGGGCTTTTTGTGGACTCTAATTTTTTGTGTTGATCCCGGATAATGACCCAACCCGAAATAATATTGCATGGTTTTTAATGTGAAATTTTCTGAGATTTAGTCCATAGAGCAGAAGCTTAGGCTGATAAGACATATAAAACCTGGTGTAGGACATATAAAACTTGTTGTTTTGGGAGATTAGGGTTTGATTGACTCTGTACGGCCACTTTGTATTCCTTCTTGATAATAGTAAAATTCCTGCAGGTTCGTAGACGTAGGCAAATTGTCGAACCACGTAAATACTGTCTTGTGCCTGTGATAATTTTTTTTTTGACGTGTGTTTTCTCTATTGTTGGTTCTCACAGGTTTGGGAATTTTGTGTGAATTTCCTAACAACTGGTATCAGATCCTGGTTTAGGGTTGAGTGGGAGCAATGGTAGAGGAAGTAGGAAAGGCGTATGGAATAGAAAAGTTCGATGACACAAACTTTGGATTCTGGAGGATGCAATCGAGGATTATCTTTATGGGAAGTAGTTGCATCTACCATTTTTAGGAGAAAAACCTGTGACTATGAAGGATGAGGATTGGACTCTTCTTGACAGACAAATACTGGGAGTTATCAGGTTAACTCTGTCTAGGTCTGTTGTACACAATGTTGTAATGGAGAAGACTACAACAGATCTGATGAAGGCTTTGTCTGGTATGCATGAAAAGCCATCAACAAACAACAAGGTGCATTTAATGAAGAAACTGTTCAATTTGAAGATGGAAGAGAACACATCAGTAGCACAACATCTGAACGAGTTTAACATTATCACAAGTCAATTGTTGTTTGTAGAAATTGATTTTGATGATGAGATTCATGCACTGATCATTTTAGCTTCTTTGCCAAACAGTTGGGAGGCAATGAGGATGACAGTAAGCAATTCTACAGGAAAGGAAAAACTAAAGTACAATGACATACGAGATTTAATTCTGGCCGAGGAGATTCGCAAAAAAGATGCAGGTGAAACCTCAGGATCTAGTTTTGTCCTAAACTTTTAGATAAAAGGCATAGGAAATGATAAAATTCAAATAGGGCATATCAAAATTCAGAAATTCTAATCGGAATAGAAGTAAATCTAGATCAGACCAACAAGCAAAATGCTGGAATTGTGGGAAAATGGGTCACTAAGAGGTAATGCAAAAGTCTTAAGAAGAAGAATAAAGATGATTCTGCTAATGTTGTAACAGAAGAGGTACAAGATGCATTACTTCTTGTAGTAGACAGTCCACTTGATGATTGGATTTTTGACTCAGGAGTTTCATTTCATACTACTCCACACCAAGAAATCATGGCAGGTGAATTTGGTAAGGTGTATTTGGCTGATTGTATAGCCTTGGATGATATGGATATGGATATGGAAAACATCTGAATATTATTGTCCAATGGGTCTATTTGGTTACTCACTTGATCCTAAATGTGTACACTCAAGTGCAAGTGATCAAGCTGTAGTAATAATTCGGTTGAGTCTGGAGTCAAATCCTTAGGGAACTATGATTGGTGTTTCGAAGTGAGTAGTAGTAGAGACCAAGTAACTGGAAACTTCGAGAATTTGAAGTTGTGAGATTTCCTGAATATAATATAAAATTCTTTCCAAGAGTTTTCTAGACAAAATATAAGATAAATTTAAATGTACAACAGTCATCCTTTAGCTCGAGGATCAGAACATGTAGTTAATCATCCGATTTATTATAGTTGTGTTGGATAACTCAATTAACTCCCATGTCAATAACAAGTTCATCAGAAGATAAAAATGGACTGTGAGAATTAAGTACATGATTCCAATACCTTTCTAGAAGTTGACAAGAATATTTGTGCCGAGATTTAACCCGTCTACAAACAAACAAGTGTTTCTACAAGACATCCAACCATGACATTAATGTTCCATCTTTGGATAAAGCTCAATAACATTGAAGATTGAATTGTTGTCATAAAGATCTAGCCGGGGTGTTTGCCTTGAACCAACGGGTCTTTCCATGCAAAAGTCATCCGTGACATTGAAAGAACTCATAGTTATAAAAAGTACCTTAGTTTTGATAGATACATTCAGTCATTCAATAAGTGAAATATAAAACATTAAAACATAAAAGAAATGTACAAATATAACTTCGGATAATTTTTTACATATTCATCACCTCTTATTAAAGAGTGAAAAAGGAACTACTCATTCTTCATGCTTGGATAAAGCCAAAAAAGTGAGTGATGCTCATCCCACTAAGTAAAGAACTTACAAAGTAAATACAATAAGCGATGAGCCGTTCTTCACCAAAGAATAAGTGAATCACATTCCACCCTTCACGGTTTTGGTAAATCTCTAAAAAAGTGGAAGAGTCTCACTTCTCCAAGGAAGAAGGAAGCTCAATCAATGGAAGTGAAATAAAAGAACATTGAATGTAAAAGAAAGCTAGTTACTCTTGGAGGGTAACTTCTTCAACCAAAAGATGGAGGGTTGCTTCCTCAACCAACAAGTGGAGAGTGCTTCCTCAACCAACAATTGGAGGGCTGTTTCCTCAACCAAGAGATGTAACACAAGCAAATATAACATACATCCAAGATTAATCAAAATGAGTGGGAGTCTAAACCTCCACACAAACTCGTTACTAGTTATTGGTGTAGTCTAAGCCTACAAACCAAGCTCTAGCTCCTTACTTTACAAGAGGAAGAATGCCCCCTTAAGCTCCCTTAATGGGAGTATTTATAGGAAAGGAAAGGGGGGGGGGGGGAGAGAGAAACAAGAAGATAAGAGAGGATGAATGAATAGTGTATGCCGCCCATGAAAACCAACTACTCTGTAGGCAGTCTGTGGAGGATGTTTGAACGTGAATCAACATTCAAACATTGTCTTCTGTTTTGCTTTAGGGGCATTCAAACGTTGTTTGACGTTCGAACGTGTCTTCTGGTCTTGCTTTAGGGGCATTCGAACGCCAGATAGGATGTG
The DNA here is from genome assembly GCA_963454935.2 of Ilex paraguariensis. Classification (NCBI taxonomy): domain Eukaryota; kingdom Viridiplantae; phylum Streptophyta; class Magnoliopsida; order Aquifoliales; family Aquifoliaceae; genus Ilex; species Ilex paraguariensis. Next base: position 162,504 of record CAUOFW020000830.1, on the reverse strand, counting down.
ACCACAACACTCAAGTGGTCTTGGTCTTCTGTGGAAACCCAATTCCACACTCCATGTAGGGGTTGGAGTTTTGCACTCATCACTCTGATCTTTCTTCAAGTCATGTGGACGTTCGAACAATAGTTGGCATTCAAACGTGGTGCTTCAGTAATTCAGGGTCCTCCTTCTTGACTGTAACACGCCAGGTCTCAGCAGTCTAGTCCCCTCATAGTTCAAGTGGACGTTCAAACGTGAGTTGACATTTGAATGTGGTTGCTTTGTCCCAACCTTCTCCAATTTTGTTCCCTAATGCACTGGTATCAGACTTAAGTGTGATATTTGTTGTTCTTGAGCTTTTGTTCATTTTAGGTCTTAAAATGCCATCACTTAAACTCCATCAAAGTTCAATTAGTCCCAAAAAGGCATAGGAAAATGCTAACTTTAAGCACTAATCACACCCCCCAACCTAAATATTGCTAGTCTCTAGTAATACAACAACATTGGAATGTAAATCTATTTCTAATGTCTTTTTCGTAGGTCATCCGATTGCATTTAGCATATGCAACAAGCTGTTGAACCACTAGGCTTACCTTAATGGACGAGTGTTGTCTTATGAGGGTTTTCAGTGAAGCTACCCACAAATTTTAGTCAAAAAAAATGTGTATTTGAGGTTGCTAGTTGAAATAAGTTAGCATTGTGGTCGTTGAGATACTCAACCCTTAATTTCGACTTACATCCGGCATGTTCCTCGTTCATAGGTATTTATTCTATGCAAAAATTAGCATCAGTCATATTGACATTTGAGATTCCTTGTGTAATAGAAATGGTCAGTCTGGAAACAAGAATCGATTCATAACAAACGTTCCACTTTACCACCTTCCATGGATAGCTTTGATTTTACAAACCTTTCTCAGAGTGCTCTTAACAAGAATTCGCTCCGATTATAGTGACTTGTCTCTCAAAGGTCATGTGATTAGAAGATGGTCAATCAAAAAATCACATGTGCAATTAGAAAAGGAGTAAAGCTTAAGGGAACAAACTAATCATGTTTTGGCATAATCTCATGGAGAAAAATTGATGCAAAAAAACAAAAAAGAAATACTATTTAACATACCCCACTTGTAGTTGACGACCTACACATGCATCAGCTTTGTGATCAATTAGGGCTTTTTGTAGGTTGTAATGCGTACATTTTAACAAACAACCTTCGAATGCACATTTGCTTCATTTATTATCAAGAATTACCAAAGTGCCAATTCTACATATGCATTTAAACAAACAAAAGTGAAAAACTGAATCATTCCATTCCATAAAATATGATGTTTACAGTAATACCAATGATTCAATCCATCCATAACAAAAGTGACCAAAACATATATTTCAAATATCCACAAACATCTATAAAACAACCATCCACCACCAAGAACAGAAATAAATATCCACAACATCTACAAATATCCCCAAGAACACCCAAAGAAGAATCATATGTAAGAAGAAATAATTAGTAACCAAAGCTCAAACTCTCCATCTCCAAGAACAGAAATAACCCTCTCAACCTCCTCCGTCTCCCTCAGCACCTGCAGGCCCACTAGTTCTTCTAGCTCCACTCCTCAAGAGACTAAGGATCTCAACATCAATGCTAAGCAGGATGTCCCGTAAAGAATGCTGGGGGGTCGTGCTGGGTCCTGCTTGATCTGGCTACTTTCTCTCTGCCTCCACCTCTCTATCCTCTTCAGCATCAAGCTTCTCTTGCACTTCATCAACTCCTTGGGGAGGAGGCACTCCTTGTCTTGAAGCCGGGGCACCATTGTGACCTTGGCTTCTCCGAAAAGAGGCTTTGTTTAGTGGCCCCATCGGCTTTTGAATTTCCATTTTAGGCCTCACCCTGACCCCATTGTCTTTGCAAATCTATGTTACCAAGGTGCCGAAAGGAAGAGGATTCCTTTTTACATCACACCCTTTCTTCATCTCTGTCAAGATGAGGGAGGGGAGGTCAATGCTCTACCCTTTTCCAAGTGCATAGAGTAAACGAGCCATATCGGGCAAAATTTCATTTTTTCTCCCTATTGGAGCAAAGTTCAAAATCGCAATTAAGTTTAACATTTTGCATTTGTCTGTGAGCTCTCCTTGTCTAAAAAATCTCTTTTAAGTCCAAGAAAAATCAGCTACCCCTGTCAACTCCTTCCCTACAACATTCATAGCTATTCTTTTTTGGGGGTATGTTGGGTTTTGAACCCGGGGCACTTCTTGCCTCATTTCTCTTATATAGTTTTCATCCACGTCAATGTGGATTCCCCTCACATAACTTTTCAGTGCCCCATTGATGATTTTTGCGTTAGAGTAAAATTCCCTCACCAAATCAACAACAATCTCCCCTCTGTTTCGCAAGTACAACCCCCAATTTCTTCTCTCCATGTCCGCAAAGATGCCCAATTCAACAAAATCACTCAAAATTACATCTCTCTCATACCTGTCAGCCTTGAGGGCACTGGGAAGTCAAGTTTTATCATATATCCTTATGATGGGCCTCCCATCTCTTTCCTCAATGACCTCTTCTACAAAATTGGGCTCCTAGTTTGGCGTATAACACTTAGTAGGTAGTTTTGACTCTAGGCATGGTGTTTTTGGTTTTTGAGCTTGGAATGAATTTGAAACTCTTGATTTTCTAGTGAAAATGGGGATTTCAGATGTGGGAATGAATTTGGGAAGGTTGATTTTAGGTGAAATTGGAGAATGGAAGGTGGTTTGGGGGCTGGGTATTGCAAATGGATTCTAGAATTTTGGAGATTTTGAAGGTTTTTGGGGATTTCTCAGTGTGGAAGACGATCCAGGCTTTTATAGTCTGAGAAGGATCGTTCGAACGTCAATAACGTTCGAACGTCTGTAGAAGAATTTTTAAAATATCGTTTGAACGTGGTTGTCGTTCGAACATAGTGAGCTTCTAGTACTTTTGAGTTCTGTCAGAGGCCAAAGTACTGTAAGTTGCTCTCGTTCGAACGTTCTATTGGAGTTCGAACATTACCATCGTTCAGACGGGCTATTGGCGTTTGAATGGGCTGAGCTCCCAGTACTTCTTGTTTCCATCAGATGCTTCATCAGAGGCTGAGTACTGCAAGCAACCCACGTTCGAACGTTAGTTGGCGTTCAAACATGGAATCAAAACTCAAAAATTTTTCAAAATTTTTCTGCCCTACATCATACACAATAAAAGAGGACAAAACACAAGTTTGATCCAAAAATTCATGGCGTCTCAGGATAAGTCCGTACCCACGCTTCAGGTTGGTATTCTGGGACATTCCTTACTCGGCTCATGTTTTCATTTCAGTCAAAAGAGTTTGTCCAAAACAACAAGGATTTTTTTTACACTTGGCTTTCATCCCAACTACTCTAATTCGAGTCTCCCTCTGTATCTATGTAATTCGAACAACCACTGACTCTTCTAATTTCCTGTCGCACAAATCGGTTAAGCAAAGTACCAGAATAAGATGGCATGTCAGGATAATCCTTACTCTACCCATTAACTATCTTGTCTAATCGATCGAGTGCGCGACCAAAAATTGGTTCAAAACACTGATTATATCTTTTCTCATGGAAGACTCTGTCGCACTATTTACAAGCACCAAGCCTTTTGGCGTGACGACGTTTAGCAAAAGTGCTTCTGCCACAAAGGGGTTTCTTTTGCTCTTCTCGGATCTCATTCTTTCTTACCAGTCTTGCTTTTCTCATGATTACTGTATGCACATCAGAAGGAAAAGTTCGTAGAACTCCCAGACTAAACCAAAAAAGTTTAATATCCATGCTTTCTATTTTTTTTTTTAAGACTCACTATCTGGTTCTTTAATGTCAACCAGTCACAAAGGCAATCAGAGATGACTCACATACATAATCATCAATTTATACAAAACAAGGTACATAATCTAATCAGAAACAACAACAACAACACAAATTTAAAAATTTTCTATGGGCACATATAAAATTTTCTAAGGGCATATATGAACTGTAGTTCTCACCCCCAACCTAAACTGAACATTGTCCCTAATATTTTGAATTTATCGATATGTTGAGCTTTGGAGATGAGGTTGAATGGTAGAGATCTTGTTCATCTGCTGAAACCTAGAAGCAAAATACATAAATCAAACATCTCTTTGCAGATCTGGGTTTTCGCTAGGATGAAAACCCTTGATTCTGAGTGCAAACAGAAAAGATTCATGTACAAATAGAGTAAACACATGCAAATCACGAGACAAAGGACTGGGTCTTCAGGTAGTATGGTCATGGTGTTGTTGGGAGATGGGTCGTTGTTCCAAAAGATAGCGAATAACGAAGAAAAAGAAGAAGAATAAGGAAAAAGGAAAAAGGAAAAAGGAAAAAGGGGAAAGGTGACTTATAAAGGTGCGCCTATGGGTCGGGTTTAATCGGTTTTTTTTTGACCTGTCTCCTTTTTGTGTCGGCAGGCGCTTTTCTCGACACGATGTTCTAGATCCATTAAAAGAATGGTCTCCACATTTTTGACAAAGTTTTCCAAAAATGGTTTCAACAATTGACCATTAACAGTAAAGATATTACCATTCGATGAATTTTCCACTTCTACTGCTCCGTGTTCAAACACCTTTTTGACAATATAGGGTCCTGTCCATCTTGATCTCAACTTACCAGGAAATAAGCGGAGTCTAGAATTAAATAACAAGACTTTTTGAAAAGGTTCAAAAGACTTCCACATAATGCTCTTTTCATGAAAAATTTTCATCCTGGTTTTAGCACTCTTAGCATTTTCATATACTTCATTTCTCAATTCCTCCAATTCGTTAATCTGAAGTTTTTTTGAAAGTCCAGCCTTGTCTAGGTCAAAGTTCATTGCTTTAATGGCCCAGTATGCCCGATGTTCTAATTCCACAAGTAGGTGACAAGGCTTTCCATAGACTAGTCGATAGGGAGACATACCCAAAATTGTTTTAATAGCAGTGTGATATGCCTAGAGGGCATCAGTTAGTCTTGACGACCAATCTTTGCGGTTTGGATTTATCATTTTTTTCAAAATTAATTTGATCTCCTAATTAGCTAATTTAGCTTGTCCACTAGTTTTTTGATGATAAGGGGTTGCAATTTTATGAAAAATCAAATATTATTTCATCAGATTCCAGAAAGGGTGATTGCAAAAATGCGCCCCCATCACTTATGATTGATTTAGGAACTCTAAACCGGACAAAATATTTTCTTTAAGAAATTTGATCACCATTTGGTGATTATTAATTCGACATGGAATTACTTCAACCTATTTGGATACATAGTCTACGACCACTAAAATATATAGATAGCCAAAGGAAGGGGAAATGGTCCCATAAAATCAATGCCCCCAACAGTAAAAAATTTTAATCATAAGAATCGGGTTCAAGGGCATCATATTTCTTTTTGAAATGCTTCCCAACCTTTGGCATCTATCGCAAATAAAACAAAAGGCATGAGTATCTTTGAAAGGTGTGGGCCAGTAAAATTTATACTGCAAGATTTTCGCAGCGGTTTTCCTTGAGGAGAAGTGGTCACCATATGCTTCAAAATGGCAAAAGGTTATTACCTGTCTACTTTCCTGAGTGGGTATGCAACGTCTTATGATTTGATCCTTACAGTACTTAAATACGTACAGATATTCCCAAAAGAAGTTACAAACCTCCCTTAGAAATTTTTTTTTGTTCATGAGGGAAAAGGACGGAGGGAGTGTTCTAATAGCAAGCAAATTAGCAATATCAGCGTACCATGGGGTCTCATTAATTATGAACAGTTGTTTATCGGAGAATTTTTTATTGATTGGTAGTTCATTCTCGTGAAATTCATAAGTTAACCTGGACAAATGGTTTGCCACCACATTCTTAACACCTTTTTTGTCCTTAATGACCAGATCAAACTCTTGAAGTAAAAGTATCCATCTTAAGAGCCTAGGCTTAGCATCCTTCTTTGTGAGCAAGAATTTTAATGCTGCATGGTCAGTGAACACAGTAATAGAAGAATCAACAAGATAAGGACAAAATTTTTCCAAAGCAAACACTACCGTAAACAATTCTTTTTCAGTTGTTGAATAATTCATTTGAGCATCATTCAAAGTTTTACTTGCATAGCAAATGACATGTGGTTTCTTATCTTTTCTTTGTCCCAATACAACACCTACAACATGTTGACTTGCATTACACATTAGTTCAAAGGGTAGAGTCCAGTCAGGGGGTTGCATTATTGGGGCAGAAATTAACATGCCTTTAAGCTTGTCAAAAGCTTTTTGGCATGCTTCACTCCAATCAAAGATTACATCTTGACTCAGGAGATGACACATGAATTTTGCTATGGTACTGAAATCTTTTATGAATCTCCTATAAAATCTTTCATGTCCCAGAAATGATTGGACATATTTTACAGTCTTGGGAGCAGGCAAGTTCCCAATCAAATCTATTTTGGCCTTATCGACTTTAATGCCCTCGGACGACACAATGTGACCTAAGACAATGTCTTGTGTTACAATGAAATGGAAATTTTCCCAATTAAGCACTAGATTGGTCTCTTTACACCTTATTAATACCTTTTCTAGGTTGGCTAGACACAAATCAAATAAGTCACTATAGACAGAGAAGTTATCCATGAATATTTCCAAAAATTTCTTAACCATGTCACTAAACAGACTCAACATGCATCTTTGAAATGTTGCAGGAGCGTTACAAAGCACGAATGTCATCCTTTTGAATGCAAAAGTGCCAAAGGAGCATGTGAATGTGATTTTCTCCTGATCATTGAGTGCTATCTCAATTTGATTGTACCCGAAATAGCCATCCAGGAAATAGTAATATTCATGGCTTACAATTCTCTCTAGAACCTAGTCTAGAAAAGGAAGAGGGAAATGGTCTTTTCTAGTTACCGAATTGAGCTTTTGATAGTCAATACACATCTGTCATCCTGTAACGACTCTAGTTGGTACTAGTTCATTGGCTTCATTTTTTACCATTGTGACCCCAAATTTTTTTGGCACAACTTGGGTTAGACTAACCCATTTACTATCGGAGATGAGAAAGATTATCCCTGCATCTAAGAGTTTAAGCACTTCTATTTTCACAATTTCCTTCATGTGAGGGTTCAGTTGTCGCTGCATTTGACGAGAGGGTTTTGAATCCTCTTTCAGGTATATAGTATGATTGCAGATTAACGGGCTTATACCTTTCAAATCAGCGATGGTGTACCCAATGATGCTTTTGTGGCTTTTAAGAACTTCAATTAGTTTAGACTCTTGTAAGTCTGTGAGCTTAGATGAAATTACCACTAAGTATGACTCGTCCTCTCCTAGGTATGTATATTTGAGGTCAGATGGGAGAGGTTTCAATTCAGGCTTTGGTGGTTTGACACTTGATGAGAGTGGCTTTGTGCCACTTGGTAAAAGTTCCTTAAATTTGGGGGCCCATATATCAACAGCATGAGTCGGACAATTCTTTGGATTATCATTTGTTGTCTCAGATGTGATGGATTATGACAAAAAAAGTTCAGTGGAATTTTCATAGAATGTGTTATTTAGATGGTCCTAGACCAAAGTCTCGATGGAATTTATTTCTCTTTCTTCTATGTCCTCTCTTGAGTGTTTGACAATATTAAAATATTCAGCTCAAAAGTCATATTCCCAAAGGTTAATTTCATGACCCCATTCCTGCAATTGATTAGTGCATTTAAAGTTGCTAGGAAAGGTCAACCAAGAATAACGGGAATTGGGTTTTCTGAATATTTTGCTGACTGAGTATCGAGGACGATGAAGTCAACAAGGAATACAAAGTTGTCCACTTGGACAAGTACATCTTTAACAATATCCCTAGGAATTTTGACAAATATGTCTGCCAATTGAAGTGTGACACTTATGGATTTGAGTTCTCCTAGACCCAACTGCTAGTAAACAGAGAATGGGAGCAAATTGACACTTGCTCCAAGGTCTAACAGTGTTTGTTCGATTCTGAAATTTTTGATGACACACGACACAGTCGGACACCCTGAATCTTTGTATTTTGGAGGGATTTTATGTTAAAGCAAGGCATTGACATGTTCTGTCAGGAAGACTCTTTTTTGAACATTCTGGCTTTTTTTGACTGTGCACAAGTCTTTTAGAAACTTGGAATAAGATGAAACCTATTTGATTGCATCTAGAAGTGAGATGTTGATTTTTAATTGCTTGAAGAGCTCATAAATTTCTGACTGATTATTCAACTTCTATGCAATTTTGAGTCTATGAGGAAAAAGAGCAGGAATAGAACACGAGGGTTCTTCTTCCCTTGATGGCTCTAGTTCTTATTCAATCATGGGCTCAGGTACCTCTTATTTCTCACATTCAGGCTCAATTGTTTCATTCTCAATTGGTGGATTGACTTAGGTTTTGGCTTTGGAAGTAGCATGTCTTTGATAGTCTTGTCAATCACCTTGCCACTTTTTAGTGTAGTGACAACTTGGGCTTAGGCTTGTGAGGTTTCCATGATTGTGAGATTTTTCACCTGAAATTGGCCTTGTGGTGGTTTTGGTTGGGTAGGAAACTTGCCCTTCTCATGTGTGGTCATGGATTGGGTCAACTTTTGGATGTGGTTTTTAAGACCCTCGAAAGATTGAGTGGTCTGTGTTTTGAAATCAGTAAAAGCCTGAGTGAAACTATTGTTGTAGTTTATTTGGCTGTGCATAAACTGATTCAAAGTATCCTCAAGGTACCTCTTTTGTGGTGGTTGATATGGTTGGTGTGCGGGGGCTCCTTGAGGTGGTGGGTGTGAACTTTGTTATTAGTTCATGGGAGTTGGCTGTGTGTTTCTCCAACTGAAGTTTGGATGGTTCCGCCACCCTGGATTATATGTTTCAGAGTATGGCTTGGAGTAAGGTTTGTTAAAGTTGGAAACAAGATTTGTTTGTTCCAACAAAACCTCCTTAAATGCTAAAATGGTAGGACACTCCCCAGTAGGGTGTCCTGTTAGCGCACAGATTCCACACTCTTGTTTTGTGGGAGAGCTAACATCAACTTGATGAACCTTTTTTATCTCTAAAGCTTCAAGCTTTTGAGACAAGGTGGACATTTTTTCTCTTAGGTCATTGTCATCTCTCAAAACATACTTACCCCCTTGGGAAGTAGATGATTTAGTTTCAACAATGGTAGGGGAGGCTGAGTCCCACATATGAGAATTGTCAAATATGGTGTCAAAGAAATTGAATGTCTCCTCCGGACTTTTGCTCATAAACTCTCCTTGAGCCATCATTTTGACAAATTGACGTAGTCTAGTGGGCAAGGAATCGTAGAAAAATCCTAACAAAGTCCAATTCTCAAAAGTATGGTGTGGGCAGGACTGAATTTGATCCTTGAATCTCTCTCAACTTTGGTAAAAAGTTTTTCCTTCTTTGACCGAAAAGTTCATGATTTGCCTTTTCAATGCATTAGTGCGGTGAAGAGGAAATTTTTTCTAAAAAATTCATTTTGTGGTGCCCGCTAGTCAGGTATTAAAAGAGCTTTTAAAGAGTTTAGCCATTGTTTAGATTTATCCTTTAGAGAGAATGAAAAAAGTTTTATTTTGGCTAGCTCATAATTGTCTTGAAATGTTCCACATACTTCCTCAAACTCTTTTATGTGCAGATATGAGTTTTCTGTTTTGAGTCCACAAAATTGAGGGAGTAGTTGAACTGTCCCCATCTTTACAGTAAAGAGGGGTGCATCTTCAGGAAAGATAAAACAAGAGGGGACACTATTTCTTGTGGGATTTAAGTAATCCCTCAGAGTTTAAATGTTAGGTACTTCTCTCTCTCTCGTAGGAATTTCTCTTCGTCTCTCATCATTTGCCATTTTACTTTCACAAGAGTCTGCTACTGCTCTAGGTGAAAGTGGTTCAGGTTGATTCATAGACCCAGAAGATTCTGCTGGCAAATTTTGATAGTGAGGAGCGTTTTCAAACATAAAAGTAATTAAAACAACTTTATGCACAGTAAAACAAATTTATACACAAAAAGTAAGGTCTTTTTACCTGTTATCGTAAACACCTTTTATGGTTTTGATGAGCGCATAATATTGCATATTTGACGGCCTCATTACATGAATTTTAACTCAACTGTTGCATAGCAGCCACACCATTTTGTAATAGTACCTCGGTTTTCCTCCTTTTTGACCATGATCCACTTCGAATTCAAAAAAGTAAAAAACATGAAAGTTGTAGATCTGGATGTCTTCTATATTGTGTCAAAATTTTAGCTCAATCTGGTGGTTGGATCAAAAGTTATGACAATTATACACAAATTGGTCCAGAGCAAAAGTGTACCGGTACGCGTACCAGTACGCTAAGGCTAATGAAGTTTGGGGTACCGGTACGCTCTGCTGAATGCCCAAAAATACCTACAAATCATGCTTCACTTGTTTGGGGGTCCCACCATTGATTCTCCCACTTGTCCCTTGACTTCCCTTACATATTTACATGCCTCCTATACCCTAGATGAAGACTTTGGAGGCAAGGACATTAATGGGGATGAGAGAGAAGGGGGCAGCCATGATGGGTGCAGGCTAAGCCATTCCTAGTCTGTCAAAAGCTATCCACTCACCTCCCATTGATTGGAGGACTGCAGTCACATGCTAGGGACCACCATGGACAAAAATGCAAGACTCATACTCCATATATTTAGCATTCCACAAGCATTTCAGGGGATGGCTACCTAAGCTTAGAAAGCTCCAAGGAGGAAGATGATGAATAGTAGATAGAAAACTTGGATTTTTGCATTTTCTTCCATCATTTCACTTATATTTTATTGTAAGACTCATGTAAACTTTATTATTTACTTTTAATGTCATTTATTTCAAGTGTTTTACATGTTTAATTGAGTATCTTAGTTTCTACCATTGTTGTCTTAAAATTTCATTTCCTAGCTTTAAAATGGGTATTGTATATTTTTCTTCATAGTTTAAGATTTCTTGCATTAATTTATGTTCCATGTTTCCTTTCTTCATTATGTCTCTTTACATTATGCATTTCTTTCTTGCTTTCATGAGTAGCTAGATTTTTAGTTGGCTAATCCAAGGGAGACCTCCTCTTGGGTTTGCCATTTCAACTCATTTTTTTTCTCCTCTCGGTGTACAGTGGTTCGATTTGACTGAGTTGAGTGTGGATGTGGTTGTGAGTCTTTTATATCCTGTAGGCCTGGTCATGTGTTATGCTTGGATCCTCACTTCCATCTCGTCCCTCACTTCCCACGAATCAATCGTTCATCTATGCACCATTAGAGGAAGATTTTCGAGTTGACTTGACATTTTCATTGGAATGACCTCTTTGGATTAGCCAACACTTGTTTTCCTTTCATTTTTAGCAAGAACAAAAAACACCCAAACTCAAAACTTCAAAAGATTTTACACTTTTTTTTTTCACAAAATCACCTTCACCACACTTGAACTTTCCTTCCCTGAGGAGACGATCTTGGAATACTTTTCCAAGTAAAACACGACACTCAAAAGACTCCTTGTGCTTGGGGAGTACTTTTTTTCACACACGCATTTCATTTTGTACATTTCATTCATCCACCATTTTCGTTGCCCCATCTCTTGCATCATTCTGAGGGAGAGTGACACTCCCCCATTCCTATAAGCCATACACACATTGAAGGATGATGTAAGGAGGCTAGGGAATACAAATGAAAATGTCCAAGCAAGCTACCTGGCAATGGAGCCAAAAACTTGACTTGATCTGAAATGTGTACACCCAAGTGTAGGCCGCCAAGCAGTAGTAATAATCCGGTTGAGTCCGGAGTCGAATCCTTACGGAATTATGATTGGTGTTTCGAAGCGAGCAGTAATAGAGACCAAGTAACTGAAAACCTTGAGAGTTTGAAGTTATGGAATTTTCTGAATAGAATATAAAATTCTTTCCAAGAGTTTTCTAGACAAAATATAAGATAAATTTAAATGTACAACAATCACCATTTAGCTCGAGGATCAGAACATGTAGTTAATCATCCGATTTTATTATAGTTGTGCTGGATAACTCAATTAACTCTCATGTCAATAGCAAATTAATTGGAAGATAAAAATGGACTATGAGAATTAAGCACATGATTCCGATACTTTTTTAGAAGTTGACAAGAATTATTTGTGCCGAGATTTAACCGTCTACAAACAAGCAAGTGTTTCTACAAGATATCCAATCATGACATTAATGTTCCATTCTTTGGATAAAGCTCAATAACATTAAAGATTGAATTATTGTCATGAAAATCTAGCCGGGGTGCTTGCCTCGAACCAACGGGTCTTTCCATGCAAGAGTCATTCGTGATATAAAAAGAACTCATAGTTATACAAAGTACCTTAGCTTTGTTAGATATATTCAATCATTCAATAATTGAAATATAAAACATTAAAGCATAAAAGAAACAAACAAATATAACTTCCGAATAATTTTTACATATTCATTCACTCTTACTAAAGAGTGAATGAGGAACTACTCACTCTTCATGGCTTGGATAAAGTCAGAAAAGTGAGTGATGCTCATCCCTCTAAATTGAGAACTTACAAAGTAAAGTACAATAAGCGAAGAACCGTTCTCCACCAAAGAATAAGTGAATCACGTTTCACCCTTCACGGCTTTGGTTGAGCTCTAAAAAAGTGGAATAGTTTCACTCATCCAAGGAAGAAGAAAGCTCAAGCAATAAAAGTGAAATAAAAGAACATTGAAAGTAAAAGAAAGCTAGTTACTCTTGAAGGGTGACATCCTCAACCAAAAGGCGAAGGGTTGTTTCCTCAACCAACAAGTGAAGGGTTGCTTCCACAACCAATAAGTGGAGGGTTGCTTCCTCAACCAAGAGATGTAACACAAGAAAATATAGCATACATCTAAGATTAATCAAAGTGAGTGAGAGTCAGTCTCCATACAAACTCGTTACTAGTTTTTGGTGTAGTCTAAGCCTACAAACCAAGCTCTAGCTTCTTATTTTACAAGAGGAAGAATGCCCCTTACTTTACAAGAGGAAGAATGCTCCCTTAAGCTCCCTTAATGGGAGTATTTATAGGCAAGGAATGGGAGAAACAAGAAGATAAGAGAGTATGAGTGAATAGTGTATGACGCCCATGAAAACCAACTACTTTGCAAGCAGTCTATGGAGGACATTCGAACGTGAATCGACGTTCGAACGTTGTCTGACATTCAAACGTGTCTTCTGGTCTTGCTTTAGGGGCATTCGAATGCCATATGAGATGTGACCACATCACTCAAGTGGTCTTGGTCTTTTATGAAAACCCAGTTCCACACTCCATGTAGGGCTTGAAGTTTTGCACTCATCACTCTGATCTTTCTTCAAGTCATGTGGACGTTTGAACGGTAGTTGACGTTCGAACGTGGTACTCCAGTACTTCAGGGTCCTCCTTCTTGACTGCAACATGCCAGGTCTCGGCAGTTTGGTCTCCTCATAGTTCAACTGGACATTCGAACGTGATTTGACGTTTGAGCGTGAGTTACTTTGTCCCAACCTTCTCCAATTTTGTTCCCTAATGCACTGGTATCACACTCAAGTGTGATATTTTTTGTTCTTGAGCTTTTGTTCACTTTTGGTCCTGAAAATGTCATCACTTAAACTCTATCAAAGCACAATTAGTCCCAAAAAGGCATAGGAAAATACTAACTTTAAGCACTAATCAGTTACTGGAGAAGATTCGACATATTCTTGACCTGAGGAGGAATCTAATTTCTGTTGGACAACATGATGATGAAGGGCATGCTATACTGTTTGTTGGTGGTACTTGGAAGATCACAAAGAGAGCCAGAGTATTGGCTCATGGAAAAAAGACTGGTACTCTATATATGACCTAAAGTCCAAGAAACACAATTGCAGTCGCTGAAGCAAGTACTGATACAAGCTTATGGCATTGCATACTTGGTCACATGAGTGAGAAAGGTATAAAGATGCTGCTGTCAAAGGGGAAACTGCCAGAATTAAAATTCGTTGATTTTGACATGCGTGAAAGTTGCATCTTAGGAAAGCAGAAAAGGGTGAGCTTCTTGGAAACTGGTAGAACACCAAAGACTGAAAATTTGGAGTTAGTACACACGGATTTGTAGGGGCCTTCTCCGGTTGCATCCCTTGGGGGTTCAAGGTATTACATCACTTTCATTGATGACTCAAGCAGAAAGGTATGAGTATATTTTCTGAAAAATAAATCTGATGTATTCGATACTTTTAAGAAGTGGAAGGCTATGGTTGAGATAGAAACATGATTGAAAGTAAAATATTTGAGGTCAAACAATGGAGGAGAGTACATAAATGGAGGGTTTAGTGAGTATTGTACTGCACATGGAATCATGATGGAGAAAACCATTTCTGGGACACCATAACAAAAATGGTGTGGCTGAGTGCATGAATAGAACTGCCAATGAGCATGCTAAGAGTATGAGGTTGCATGTTGGACTACCGAAGACTTTCTGGGCTGATGCTGTTAGTACTACAGCTTACCTGATAAACTGAGGACTTTTAGTTCCCATGGAGTTCAGACTTCCTAAAGAGGTATGGAGTGGTAAAGAAGTAAAGTTGTCCCATTTAAAAGTTTTTGGTTGTGTTTCATATGTTCATATTGATTTTGATGCTCGTACTAAACTTGATGCAAAGTCTAGAATATGTTCTTTCATTAGTTATGGTGATGAAAAATTTGGCTATCATTTTTGGGATGAATAAAATAAAAAAATCATCAGAAGTAGAAATGTGATATTTAATGAACAGGTTATGTACAAGGACAGATTAACTGTAGTGTCAGATGTCACAAAGATAGATTAGAAGAAATCTGAGTTTGTCAATTTAGATGAATTAACTGAAAGTACTGCCCAGAAAGGGGGTGAAAAAGATAAGGAGAATGTAGAATTACAAGTAGATCATAGTACACATGCAGTGATGTCCGTAGATCTTCCAGGATCATTAGACCTCCACAACGTTATTCACCCACTCTAAATTACCTTATGTTGACTGATGGTGGTGAGCCAGAGTGTTATGATGAAGCCTTGTAGGATGAAAATTCAAGCAAGTGGTAGTTAGCCATGAAGGATGAGATGAAGTCTTTGTTGGAGAATCAGACACGGGAATTGACTGAATTGCTAGTAGGGAAGAAGACTTTGCACAACAAGTGGGTATATAGAATTAAGAATGAGTAGGATGATAGCAAGAGGTATAAAGCCAGATTAGTTGTTAAAGGATTCCAGCAGAAGAAGGGCATTGACTTCTCAAAAATATTTTCTCCAATTGTGAAGATGTCAACAATTAGATTGGTATTGGGAATGGTGGCTGTAGAAAACCTATATCTTGAGCAATTAGATTTGAAGATGACATTCCTTCATGGTGACTTGGAGGAAGACATTTACATGATTCAGCCAGAAGGGTTCACTATTCAGGGACAAGAGAATCTAATATGCAAACTGAGAAAGAGCTTGTATGGCCTAAAACAAGCTCTAAGATAGTGGTATAAGAAATTTGACAGTTTTGTGCATAGAACTGGGTTCAAGAGATGTGAAGCTGATCATTGTTGTAATGTTAAGTTCTTTGGCAATTCTTACATCATTTTACTGTTATATGTGGATGATATGCTCATTGCAGGGTCTACCATTGAGGAGATTAATAATCTAAAGAACCAATTGTCAAAATAGTTTTCAATGAAAGATTTGGGAGTTGCAAAGCAAATTCTTGGTATGAGAATTATTAGAGACAAAGCTAATGGTACATTAAAGCTTTTCCAGTCAGAGTATGCGAAGAAAATTCTCAGCAGGTTCAACATGAATGAATCTAAACTAGTGAGTACACCCTTGGGTAGTCACATCAAACTAAGGAAAAATCAGTCACCCAAGACAGAGGATGAACATAGCTACATGGATAAGGTTCCTTATGCTTCAGCTATTGGTTCACTTATATGTGGTATGGTTTGCACAAGATTGGATATTGTCCATGCAGTGGGATTTGTGAGTAAATACATGAGCAACCCAGGAAGACAACATTGGGAACCTGAAAGGTTCCTCAGAAGTATGTTTGTGTTTCACCAGAGATAGTTTGGAGTTATAGGGTTTTGTTGATGCTGACTTGGCTGGAGACACTGACAGTAGGAAGAGCACCACCGATTTTGTTTACACCTTGGGGGGTACTGCCGTGTCTTGGGGTTCTAACCTGCATAAGACAGTATCCCTTTCTACTACATAGGCTGAGTATGTTGTAATGTCAGAGGCTTCAAAGGAGATGATTTGGTTACAAAATTTCTTGGAGGAACTGGGTAAAAAGAAACAGAAGGGTACTCTTTACAGTGATAGTCAAAGTGTCATATTCCTCGCCAAGAATCTGGCATTTCATTCTAGGACGAAGCACATTCAGATTAGGTATCATTTCATACGGTCCTTGCTTGATGATGGTCAGTTGATACTTGAGAAAATTTGTAGAACTAAGAACCCAGCAGACATGTTGACTAAGAGTGTCACTATTGGGAAGTTGAAGCTGTGTGTAGCTTCAGTTGGCCTTCTTGCTTGAGGACAGGAGGATGAGTTGCAGGGATGAGGGACTTTGTTTTTTTTTTGGGAGGATTGCAGTTGATGTTGATGATTGAACTAGTCTCCAAGTTGGAGATTTGTTGGGCTTTTTTGTGTTGATCCTGGATGATGACCCGTCCCAAAATAATATTGCGTGGTTTTTAATGAAAAGTTTTTTGAGGCTTAGTCCATAGAGCGGAGGCTTAGGCTGATTAGGGTTTGATTGACTCTGTACGGCCACTCTGTATTCCTTCTTGATAATAGTGAAATCACTGCAACTTTGTGAACGTAGACAAATTGCCGAACCACGTAAATACTATCTTGTGCATGTGATTGTTTTTTTTTTGGCGTGTGTTTTCTCTATTGTTGTTTCTTACAGGTTTGAGAATTTTGTGTGAATTTCCTAACAATTCACATGAATTTTCTTTTAATAAAATCAGTTTAGTTAATAATTATATATAAATATGCTATTGTTTTGTTGTGTGTATTTTTTTTTTAGTTGCTACTATCTTGAAAAAAAAATTGTTTTTCCATTGCTCATTGCGTGACTTTCTTGGGTTGTAATATTTTTAGATGGGTTTTGATTTGTTGGTCTTAGGATTGAACATTCTATAGATGAACGTTTTCGAACTGATATACCCATAGTTTCTCTTCCATTATTTTTATGATGAAATTTTCAACTTTAGATTTGTCACTCGGGAAGTAACAATTGACGCTTGCAATCATCTCCATTGCACTCATCTATGGAGAATATTGTATTTTTGTCATTCAAATATGTTTTATTACGCATTACTATTTGTTGAATGTATTGTTTTCTTGTGGTTCTAATTCTTAAGGATGTCAATAGAATGGGTGTATGTAATTTCTGCTTCCTAAATCCCAAACTTACAATTCTTTTGCTCACAGATGACAATTGCCCAGTTTGTCATTTTATAACTTTTTACTCAGAATTGATACTTTTCAATTTAAATATTTCATTCTTAGATCCACTAAAAATTGATGATTGTTTCTACGGTTAATGCCATCAATTCAACTACTTTCTTTACGTCGGTGGTTGACTGTTATGCTAGCTTAATTAGATTCATTTCCAAAAAGAGTAACAAATGCGGTCAGAGGCATCATGATCCCACCAGTAATGTCCTATTGGGATAGTCTCTAGGTGCTTTCCCTTGCTCCCACCTTTTTTGTCAATAGCAAAAAAAAAAACATAAAGTCTTCAATTTTGTATTTTTTGGAGCAAATCTGCGAAAAACAAATTCAAGTTGATTTTCTAGAGCAAATCTGATTCCGACTTGGCCTCCACCTTCAATGAAAAATCGGCCTTGTTGTCGCCGTTGCTTCCGGAGTCAATATAATCTGGCTTGGCCAATTTTCTCGTTTTTCATCACAGGGAAAAAAAAAACAGCATTGATTAATGATCATGCAATAGAAAGAGGTCAAGGGAGAAATGTAGCACAAATATCACCAAGGTAGAACCTTTATTAGTCAAATACTAATAATAAATAGCCTCGTATGTATCAGATTCTCTTATTTCTTATGCTTTCACACTCTCCTAATGTTTTTTTTTATATTTTAATCTATGTCAGACCTGCCAATCATGAATTAAATAAGTCGTTTAATTGGCTTCTTTCTTTATTGTTGTTCAATGATTGGCATCCTTTCGGTTCGCACTAGGTACACAATTAAATCTGAATTCCACTTGTCTTACCCTATTGCTTTGCATGCAAGCATTTAGGTCCATATAATTAAGCAATATCCGACACAAATTGGTTGAACTCGTTACCAATGCAATAACAACAGTGAACTGAAAAAAAAGAATTTTAAAACACAATGACAAATTAATTTATAGTTACGAATTAATCAAAGGTACAATTATTTTAGCATTCTTATCCTTTTTCTACCAAAAAGTCAATTACTTCGTAGATGCTTGGGTGACCTTCCCCGAATTTTCCTCTGACATATGCAGTACATAAAGCACGAAATCATGTTGCGGTTGCGGCCCAGGGACATGCCCCCACGTAAGGTGGGCCCCACGTTTGATGGAGAAGAGATGTACCATGAATATTCTCTCACAATTATACTCGTGAAATTGCTAGATACAACCAAGAGAGGTTTGTGAATAGATTTATCAAAAGTTGTTGATCGAACAATCACTAAGTTTAAATCTAATTTATCACAATTACTAATTCTTAAGTTAATTATGCAATTAAGTGAGTGAACCCTTTTTTTACAACCCGAACTCCCCATCATGTGAATTGATGCAAAGATTTGTCAATTGATTAAAATTATAATCCAATTTATCAAGACTATGATCCCACACTAAAGTCTGAGTTCACAAAACTCAAATTGATGAATGACTCAAATAAAATAGTTAAAGTGACAATTCATCAAACATTATGCGTGCAATTCCAAGTGTATGTGTGAAATTAATGCAATTAACGAGAATATCTACAACACAAGTAATTTGTTGATGTGAAAAATCTTCATTAGAAAAACAGCTGAACTGATCCCAATTCACCTAGAGCTTAATTCACTATACTTAAAATCAATTTACAAGTACTCGACACTTATAACTTAACCATTTTTCATAACTAGATGCTACTTTCTATCGTAAATTTCTCATTCGGATATCACCCACCATAGTCTTGAGTAACTTTTCTTAAATATGCTTACTGCAATAAATCATCTAAGCCCCTTGAGAAAGCTTCAAGGCTTTACACCCAAGACTTTTAGAATGCAATTGCCAATGTGGGTTTGTAGATCGCCAAGCTAGATCTTCTTCTCCAATGTATGAAGTTGAATATGAAGGATCAAGATGGTTTGACCTTTTGATCTTAGGAATATAGGGTTTCTTGAAGCTGTCTAGATGTTTGGTAGGTAGAATTTAGGTCACAAGAGGCTTACCTTAGCTTAGAACGGCTTCCCTTTTTATATAGACACAAAATATGATTTGTCTTGGGGACCAAGAGACACAATTTGCGAAGCACCCCTCAAGAAGTTAGAGGGTGATTTTGTCATTGGAATGAAAAGAATAATCAAACTCGACCAATGGAATAGAGACCACTCAAGCAGTTCATGAGCAACAAGAGGGCGGTCTCCACTGTCTAACTCGACAACCTTCTCCAATTTTATTCCTAAATGTTCAAAGGCCACTGTAACTAAAGGCAAACAAGCAGAGGACAGTTCCTACTAGTTTTAAAGTTAGAAACCAAACAAAAACTAGACCTATGGAGCACTAAATGGGATTATTCAAATAGGGTCTGTTTGCTGAATGACTCGATCTATATTTTCAAAACACATTTAAAGTTTAGAAAAACTTTTTCAACAAAAAACCTAGAGTCAATCACAAATAATTCCTAAACCCATTTTGACCAGAGTATTTTCAAAACACATCTAAAATTAAACCAAGGGTACTAGGTCTCTAGGTCATTACTTTTGTCCTAAGCTCTTGAAGGTGCATTGGAGATCTCTTTGATTTGGCTTTGACACTTAAACTCCTCCTTCCTTGAAGCTTTTAAAACTTGATCTTTGAAGCATCATGACCATGAATTTAGGTTGAGATTTACACAAGACTTCAAGAAATTAGTCAATTATAAATATATTCCTATCATATGGGTTTTAAAAATGAATAGTAGTCTTTGCTATCTCTAGCAACAGAGTTGGCGCGCTCAAAAACGAAACCCGATTCCACCACTATGGTATAGTATGCTGAGATTTTTTTCATACTTTTTTCTCTGTTGCTTAATAGTACCATCTTGGAGGAATTTCCTTGTTACATATCGTTTGATAATGCTTTTAAAATATTTGTTTTCTTGTTAATGTCTGTTGTTTTAGTTTTGGCTTTGTTTTTTATTTATTTATTTGGGTTTACTTACTTTCTCTAAGCTTAATTGCATAAATAGTGATACAAATATACGATTGCGTATGTTTATTTTTCATAGCTTAAATGAATATGGGTCATTTTTGCAAAATAGAAATACAATTTGTTACTGATGATACACAAAATGTATTTATGCACCACTTGTCAAGTATTTAATACAGCAATACATGATAAGAATCAACACAAGCAAAACACAATTTAAGTGGTTCGGTCAGGGTAACCTATTCCACTATGAAAGACTGTGATGACCTGAGTGTTTTATTGCTAAAAGAGTGTAGAATGCTCAGATTTGAGTGATATATGAGAGATGTCCCCTTTGTTTAGGTATGACTTACAATTTATAAGCGCCTCCTAACGATTAAGGCTTCTTTCTCGTATCAGGTTAGGTAGTTTAGTGGAGGTGGTGCCCTTTTCATAACAGGCGTAACAATTCCATGGAGGTGGTTACATGCGCGTCCCAAGGAGATCTCTTTGCATGTTAATTTTGGACTGAATCTCACGCCATGATGTGGTTGACCTGACTCTTTCAAGATGGCGCGACTGACCTGCCCTAACTTCCTCCATCTTGTGATGAACTTAGTTTGTATGTTTGAGGTGGCCTACTCTGTGATTCTGGATAGGACCTCTGGGCGTGGTCGGGGCTAGGCCCGTCAATTTTAACTTTCGGTTCAATAGTTAATCAATATCTGAGAATTTACTATGAGCCTCCCCTAAATCTTCAATTGAGAGGTAAAGAATAAACGATTGTTTGTAGTCTACCACGTTTTGCATAAACCCACACAAAATAATAAGCAAAAGCTATCTTAGGGCAGTAAGACAAATTAATTACGTCAAAGTGTCATGAAAGAATTTGCAAACAAGTATTTCCATTTATTTGTCTTCACAATATTTCGATGGATCAGTTTATCAAATCTTTATGTCGTTGTTTAGAACTGGTTATAAAATATCAAAAAGAACAACTATCTAGCCTTGCGTTTTGCTCAAATTTTTCTTCACAAATGAGCTGGCATCATCACTACCAACAAATAAGGGGGTTAAAAAAATATTGAATGGTAAACCACATCATTTGGAAAGTCAAACTTGGGCTGCAAATTTGGGTAACAAAGTTTTATTGAAAGAAGAATTTAAAATGCACACTGCACTTTCTTTCACCTTTCACCTTTCACCGTCTTATTGTCAGATGTTGAATGAGTCAGCGTGATAATTTAACACCAAGAATAAATTAGTTTTCACGCTTTCAGATGTTTGAATAAGAAAAGAAAGAAGAAAAAAGAATAATTCTCGTCAACTTCAGTTTTTAGGCAGTTAATAACTTTTACAGCTATGGTTGATATTTTACTTGCCATTTATTACTTCATATCACTTGAACAATTCATCAGTAAGTTGATGTTACACAATAAATCATAGGAGAAAAAAGATCTACTATTGGGTAACTTTTATAAAGAATTTTTGCTTTAATTAAAAGCAATTTTGTCAAAAAACACAAAAACAAAATGATTCAGACTTGCAATAATGTGGTCTATGTCATAATAAACCCCCACGACTTTCAAATGCATCACACAATAAAGGTCTAAAACACACACTTACCAAACACTTTCACATTTTTCTCAAATCAGCGGGGGATCAGGTCACCACACTTAGTTGTGTATTCTTGTAATACAGTGTGTCTGTCAGGGGACTGTTCTGACTATTAAATTTTAAGGAAGTAATGAAGTAGATCTGAACAAAGAAAAAAACTAAAAAAATAAACAAACAAATCATAAACTAAAAACAAACGTTATTTCAAAATATTATTTAAAATTTTTTAAAAACATAAAAAAATTAAAAGTGAATGCAAACGGTATCAATGACAACTGAGTGAGCTAATGATGTTCATACTGTCAGTTACACCTACAAAATTTGGTACCATCAGTGTGCAGTGAGATCTTAGTTTAGAAAGAATTCATGAAGAACTGACCCATTCAAACGCATGTTGTTGAAGGAAGATGGTTATCCTTGAACCCCCACCACCCCAACTACAACCCCTTGAGGCAAAAAATTGAGAAAAAAGCAAAAGAAAGTTAGGGTATAGCCAGGCTCAGGCTAGTATAGATGATGATAAGTGAATGTGATATTTTATCTTTATTAATGCATCACTCTATTAATAGGGTTAGGTCTTCTCTAGTCAATTAGAATCAATAATACATCGATATAGCCCGTTTTGGATTTGGTCTGTGGATGTAAGAGTAATGTTTCAAACCACGTATATCGTAACCCCAAAATCGGAGGTCCTTAATTTAACAAAATTCGGGCAGAGTCTCTATTGTACGGGAAGCTCTACCCAAAACACAACCTGTGCAATTATACTACATTGAGCACACTGGGTACATGTATGAATAAATAGTGACTACACCGGGTCTATTTACCCATCAAATAATAAAATTTCATTCACCATATGTAATATCCACAATATCATCCCAAAAGAATAGGCCAAACTATGACAATTACATTCCAAAAGAATTACACTCAAACTTAGCAGCGGAATAAACAAAATACTAGACTGTACATGATCGTAAATAAATTTTCTAGTCTAGCACAAAAATAAACTATAGCTCTAGATGTCCACCTTGGGATCTAGGTTCCCCTCTGGTGGAACCTCCCAATTTCCCGGCTCGTTAACTCCGGAATCTTCCTCTAGCACGAAGTTTGAAAAAAAATATTTATTGGTAGGAGGTGAGCACTAAGCTCTGTAGGAAAATCTTCTCAAACTCTAACAAAGTTTGAAAAAAGTAAAAATAAATGGTCGATCTCACTTCACAAATAGCATACGTAAATTTTGAAAGAAACCATGATATTTTTAAAAGATCTTAAGTTTATACATTAACAATATTTAAGTACAAGAGTAAAGTCAATCCCATCATAAATAATCATTCCAAAGAGTAATCATTCCCACAACAATTTTCAAGATAATCATATCCAAAAGATAACACAATAAATAATAACTACAATGTATCTCAAGTTTGATGCAAGATAATCGCATGAATAAACACATAGAGAATATGTTGGTCCACACACACACAATTCATCGCAAGGATATCAACTTCGGGAAGGGCGCCTACCGATGCATTGTCCCATATCAATGCACTGGCAATAACGAATCCAACCCAGACATAGTATACTAATCCTCTAACATGGCACCCGTGAGCTAATATTGGTTTGGTTCTCGCAAGGCACCACCCCACTACGAGTGGTAGGAAAAGTTCAAACCCACACGGAGTAAGAACCACACACATCTACCCACTCTATGATACCCGGTCAATGGTCACCCATGGTCATCCAAACACCTCCATGAGATACAATCACCAACAATTTCTCAAATACACTCAATTCCATAAATTCTCAATTTTTCACATCCAAATCCACATTTATTTCACAATGAAACAATTTAAGAAAAATTAAAAAGAGATCATCATAAATACTATTGTGTTGTTCAATACGAAACACTAAACTTTTGAAATCAAGAATAAAAGAGAAATCAAGAGAAAAACCCACTTCTCTTGAAATCTAGGATTTTGAATATGAGAAAAGAACTTTGATGATTACCCAATCATCCCATTATTTAAAACATGCTAACATTTACAAAAATATTAAGAATTCATGATTTCATAGCATATTAATATGATATAGAGTCAAAGAAAACATATATATATAACTCTAGCCTCAATGTAAGAGAATAGAAGAAAACCCCAACTTAAATCAAAATTTCAAGTAAGAACCCAAGCTCTAGTGACCTCATTCTTCCCTTTTCTTCCTTCCTTAATCTTCCTCTAAGATTCCAAGAGGTGTGGGGTGAGAGTGGAGTGAAAAGAATGGGAGTAAATGGGATGCAAATGGGTTTTTAAACACAACAGCCCCAATTTTTATTGTTCACTGACTGATTTGGTTTTTTCAAAAATTACGATTTTACCACTAAGAATCTCCAATTTAATCTATATGACTGCTCTAAGATTTTTCAACGTTTCGAATTTATTTTTAATGTTATTTTAACCTAAAAATATTTATTTTTATGAGTTATTTCAAAACTAAAATAAATTTACACTCGAAACACAAAAATTACTATTTTATTCCTCCGAACCACTCTATTTGTTAAAAGGCTATTGCAAGTTTTTCGGATCTCCCAGGTTCAATGATAATATTATTTTGACCTAAAAAAATTTATATTTTTATTTAGTTACCCTTATTAACCTTAAACACCTCCAAAAATTAAATTTCACCATTAATTTGCCTCCCTAGTATTTATTCATACTATTGAAATCTATAGGGTTCATGCATACCTCATCACCTATATTAGAATTTTAAAAATAATTACTTGTTATATAAAGATAAGAGTGTGAGGGTTTACATATATCCTTGTCTTTTTGATTTTTACTTTCCATTATTCCAAACTTTGTCATATGACGAAATTTTTTATGATATAAGAGTTGGTTGATTGAACCCTATTCTGACTTTCTTCCCTTTTCCCAAAAAAAACAATGTGCATCATGTTCTGCAACTATTATTGATTAATCTTTAAAAGTGACACTTCAATATACATTAAGAGGGTTAATTAATTGCAATTTATTTTTAATTGTTTATAACTTTGGTGATTTCAATTGTATGGGGTGAATATGAAGGCTAACCTAAAGCATAGGGCAAAAGGAGCAAATTGATGAACTTTGGGGGAACAAAGTGTAAAAGTTAGCCAAAGAAGGAAAAGTCAAAAGTTTCTAGAATACAACCCTCCGTCATTTGGGTTGAAGGTGTGCTAGAAAGTGGCCCAAAAAATATAAACAAGAACATGGGTGTGAAAAATCTTTAGTCTGCACCTGTGAAGCTAGATGATGTAAAGACAGACGTCCAAGACCCCTAGAGGAAGTTAATCTAGGGGATGAAACTGACAAAAGGCTTATCTACATCAATGTAGCACTTGGAGCATACTTCAACTAGAGGTTGATTGAATTACTAAAGGAATTCAAAGACTACTTTGCATGGAGTTATGAAGAAATGCCTGACTTAGGGAGATGATTGGTGGCACACAGATTGGTAATTAATAATAGCTTCTATCCTCATAAACAACCACCTAGAGGGATGACCATTGAATTTACACTTCTAGTCAAAGGAGATTGAAGTGTTACTTAAAACAGGCTTCATAAGGATTGTCAAGTATGTAGAATGACTATCTATTATTGTTACAATAATTAAAAAATAGGAAAAATCAGGGTATGCATATATTTTAGAAATTTAAATACTGCAACCCCAAAGGATGAATATCCAATTCCTATGGAAAATATGTTAATTGATTCTGCTACTAGGCATGCTATTTTGACCCTCAGGGATGGACATGCTTGCTATAATCAAATTTTTATGGTAAAGGAAGATTCCCATAAGGTTGCTTTTAGATGCCTAGGTGCTCTGGGTACCTATGAATGAATGGTAATACCATTTGGCTTACAAATGCATGGGTCAGTTAACAAAGAGCAATGAACCGAATTTTTCATGGCATGATTGAAAAATTGATTGGGTTTGCATTGGTGATGTGGTTCTCAAGTCTGATGACCAAGAATCAAATTTGGAAAACCTTTGAAGGCCTTCCAAAGAATGAAAATGGACTAGTTAAAAATGAATCGTTTAAAGTGTGCAATTGAAGTTTTTACTGACAATTTCTTGAGATTTTTAGTCCAATGAATAAAAGCAAAGCTAAGGCCATTATAGAGGCCCAAGCCCCATAAAATAAGAAAAGTTGTAGAGATTCTTAGGCCAAATGAATTTCCTAAAAAGATTTATATCTAACCTTGCAGGAAAAATAATAGCCTTTTCACCTTTATTGAAACTAAGGAATTTGATTGGAGGTTTCCAATCATAAAATATCTACAAGATCTATCTCAAAGAACAAAACGGCTTTTTAGGAATCAAGTAGTGAATTTTGTCTTCATGGAAGAACAGTTATTCAGAAAAACTCTAGAAGGTGTAATACATGTAAGAAATTTTAATAATTTGTATATGAAATTTAGAACACCTAAATTACAAGATTTAGATCATATACAAGATTTAGAACATACTTGTATGAGCCATGATACTTGATTTTCAAATTTCTTTTCTGAAAGGGTAAAGTCTTTCTCTTCTTCTTCAAAACAATAGGCGGGCTCTCAATGGGACAAGCCAAATTAGGGTTCTGAAGTAGAGAGAAGATCTAGCCTACTATTTATAATAAAATCTAATAGGCTCTTCCATTACGGGCATAATTAGATTAAGACCTACACTTAACCGTCTCAACCACATCAATTAAAAGATATACTTAAACCCATCAAAATAGATCACTTAATAATATTGAGATCATCTCATTGGACCATAAATTCAGCCCGTTTTTCACAGACTAAAAATTAACTATCAATTAATGGAAGTCCAATATAGGAAAATTCCAACATTCTCCTACTTGGACAACATTAATTGTAGTCATTTAAAAATAGAATAAAATAATACATATATATATATATATATATATAACTCTTGGGCTAATTAAACAAAACTCAATGTTGTCACAATAAAAAATAGGGTTAATTGATCTGGAGGTCCCCAAAGTATGAAATTTGTCTTATTTTACTCGCCAATATTTCAATTGTATCATTTTGGTTCCTGAAGTATTGAATATGTTTCTATATGATTTTTCATGCAGACAACATCCAGATTGCTAGCAATTTTTTTATCATAAACTTGTCACGTAATATCAGGGGCGGAGCCAGGAATTTTGCTCAGGGTGGGCACTTTAATTATGTACTCTAATTTTTTTCCTTCTAATCAATGACACTATATAATATATTTATATTTATTATATTATATTTGATATATGAAGTCCATTTAACATAAAAAATTTCAAAAAAAAATGTATATTGCCAAGGGCAGAGCCATGAATATCTATGATAGAGGCAAAGTATAACTGGTATAAAAAAATATTTAGTCGAAATTAATACAAAAAAATTCAGTTCAAGAATAAAAAAAAAGTAAGAATCAACACTAAATTATTGTGAAATAGTAAATTCAATTTTTATTTAGCCAAAACAAAAAGAAAATTTTGTTTTCAATTTTTTTTGTTTTAAATGATCTTAATTTTTTAATTATTTTGGGTAAATAATGTGAGTCTAATATAAATGAGGGGGCACACATAATATATATGTATAAATATATAATACATATATCTAACTAATAAAAAAAAAAAAAATTTGAGGCAAGGCATGTGCCCACCCTGGCCCCTGCCTCCTTCCGCCTGTGCGTAATACTTAAATATGGACAAAAAATATTTTTGATAACTCTTAAAAAAATTTGGGTAGCTCTTGATAAAAAAAATGTGTAACATGAGTAACTTTTGACCAAAATTTAGATAGTTCATGATCAAAACTGTGAAATTTACAAAACTATTTAACTAAAATTTGAGTAAAAATTTGATCAAGAGTTATCCAAATTATTTTTTGTCCATATTTAAGAATCACGTAATAAATTTATGATAAAAATCGTTAACAATCTGAACACTATCTGCTTGAAAGACTATATAGAAAAATATTAAATACTTCAGGGACCAAAATGATGCAATTGAAATATTGATGACCAAAATGAGACAAACTCTATACTTTGGGGACCTACAGTGCAAATTAACCCTAAAAAATAATATGGTCCTGAGACAACATCTTCAACACAACTCGATCCAATAAAACTACTATTTTTGAATCATGACAACCTTTACATCCTTTATTGACATATGACCAATTCATGATTACAAAAAATAATAATTCTATTGACATGGATCAAGATGTGGTAGTGTAGCAAGAAAATAACATCTCAATATGTGATCTGATAAATATGTTACTTTCATTGTCAATCCTCTAAATAATTTTTCTTTAACAACATACTTCAATAACAAGCTAGAGAAATTCATTAGCTTCAACAATAAGCTAGTTTGTCTCCAAACTTAAAATTATTAGATTTTCTCAAATGGTGTAATCATAGAAATATTCAATTGACAAAACAGTTATACTTAAAACATACACCAAGTCTTAAGATTTTGAATAAAATGACATATCATAAATGTGTACACAGATAACATAGCAAGAATATCATGCTTAACAATAAGGATAATCATCAAATAGATATATTTCAATCATAATGAGTATCGAATATCACATATGAAATTAAATCAATACTAAAGTTCTTAACATATAAATAAACTCCCACTAACCAAGTACATCAAAAGACCCCAAAATGTCCATATTGTCAACATATTTCTTAAAAGTTATAGGTTTTAGTCCCTTGGTTAAAGGATCAACAAGCATTGATTTTGTATCAATATGTTTGATCACAATGTCACTTTTCTTCACAAGATCCCTAATAGAAAGATATTTAATTTTTATATGTTTAGACCCACTAGAAAATTTGTTGTTCTTTAAATATAACACAGCTGCACTATTATCACAATAAATTGTTAGTGGCCTAGAGATGGAATCAATAATCATAAATTCTGAAATAAAATTCTTTAGCGCTATAGCTTGTGTCGCGGCTCCATAACAAGCTACAAATTCAGCTGGCATAGTGGAAGAAAATATGAGAGTTTTTTAACACTCTTCCATGGTATTGCTCCTCTAGCTAACATGAAAATATATCTTGAAGTGGATTTTAAATCATCTTGACACCCAGCAAAATCTGAATCTGAGTAACCAATCACTTCAAAACTATCAACTCTCCTATAAACAAGCATGTAATTTTTTGTTCTTTGCAAGTATCTCATAACTTTTTTAGCTACCACTTAATGATCTAATCATGGTTTAGAAAGATATCTGTCAAGAACACTAACTGTAAAAACAATGGTAGACCTGGTACAAACCTGTGCATACATTAAACTGCCAACATCACTTGCATAAGGTATATTCTTCATAGACTCTTCCTCAAGTTCATTTTTGAGACATTAGCTTAAAATGAATTTATCATCTTTCACAACATGTACATACCCAAACTTACAATTATGCATATTAAAATTTTCAAGCACACTATCTATATATACCCTTTGTGAAAGTCCCAACAATCCATGACTCATATCCTGACGAATCTGAATACCTAACACAAAAAATGATTCCCCAAGATCTTTCATGTCAATTATTTTGCATAACAATTGCTTAATCTCATGAAGTAAATCTAAATCATTACTTGTAAGCAAAATATCATCAACATAAAGAACAAGAAAAATAAATTTACTCTCATTGACCTTAAGATATATGCATTGATCCATCTTGTTCTCAACAAAACCAAGAGAACTTATTATCTCATCAAATTTCAAGTACCACTAACGAGAAGCTTGTTTGAGACCATAGATAGATTTCTTCAACTTGCACACTAATTGTTTTTTCTCATTCTCTTTTAAACCGTCAGACTACATCATATAAACTTCTTCACTAAGCTCACCATTCAAGAAAGTTGTTTCACATCCATTTGGTGAAGTTCTAGATCATAATGAGCCAATAATGCCATAATGATCCTGAAAGAATTTTTTAGTAGAGACAGGTGAGAAAGTTTTACTAAAATCTATATATTCCCTCTGGCTATATCCTTTTACTACCAATCTAGCCTTAAATCTTCCAATCTTACCTTTGAAGTCCATCTTAGTTTTAAACACCCATTTGCAGCCAATGAGTTTACATCCCTCATGAAGTTTCACAAGCTCCCACACTTCATTGTGTGTTATAGAATGCATCTCATCTTTCATGACGTCTACCCACATATCAGACTGATGACAAGTAATAGCATCATGGTATGTTACAAGGTCAACAATATCATAATCACTTTCTCCAAGGTATACATAATACTCATAAAAAATAATAGGCCTCCTTGGTCCTGTAGACCTTCTCAAGGAAATTTCAGTAGTATGCTCTAAAGGCTGAGGAGTCTCAATAGGAACAAAAGGGTCAATTGCAGGAACATGAGGATCAACAACTGGAGCAGAAAAATTATCAACAGGAGTAGATATAATATTCTCTTACACAACAGGTAAAGGAATAGAATAAATTTATCTTGCTTATGCTCACTAATTGGATGTGAACCAACGTAAAGCTCCAAAAATTTTGCTGTTAAGGACTCAACAATTTTAGTACCACGTGTAGGACAATAGAACCGGTATCCTTTAGAATGTTCTAGGTAACCTATGAAGAAATAACAAATAGTTCTAGAATCAGTCTTTTTCTCAAAAGGGTTATAGATTTTGACTTCAGTAGGACAACCCTAGACTCGAAATGGTTAAGGCTTGGTTTCCTATTGGTCAATAATTCAAAAGGTGTTTTTGGAACAGATTTGTTAGGAACTCTATTAAGAATGTATGAAGCCATTTTAATGACTTCTCGCCAAAGATAATCAAATAAGTTACACATACTCATCATGCTCCTCATCATGTCTTTAAGGGTGCGATTACGCCTTTCAGCCACACCATTTTGCTTGGGACTACCAGACATGGTATATTGGGTAACAATTCCACAATCTTGCAATTACTTGAAAAATAATCTCAAATGTTGCCCAGACACATCATGTTTGTCATAATACTCACCACTACAGTCAGACCTAACAATTTTGAAGACTTCCCCTAATTGTTTTTCTACCTCAGTCTTGAAAATTTTAAACTTTTCAAGAGCATCAGATTTTTTATTAATTAAATAAATATATCCATAACGAAAGAAATCATCAATAAATATAATAAAATATTTATTAGCACACAATGTACGATGTCAGTGTGAATGATTTCTAAAAAATCTAGACTACGAGTTGCACTTTTCTTCTTAGTCTTGGTCAATTTACCCCTAATGTAGTCAATACAAGTTTTATGGTCTCCAAAATCAAGGGGAGGAAGAATATTATTCTCTTTCTCTAGAAATGTGACTCAAACGTTTATGCCACAGTTGTGAAGATTTTTCTTTAATGAGAGGTCTCTTAGATACAACATTTACAATATTTGAAAGATCATATTTATTTTTGACATCCAAGCATATACTATATAGACCATCTGATAAAACTCAATGACCAACAATTTTGGAATTTAAAGACAATTGAGCTTTACCATTACTAAAATTAAAACAATATCCAATTTTACCAAACAAGAAAACTGAAATCAAATTTCGCCTAAATGACAGTACATAAAAAGTATTTTCTAAAACAAGTTGAAAACTAGTGTCTAAATTCAACCTAACAGTTCCTATGAACTTAACATGGACTTCATTTTTATCTCCTACTTTAAGTTTGACTTTCCCTTCACTTGGCCTCCATTTGCTTGTGAACCCTTGCAAAGTCATGG
Source organism: Ilex paraguariensis (assembly GCA_963454935.2). NCBI lineage: Eukaryota > Viridiplantae > Streptophyta > Magnoliopsida > Aquifoliales > Aquifoliaceae > Ilex > Ilex paraguariensis. The sequence continues at coordinate 130,811 of CAUOFW020000830.1, read as the reverse complement.
CAACATGAAAAGTGTCCCACTATCAATCCACCAACAATTTAATGGGACATTAACTAAATTGGATTCAAAGCAAAAAAAAAGACTAGTAAATTACCTTATTCTTTATTCTTCTTTTCTATCCAAGACTTGAATCGAGTGCACTCATTTTTCTTGTGACCCCATTTCTTGCAAAAGTAACACTTGACATCTTTCGAATGACAGCCTTAGGACCTCCCACATTCTGACCAGTACCATGCCTTTTGAAATCCCGACCATTCTTTGGAGCATTATGATTATGTTTTCTATTATTTCCCTGATACCCACCTTTGAAATAAGATTTAAGTTGAGAAACAAACATGACAGTTTCACTCCTTTCTTTTTTTTAAGTTTTTCTTCCTCAGAATCACACTTGGAGATAAGGTCATTTATTGTTCAGAATTCATTTTGGGTATTGTAGGCAATTTTGATTTGGTTAAACTCAGTAGGCAAATAATTAAGAGTGTGATGAACAATGAAATCATCAGGAATAATAATTTTGAAGACTTTAAGTTTGGTTTGAACATGGATCATTCTAAGGATATATTTCCTAACACTACCTACATTGTCATCTTTCATACTCGTTAAGTCATTCGTTAGGCCCCCAACTTCAGTCTTATTGGATACCTTGTATCTCTCTCCTACAACGGTAAAGAACTCTTTGGCATTCTTGGTTTTAGGTAAGCCACTCATAAGGTGTTCGGAGATAGATCTTTTCATGACAATCATACTCAACATATTAGATTTCTCCCACTTTGCATAAATTTGTTTTTTCATCAGGGGAACTCTGACTAGTAGGTTTAGCAGGTTCATTCTCTTTCAAGAAAAAGTCTATATTAGCAATTCCTAGGGCAAACTCAATATCTTGCTTCCATCTCTTATAATTAGAACCAGTCAAAACTTCAATGTTGACATTATTACTATTCACAACAAAAAAGATTATACAAGGCAACGAGAATATAAATAGTTAGCAAAATTAGGTAATAAATAAATAAAATATATTTTGAACATAATAAGTCATATTTTATTAAGAGAGCCCAAATACATCATTACAAACTCTCCTTCGGGCAGAGAATGCAATATGCTATAGGCCCTCTCTTTCATGAAATTAAGCAATGAGAATGCTCAAATTTTAAAAAATTTATCCCATTTGGGCAGATAAACCTTCTAGACTATTTCACTTCTATCAAAATATTTCATAACATCTCCAAATTATAATACACAACAACCCCCTTTGAGCAGGTAATTGTATATTATAATTTAGAGACCATATCGTAACAAAAGCATAAGAAAAACTACAAATTTCAATGAATTGACCTCTTGTGTGGCAACCATCCATCTTAACTCATAGAATTTTTTAAACCGGCATATTATATCAAATTGCTCATAATTAAATATCATGTTATCAATCAAATATGAGGTACTAACCAATATTTATCTCTTTAGATCACCCATCAACAATCGTTGCATTCAAGTCTCAATTCTATTTTTACTATTAAATTAAGTAATTTAAATTCACATTTATCAACATTTAATAAATAATATGTAGATTATAAAAAAAAATTGATCGCATAAATCACTAGGGACTAAAATTAGAATGGTATAAACACCATCTATAAATTATAGTAATTCAATCAAAGTTGCTTCAATATGCATAAAAAAAAACAATTGATTGATATCAATAATTTGTATGAATAAAGCATGTGTCTATTCGTCAACAAGATCCATAAAAAAATATATAATTTTTTTTAATAGGTTGACCGAATATGACTCATATTACAATAAATAATTGTATAGCTGCAAGGATCTTTTCAGATATATATTTAAAAGATTAATTTGGAAACCTTGATGCTACTGTTAAAAATTAAATAAATAAAGTAGCAGCCAATTTCTAAATCTTTAAAACATCATGATTGTTTGGCCTTTTTGTTCTTCTTTTTTTTTCTTTTCTACTTGTGACGTACTGATATTATTTTCATATAAATTTATATAGGTGAAAGATATGAGAACATTGCATAAAATATTACTAGACGAACAGGATATATGATTTTTTTTTCAAAAAGAAAATGATTTTTCTACTCCATACAATATTCGTAAGAAAGAAAAATTTGTATTGATTGATATCGATACATTTATTTCTCTTTCTTATTCAAATCTATAGAATACGCCGTGCCCTAGCAATTAAATTGGTTGAACTTTATAACATAAAGAATCAAAAAGTCCCTACATTTCTATTTTTGCCTATTTTCGTCGTTCTACATTTAATTTACATGTACTAAAATACATCAAAAGGTTTAAGAGCCCCACCCTTACCCATGATTTCACTTTTTTTTTCCTTTTTTTTTCTTTGTTTTTCTTGCAACATACACGAATGTATTTAATGGTGACCATTGACAGCCACTGTTTTGAGAAAAACAATGCTGCCAACATCACAAAATATTAATCATAAGAACAGTAACCTTGATCCACCCAAACCATTGGCAGCGATGAGAATTTGATCCCGCGCTGTCACAAAAATATTTTTAGATCCCAAATTATACAAATAAAAAAAATAATCATAAAACAAATTGGGTTCTAAATTCATATACGATATGCTCTGATACCACATGTAAAAAATTTTAATGATTCACATATGAAATTTAGAACACCTAAATTACAAGATTTAGATCATATACAAGATTTAGAACATACCTGTATGAGTCATAATACTCGATCTTCGAATTTATTTCGTGAAAGGGCAAGGTCTTCCTCTAATTCTTCAAAACAATAGGCAGCTCTCAATAGGACAAGCCAAATTAGGGTTATGAAGTGGAGAAGAGACCTAACCTACTATTTATAATGAAATCTAATGGACTTTCCCATTACGGGCCACAATTAGATTAAGGCCTACAATTATTCGCCTTAATCACATCAATTAAAAGATGTACATAATCCCATCTAAATAGATCACTTAATAATATTGAGCTCATCTGACTGGACCATAAATTTAGCCCATTTTTCACAAACTAAAAATTAATGAAAGTCCAATATAGGAAAAATTCCAACAATACAGTCATGCATCAGCAAGCTAGATGCCATGAAAGATGTGACAGAGGTTCATGAAGGAATTTGTGGTTCTCACCAATCAGGTGAGAAGATAAGATGACTAATTCATAGGTATGACTTTTATTGACCAACTATAAAAAAGATTGCATCACCTATGTATAGAGATGCCAATCTTGTCAAAAGTATGGACCTATTCAAGGGCTCCTGCAATTGAACTACATTCAATTGTGAAACCATGGCCAATTAGAGGTTGAGCAATGCATTTGATTGGCCAGATTCATCATTTCTCCTCTAAGCAACATTGTTTCATTACAGTAACTACTAATTATTTCACAAAATAGACAGAAGCAATACCAATGAAGACTGTACACCAACAATAGGTGATTGGTTTCATTAAGGAACATATAATTTGAAGTGAACAAATTTGCATCTGAACATGGGATTCAAATGTTAAATTCATCACTATATTATGCCCAAGCCAATGAACAAGAAGAATTAAATAATAATAATTTAAAGTTGATTCTGGAAAGACTATAGAAGAAAACCTAAGGCAATGTCATGAATTATTGCTAGAAGTCTTATGGGCCTACAATATTTTTATGAAAACAAGTAAATGAGCAATACTATTTGAATTGGTGTATTGACATGATGTTATGATACTTATGAAAGTCACTATAAGATCAAGAAGCATGGTTAGACACCATAATATGCCAACATATATTTACACTCAAGGGATGTTCCTTGAGTTAGAATACTTGAAAGAAAGTCAAATACAAGCCTTGAACCATATTCAAATTTAGAAAAAGAAAATAGAAAAAAACCTACAATAAGAAAGCCAGATCCAATAGTTTTGCTGAAATGGATTTGATTTGGAAAGCTATTTTACCTTTGGGTAGTAAAGAAAAAGAATATGACAAATGGTCCCCAAATTGGGAAGGTCTGGACTTTTGTAACAACCATTGTTTGGTTTACATTCTTCTATTTTCCTTAATTTTCCTTAACTATTCCTACCCTATCCTATTCTAAGGAGATTCAGGGGAAGAAAGTTCAAGTGTAGAACTTGCCACTCTAGGACATAGTATTGGTGAAGACATCCCTTGGCAAATTGGAAAAAAGCATAATTCAATTCCACTTGTTGCAGTCTCCTCTACCACACGGATAGCTTGCATAATAAAAGAAACATTTTTTTGCTCGATAGTAGGCCTCATTGATTGTTGTTTCGGCCTTTTCGTTGAAAGAAAAGTATTTTCGACAGCAACGTCTTTGAGATGGCCATACCTGAAGTTCGCCAAGTAAATATACTAACAAAAAGGATAATTCATTTGGTTTTTGATTGGCAAAACATAGTTTGGATATGTAGCTTTTGTTGGAACAAAAATTTTAAGGTTCGTTGAAGGTGCGTATAATCGAATACATAAAATTAATTTGTTAACTATTTACCACACAAGGTGAAGTTAGGGTTTATCTTGACGATCACAACACGAAAAAAGACTGATGGAGATCGAACAACTGGCTCAATGGACCTCATGATCTTCTTCTATATGTCCTTCTCAACTCCAAAATTCAATTGCAATCCTTGAATTCTCTCTCTTGCTCTCTCTGGCTCTTCTAAATATGAATATAAAGTATTACTGAGAGAACCAGAAAGTGCATCTATTTATATGTTATTGTAGAGACCCCAATGAGAAATAATGGCTGAACTTCTAATGGGCCTAGGAATACTATGTCCAACTAAAACAAACATCTTTCGATCCATTAATAATAAGTTAGTCCACTAAAAATTTATTATTGATTTACTGGGTCTTATCTCAAAATTATATTTCGAGCTTCTTATTATTATATACTCAATAATCTCCCCATGTTTAAAATTAGAGATGTCCATCACTTAATTAAATTACTGATAATTATATTTAATTAATTTTTTTTTATCTATTAGATCTTTCCACTCAACTTATTTGTCATATAGGATAGTTAAATCCACATACAGGGTTTGACATGGACAAAACTTATGAGCATCCTCAAGAGGACATCATCAACCCATTTAAATACTAGGATGCGATTTTCTTTAATAATTAATTTTTACCATACAAATAATGTCATCTTCTAATTCACCAAGTCTATTGACTCTGTCCATTAAATATGTCAAAATTAAGAGTTTAAATAATCATAATAACCATGAGATATTTATTCTCTAATTTAGTTAGTAAAAATAAAATAACCTCAATAACAATCCTATTCAATAAACAAAGTGTACTAGTAGATTCTTATATCTTGAATAGTAAATTCAAGATATAAGATTGTTATATCTGTCAAATTCAAGATTAAAGAATGCTTTGAAGTAAAAATCAAAATTCTTATATAGAGTTGGAGAGACTAACATAAGGAACAAATAATCATATAATTGATAGGTTTGAATTTGGGGTGAGGAAGATATTTGATAGACCAGGTTTTAGAGAAATAGACATATATTTAAGCCTAAAGCAGCTAGAAAGAACCTCCACAATTTGTGTCAATTCCTCTTCCGACTATGGTAAAAAGGCCTCTATAAGGAACTCTTAAAACAAAGGGACCTAAGGCCAAAACTTTTTGTTCAACCAAGAGCATAGAAATGTCAATATATTCCATAGTAATCTTGAGACTAGGGACACAAAGGACAAAGCGGCAGAGCCAATGAAGGAGAAAAGCCACATGTTCCTCATATGAGGGAGGAACAGAGTTTGGCTTACAAAAGAAAGCAATGTGGTCTGAGTAATTGAAGTTATCTACAAGGTAATGCAAAACATGTTCAGGTTTTAGGGATGAAGTTATGTCTATGCCTATCGAAGTGAGCCCTATTATATGTACAACGCCAAGAATAAATGGAGACATCATGCCAAGTGGAAAAAACATGACATTACAAGACTGTGAAAAAAAAAATGATTGCACCTATGAGCCAATGAGTCATATGCAATGAACTCGTTGAGAAGTTTATTGCTCATAAATCCTTTGTTTCCTCCGTTGGTCAAAGAAATGTCTCTATGTTCATTCTACCCAATCATCCTATTGTTGGTCAGGATCAACCCAATTCTTTAAAGTGTTAATCCTCTGGTCCCAAGATTTTCATCGTAAGTATAATCGACCAAGTGTTAGGAATTTCCCTTTGGAAATAGGGTAGAACTCAAAAAACTCTAGGAAGATACCTGATTTGAAAGCTAGGGTCAATGAAAATTTGAGCCTAGTCCAAAGAAAGGATCAAGCCATTCATCTATTGAGTCCTAGATTGCATATCTAACGCTGGCAGGAAAGCAAGGAATGGAAGGTACTCCTGATTAAGGAACTGAAGAAGATGATTGATCTATCTGTCGTTTGGATGTCATTTGATGAAATCAAAGAGTAATAATAAGGCGAAAAAAGATCGTCGAACTTAAGGAAAAGATGATAACATGAAGTACAAAGGTAGGGTTAAGTGAATAGTGTAATATACAAGCCTTTAAATAGGTGTTCAGAAACTAAATGGTTACAATTGTTCATTTATCTAAGTTATTGCCCAAACACCCAAATAAATGAGGGGGAAATTATTTGGACATAAAATATAAAATACTAGGAATATTCAATATATTGACACCTAATATTCCAGATTTGCTGAGGTGGTGTCACGTGGTAGAAATTGAATAAAGACAAGAGATGATCAGTCAAGACAACATTTGGAAAGAAGTAACCAACTGGAAGTTACCATAAGACAACTGTAGTAATGCCTCAAAATCCATCCTTGAAGGCAATACTATCTAGAAATCATCCAATCATGAGAGCAACTAACAATAACCACTATATAATAAACCATTCATTCATTTGACAAAGAATAAATACTAAAGTCTATAAAACATTGTAACTTCTTCAACTAATAATTCAAACCAAATAGTATCTAGCAGCGAAATAATTAAAACTAGCTAAAACATTGTTTCATAGAAATCTCCCAAACTCTAAACAAAAAATAAAACAACTCTACTCCTCTAACTTAGTGTCTACATCTTGATCCTCCAACTACTCTTAGTCAACTTGCTCATGTACATCAACATCCTCTTCGCCAAAATTTATAAATGTCTAGTTGTAGGGGTGAGCAAAAGCCCATAGGAAATTCTTCTCAAATCCCAACAATATTTTAAAATAACATAAAGAATGCAAGTCTCTTTTGAAAAATAGCTTATATAAAATTTTGAAAGTAAAACAATGACAGGTGTAATAATCTCAAGTGTATGGACTATGGTAAATCAATGACAGGAATAAACGTGCAAGAAATAAAAGCAATTAATAAAGAACTCAATAATATCATCCCATATTCTCATGTATGTTTGTTGCTTCTCAGGAATCTATACAATGATTTTATCTTATTCATACACCACAAACCACACAATCTCAATCATTCCTCACAGGGCCAAATCATGAACCACTTTAGGAAGGGCTTATACCGTCTCCTATGACATTGACGAATCTTTCCTAAGAAAGGTATACCATTTCTCAACCTCGAACCTACGTGAACAATAGTGGTTACTCTCACAAAAAAAATCCACTACAAGTGTTAGGCAACCATCTTACCCCCTAGGATAGACTAACCTCTAAAACTCTATGATAGCTCTCTAAGGCAATTCAAGTCCATCACACCCAAACCATTTAAGAGATGAAACCACAATTTTCTCAACAATCACAATCTTAACCAATCATAATTTCCATACAAAATAAAGTATCACAATTTCAAAATTCTAAATATACTACAATTTTAAAATAACTTAAATTATGCAAGAGATCATATTAAGAAAATCTTCACAATTTTGGTATCTATTTGAAAACCACATGTTACTCGAAAAGAACTCAAGAACAAATAGTAAGTTAATCAAAAGAAACCAAGAATGAAAGAATATTTAGCATATAATAATCTAGAAGATTTAAAACATACATAATTATACTCTAAGTCTCAATGAAAAAACTTGAGAAGAATCCCCTACTTCAACCCGATGATTGAAGATAGCCCTAGCGTGTTTGAATCAATCTAAACTCAAGAATCCCTTTTAATCTTTTGTTTTCTCCTTCTCTTTCGCTCTCTAGGGTTGCTTAGGATTGAAAATTGATGAAACATGGTTAAAGGAACGTCTTTATGGTATTTATAGGGTGAAAATAGAGCAAAACTTTCAAGCTAATTGGGGCCATTTTTAGGGTGGCGTCTAGATGGTGCCAATCTCTTTTTTTGATGAAAAACAAGGTTTCATGGTAGGGAGTGTCATTCGAGTGGTGCCTAGGGTGTTCGGACAGTGCCAACTTTCTATTATGACTTCCAGAACAGTTTTACCTATGTAAAAGTCGATTTTGAAATTTTAGTGAAATACAATTTTGTAGCCCTTGAAGTCTAGTTTCTATTGTCCAAAAATCAGCTCAATCGGAGTTTGGAGTAAAAATTTATGTCTAAATAGTAAGGTAGTTTCAAATTCTTTCCTATTCGAATTCTTTCTAAAATGCACTTTTATTTCAGAATACTTTTTAACTTTTAATGCACCCCTTATTACCTCTCCCAAATTTTCTCAACCTTATGGATTCAATGGAGGCCTTATTTTGACCTAAAAATATTTAGAAACTTACCTAATTACCCTCTTAAACTTAAACACCTTCAAAACTAAGTTTGACCCGAAAGTCATTTTTGTCCATAATTCAAACTTCGTGATCAATATTTTAACAATGATTCATCCTAGAGGAAATATTAATATGATATTATTTGTATTTTGTCTTAGTACAGGGTCTTACAATCCACCCCCTAAACGAAAGTTTCATCTTTGAAACTTAATCGTTGAGTTAGTCTATCTAATTCTCTTTTGGCCATAATATCTCCACTTCTATTCATTCTTTAAGCATCAAATTCATGATTAAAATAGAATTTCATATCCTAAATTTTTAAATCCACCCCTTTAACTTATATTGTCATTGCAGTTAGTGAAGTCCCCAAGTTTACCTTCATTCACTACTTTCGATTATTCTTTGTACTCAATAATTTCATGTGATTGTCTAAACAAATAAAATACCATGAATAACTACTAGATCTTCAATTTATTTCGTGTTCATCATATATCACTTCTCTTTTAAATTTACCAATCATTTAAAAAAATCTCGTGTTTGCTTCTTACATGTAGTTTATCCATAAGCATTTCACAACAACAAAATTCAATTTCTCTAATGGGATTACTTATCGTTCCTACACTCAAATTATGGTATAATCCAAAAATTAGTAATGCCATTACAATAAGATCTTCAACAATTCCTTAAACATATGCATCATTCTTAATGACTTTGTCTCAAATTCGACCAGAGAAACTCACAATATTTAAAATCTAATAATAACTTCACATTTTATGGACACTTATCAATTTCTATGGTTTAGTAGACGCCGCAAGATTTTCAACAATTGTAACTATCAAACTATACACCAAGTTTTCCAAGGGATTGAATTTCACTCTTCAAGCTTATGCTAATAATTTGCTGCGTACTCTGATATAAATTATAATTCAATAATCATTAAGTAGAAACTAGCCTCAAGATAAGAATTCTTATAGGTTCGTAGGGTTTTGTGAAGATGTCCTATTTCATTACATATGTTCTTTGATTATAACTTCCAAAATGTATTCACTAACAATCCATATTTCTTTCTTCTCCAAAGAAAATTTTATTAAATAATCAAATATACTACTTGGACTATTGGTCAAGTTACAGCTCTAAAATATTATTTTAAGTCCTCAATCTTGTGCATATCTCAATAAGGCTTAAAATCCCATTCATAACTCACACGCATTCAAATTCCTACTGTTAGATCTGTAAAACCCGAAAAAATTTAAAATTTTATTAAAAATGACAAAACGGTAATTAGTTGTTGTGGTACGGGTTAAAAAATTAAAATTTTCTAGAACTCGAATGATGAAATAGACTTCACTGTTGGATTTGTATCACGAAATCTAGTTGCTCAGTTAATTTTTGTCGAATGTCGAGACAATCAAAATTTTTACATTTTACGATGCGATCGGATATTGCACGACTAAAATAAATGCAATCTGATTTTATTCACGGAACTTAGGAAATAATTTAAATTTAGTTTAATAAAAATACACTAAACTAAACATGGGATGATATTTAATTGATTTGAGATAAAATTAGACCAATCGAAAAGGGACGTGTGGCACATTGTGAGCCATGTAATTGGAGAGTATAAAAAGGGAAAAAAAATCAGATTTTTATTTTCCAAAAAAGAGAGGGAGAAAGAAGAGAGAGAGAGAAACCAAGGGTTCTCTGCCTTCTCTGTCTGATCTACGAAGATCCGACCGTCGAATTTCTTCGAGCGTAGAACTAAAATTATTTTACGCGACAGGAGTTACGCGTACATATCAAAGATCGTGAGTTTTTCCAAAATCTCAAAAAAGGGAGTTTTGAGATAAAATTTTTGAGGCTTGATTTGGAGTTTTTGGAACTTCTTCCACGCGAATTTATGCTACAAGAGGTAGGGTTCCTTTCCTAACTAGGTTTATTTCCAACCTAGGTTGAAATATGAAATTGATAGAGTGTTAGAGATGAATTTTCATGTATAACACATACATAGTATGATTAGATTATGAAAATGGGTACAAGAATATGTTAGAAAAAATTCTTGTATGATTTAGTTTTGATGAAATTTATTGATTTGGAATTTCATGAGAAATGTGCTATTTTGGGCTGGTTATGTGTTTACATAATTTTGCCTATTAAATTTTTGATTAAATGTTTATGAGTACAAGTATGTTAATTGGATGAATATCATTTGTAACATGCTTGGGATTGCTTGAGGAGATGGATATACTTGATACATGCTCATGATACAATGAACATGATATCATAAGTTGTAATTGTGCATTAAATTTGCATATGCACGGGTAGCAACACATTCATGGGTATTCGACAAGAGAGTGTGTGTGTGTGTGTGTGCATGCTTTTGATCAAACACTATCCTTGGTGGGTTGATATGTGGGCTCGAAATGGTTGGACCTATGTTCGAATGAGTCGCACAGGTTGAATTGAAAATATGTCTCGAGATTAACAAGAAGGGCTAGATTTTTCCTCGGGTGCAAAATCCAATAATTTTGGATATGCACTCATGTTGGTATTGAGTCCATAAATATGTCGGTATGCGCAAAATCGTTGGTGAAGTTCATAGATGTCATGTCAGTTGGGTACCCATCGGTTGAAGTACATAAACACCCACCCCAAGAAAGATACAAGATTTTATAAAATGATTATTGGATGTCTAACATCAATGGTGGAGGCTTGAAATACCCAAATGCATACGCATGACATTGTTTGTGTTATGGGAGCCAGTGGAGGGCTCGGGCTTTCATTTCATGTGTGAGTTCCATCTAATGATATGCATGAAAAGTGTAGCATTCATTTATGAAATGTATGTTCTTGAATGAATGATTTATGTGGTGATTTGCATGTGACATTTCATATGCATCTGGGTTGAGGAATAGTCTCCTTAGGAAATACCTTATTGAGCATAACTTACCTTTTATGAGAACATATTTTAGGTGTTGGGTGGACAAGCCTCACTTGGGTCCTTGTTGATGACAGGGCCAGAATATGGCTTTGAATTGGATTTTGTAAATCAATCATATACATTTATTTTGAACTTGTATATTGGTAATAAAGTACGTAATGAGACTCGATTGGACAATGTTTTCATGTAAATGAATGAATGTATCGAGCATGGTATGAGTTGAGATGAAGATGAATTGAAAACTGGAAGGATTGGGGAAAATTTGGGCTCAAGTACAGGTACCTAGGTTCATAGATACTAGTACGTGCTGTCAGATGATTTAGGTTCCGGTACCTAGGTTTATAGGTACTAATACCTAGATTCTAGTGGGATCAGGTACTGATACCTAGGCTTTGGTACCTCGATGGATAGTAGCCTCAGGTACCGATATTTAGGCTATCAGATACTAGTGCCTAGCAAACAGTGGACCTAGGTACCAGTACCAAGTCACATAGGTACTAGAACCAAGCAAATAGAAGACTCAAGTGCTGGTACTATGTATCAAAAGTACTGATACCTCTTCCCAAAACTTAAAAAATTAAAATTTAACTTTGCCTAGCCTTCACATCTTGAACGCTCTTCTTGGATGATGCTAATGGAGAATAATAAGTCCTAATCATTGAGGTTTGGACCTTGGAATGGTCTTATGATTACTATATGCACAGGTTACGTATTAGTATGGCTCCCGTACAAAAGAGACTTTGCCCAAAGTTTGTTTTGGTTATGATTCTGGTGAAGGGGGTGTAATGACGTGGTATCAGGTTACACGGTACTCATGTGTATTTTCTGCAGGTTGATGGGTGATTAGCGGGTTGAGAAAGGACCCCTGAATTTTGGGGTGTCACAAGATCAATCTTAATAGCTTAACATTACTCACCAATTCAATTAACACTAATCACTTTCTCTATCTCCCAAATATTCCTTCTCAACTTCTAACCTTGAGTTAGAATCAATAACCCATGCAATCAATCCTTAGAAGCTTTCACACCCTCTCGCTTCTATTCGTTATATATAATCTTGAATTCCCATTGTTCAATCCAAAATAAGTATATTTCTGATTCATAATATAAAGATAGACTTCAAAGGATCATAATAATCTCCCTCAATTCGATACTATCAGATTTTTTGTAATATAATCATAATCAAAAACAAGACTCCCAATGATCAAACCAATGTTCATCGATTTAACCACATTAGTCCTCATAGCCTTAATAATTATTAATAAGATCTGAGACAATAACGATCCGCTTGTTACTAGGCTTAACTTAGTATTTTATCCCAAAATTACATAAAGTTTCTACATTCATGTCAAAGTCAATCTACATATGTATCATTATTGATTTCTCAAATTACATCTTTCCAATTATCACCACTAACCATAAAATTTAAATCTTCAATACTCATACCAACAATCCTCAAGTATAACTAATCGAACCTATCTTAATAATGTACTAAAAGTGAGAGGAAAAAGAACTCTATATTCCCTCAACACAACTCCAATAACATTAAAAGATCCCATATAACAATAGAAGTTAACACCAAATATTGAAATTACCCTTATTTTAATAATTCTCTACTAATAATCAACTCTCTGTAATATTTTCAAACTAATATCGGTAACCTCAAGTACGTGGTTATGAAACAAACTCCTATCCATTTAAGAATCATAACCACAATTCCTATCATTATTCAAAAATAAACTCTCATTCAATGTTACTTCACCATATTCATTCAATTGATTATATTTGAAAATTATACTATCTTATACTATTGTACTCACCCTAGAGGAAAATATAACACTTCCATGGTTCATATTGTAAAACCAAAACTACATTCATTCCTTAATTTCTATAACTTTTTAGTAACACACATAACTTTCCATAACCTTATTATCAAAAACTTAGTCCATCTTAAAAACATCTAAGTTGACCGTACCTCCATACATCCAAATTGGGTTATCACATCTCTTTGACTTCCAAAAATATAAACAATACTAATAGTATAATAGAATACTTAGATTCAAAAAGACACCAAATCATAGTCAAATTTTATATTTTTATCTATCACAACACTTCAATCAACATGGAGGTGTCTATAAATCAAAGCCTAAATAGTGGTGGAATCTTGCTTAAGGATAAGTCCTTCAAAGTCCAAAAAGAAAAACACGACACTTTGTTATCCAAGGAATAGGATAATGCAGGTTTTTTTTTATCAACTTTAGAGAATAAACTGATTTAACTTAGGTATACCTAGCTGGTTTGACCTATATGGTTGGAAAGATACACGAGCTAAGCTTCTAACAAAAAAAATAGTGTACAATTTGGATTTTCCAACAAAGGGTTATGGTCCAATTAGTGAAAGGAAGTTGTTTGACTGATAGTTGTGCGATAGTTGTCCAATTCAATTTGGGTGTCTTTTGTCACAAATCCTGTCTAATACTCATCTCCAATATAGATAATATAACTTGCATAAAAATATATGTCTAACATCAATTACTAACCAAAAGCCAAATTATCCTCCGTCTCCTAGAATAGTCCATAACAACATGATATAAAACTAGCATATCTATCACAATATTTTTGTCAACTCCTCTAAGCTAGCTAATCCATGAATTTGAACAAATAATTAATTTTGAACCTAACTAAACAACGAATCACAATTATTTTATAAAAATGTAACTTCAAACAAATTCAAGTCTAGAGTTTCTTCACCATAATTTAATACTCCAGTGGTAGTCCACAACCTACAACTCTTACGTAAGACCTAATAACCTGGCTCTGATATCAAACCTGTAACGTTCAAAAATCCATCATGAAAGACATTACTATCTAGAAACCATCCAATTATGAGAGCAACAAACAATAATCATTAAATAATAAACCATTCATCCATCTAACAAAGAATAAATACAAAATTCAATAAAATATTTTAACTTCTCCAACTTACAATTCAAAATCAAGTAGTATCTAGCAACATACTAATTAAAACTAGCTAAAACATTCTTTCATAAAAATATTTTAAACTCTAAACCAAAAATAAAACAACTCTACTCCTCTAACTTAGGGTCCACATCTTGATCCTCCAAAAGCTCGTAATCAATCTTCTCATCCACATCGACATCCTCTTTTATGCGAAAATTTGTAAGAGTGGTTGTAGAGGTGAGCAAAAACTCGCAAGAAATCCCTCTCAAATCCCAATAATGTTTTAAATTAAAATAAAGAAGGCATAAATTTTTTAGAGTAAAACCATGCCAGTTGTAAGTGTACGAAATAAAGTAAATCAATGGTAGGAATAAACATAAATGAAATTAAAAAAATTAATAAATAATTCAGTAGCATCATCCCATATTCCCATTGCTTCTCATGAATCTATTCTAATGATATTACCTCGTTCACACACCACAACTACACAATCTCAATTATTTCCCGCAAGACCAAATCACAAATCACTTTAGGAAGGACGTACATTGTTTCCCACGACATTAATGAATCCTTTGGCCAGGAAAGGTGTACCATCCCTTAGCCTCAAACCTACGTGAACAATAGTGCCTACTCTCAAAAACAATAAATCACTACAAGTGTTAGGCAACCATCTTATCCCTACTAGGATAGACTAACTTCTAACATTCTATGACAGTTCTTGAAGACAATTCAAGTCTTCCACACCCAAACTATACAAGAGACAAAACCACAATTTTCTCAAAAACAACAATTTTCTTAACCAGTCACATTTTCTATAAAAACTGAAGTATCACAATTTCAAGATTCTAAATATACTACAGTAATAAATGAATTAAAATATGCAAGAGATTATATCAAGAAAATATTCACACTTTTGGTATCAAAATTCTAGTGTTTTGCCAAAAATCATAATTTCTTAGAACAAAAATAAATAGTTGATTGAAAACCTAATTTAATTAATAATATGAATTTTAGAATTCAGGAATCAATAGGTCTTTCACTTAAAACAAGTGTTTAGGAAAAATTAGGTTTTTGGAAATTCAAAAACAATGTTTTTTGAACGAAAGACATGTATCTAGTTGAAAACCACATGTTACTTAAAAAGAAATCAAGACTGAACAGTAGATTAATTAAAAGAAAATAAGAACGAAAGATTATTTAGCATATAATAATCTAGAAGATTTAAAACATACATTATTATATCCTAAGTCTCAATGAAAAAACTTAAGAAGAATTCCCTATCTCAACCCGACGTTTGAAGATAGCCCAAGCGTATTTGAAGATAGCCCTAGCGTGTTTGAATCAATGTCAACATGAGAATCCCTTTGAATCTTGTGTTTTCTCCTTCTCTCCTGCTTTCTAGGGTTGCCTATGGTTGAAAATTGATGAAAGATGGCTAAAGTGGCGTCCTTATGATATTTATAGGATGAAAAACGGAGAAACAAATCTAAAACTAATCGGAGCCGATTTTAGCTTGGAGTCTGGATGATGCCTGGGGTGTCTAGATGGTGCTAATTCTCTGTTTTTGATGAAAAAGAAGGTTTCATGGTAGAGAGTACCGTCCGGATTGTGCTTGGGGTGTCCCAATGGTGCAAATTTCTTGTTCCGACTTCTGAAGTAGTTTTCACCTATTTAGAAGTCGAGTTAGGAAAGTTTTGTGAAATATACTTTTGTATCCCTTGAAGTCGAGTTTCTACTTTCCAAACATCAGCTCAATCGGAGTTCAAAGTAAAAATTTATGGCTAAAATTTTAAGGTAGTGTTAAATTCTTCCTACCCAAATTCTTTCTAATATGCACTTTAACTTCAGAATTTTTTCTAATTTCTAATCCATCCAATATTACATCTTCTAAAGTTTCTCGACCTTTCAGATTCAATGAAGGCCTTATTTTGCCATAAAAACATTTAAAAACTTACCTAATCACCCTTCTTAAGTTTAAACACCTTTGAAACTATGTTTGACCTGAAAATCAATTTGTCCGAAACTCAAACTTCATAATCAATCTTTTAACAATGATTCAATATTTCTACAATCTTTTTATTCATCTTAGGAGAAATATTAATGTAATAATATTCTTATTTTATTCTAATACAGGTCTTACAATTGTCGATGGAGAGAAAAATGTTGATGAAAAAGGCTATAAAAAGGGCACTCAGTGGAGACGTGGAGGAATAAGTAATTCGACGAAATTGCTACCTCAGTTTTGTTGGAACCAATTTACATTTTTCCCTATCGTGCAAACTTAATTTATTGAAACTTGTCATTGTATCTCATTACTCAAACTCCATTGAAACTGTCAAGTTCGTGAAGTTGCTGCATGGTAATTTTTTTTTTATGCCCCTATTACTTGAAAAGCCTCATTTTCCATTCAATAAAAATTTCACTCACTTACCATAAACAAATCCTCAGACTTGCTAGGTCAAGTTACTGGGATGGTGTTTGTTATATTTAGTGCATCTATCTAGATAATAGTGCTCAAGATTTTGTTGAACAAGTTCCATATGTAAATTATGCTGCTGGCCATATAGGAGACACTGTCAAGACACAACATACGGTAACACAATAATTTATTAAGCAGCAACCCAACTACAGTAACAATGATACTAACAACGACAATAACAATCATGTGACTAATATGATCATGTCTACACCACCATCCTAGATTACAGAATCAATCAATAGCGTCTTATATATTTCTAAAACATCGACTAGCGTTTTATATAGCTCTTTGGAAATGGGAAGGACTCAATAGTGTAATATAATTATGAGTCCAAAAATTATGTGACTAGTACGAATTGTAATTATCAAATACAAATAGAAGAACTCATACACTAATTTGTTTCTTTCTTAAAGAAGTCCTGAAGTATATTAGTGACTCTCAACCAACCAACATTTGCTCAACATTCTAATGAACAGCTATGTGTAAATACACATGTTCGGAGATTGAGTTCTCCTAACCACATGAAACACATATGTAAACAAAATATATTGTTCATGGATAATTACATGTATATATATTTTATGTTGTAGTGATGCGTCCAAAAAATACTTGTTATGGAACCATTTTATGTTCCAAATGTTTAAATACGTATGTAGTGGAATCTCATCCTCGCGTCCCATGAGCAACATTTTGTCAACATTTCCAACTGCAGAGTCGCGACAAACCAATGATAACGTCAGAGGGTCCATCAAATATAGTGTTGTTCATATTTTAATGCCCCATATGTTTGAGTTGTTAGACTTTTTTAGGGATGCCACACATTGAAGTCCCATTAGTATATTTGAGGGCTTCATTTTCCTTATTTTTTAGTCCTTCAACCATGACAAGAAAAGGTGGCCCTTATGTATTTTGAATGGTCACCCAGAAGCCAAATTTTTTTTATCATGTCCCGATAGTGCTCTGTCCGTAACATTCTTTTTGACTTTTTCCCATCAATTTCCTTGGTGCAAGAAAGAGATCATAAACCCCTTTGGCCTTTACGTTAGTGCTGATTATCAATTGGATGCTTTGTTGGGTTTTTTTTTTTTTTTTAATGTTTTGTTATAACCTCCATTTTTAGAACTATTGGATAGGTTCAAATACATGGTGCATCAAGGGTTATATGAGTTTTCGAAACAACTCAATTAAGAATATCTTCAACCTTAACTCAAATTTTTATTCAAATTTAAGTTAACATTTTGCGTAAAAAGCTTAATTTGATATAAAACACTCACATGAAAAAAAAAATCAAATTTAAAAGAAGACAAACTCAAATTTAAATGAAGACAAACCCATATTTAAATTAGAATATAATTTGACTATTAAATATTTCGGTTAATTGCACCGGAGGTCCCCAAAGTATGAAGTTTGTCTCATTTTAGTCCCTAATATTTCAATTGTATCATTTTGGTCTCTTAAGTATTGAATATGTTTCTATATGGTCCTTCAAGTAGTCAACATCTAGATTTCTAGCAATTTTTTATAATAAACTTGTCATGTAATACTTAAATATGGATAAAAAATAATTTTTATAGCTCTTAAACAAAATTTGGGTAGCTCTTGATAAAAAAATGTGTAATATGAGTAACTTTTGATCAAAATATGAATAGTTGAGGATCAAAACTGTAAAATTTAGATAATTATTTAACTAAAATTTGAGTAGAAATTTGATCAAGAGTTATCTAAATTATTTTTTGTCAATATTTAAGTATCACGTAATAATTTATGATAAAAAATCGTTAAATATCTGAACGTTATCTGATTGATGGACCATATAGAAACATATTCAATACTTCAGAGACCAAAATGAGACAAACTTTATATTTTGGGGACCTATGGTGCAATTAATCCTAAATATTTAAAGGAGAATAAATCTAGTCTCCGTTAATTTGGTATGTGATGGAAAATGACTTATTTTCATGACAAATATTGTTTGTTGTAGATAGTATTAGTCACAAAAATGAATAACCAGAAATTAAAATTAAAATATTAATTTGCGTTGCAATAAATATTTTTAGAAATTTTGATAGCGATGTTTTTTTTTTCATCGCAAAATATACATTTTATTTTTTAAAACCAAAATGACTTCGTTTTGGACCTTTTAAAAAAAAAAATACCCTTCCCAAAACGACATCGTTTTGAAAAGCCCTAACAGTCCTCTCATTCTTCCTTAGGACGCCTCTATCTCTGTCTCTCTCTCTCTCACACACACACACGTAGAGCTCTATTACACACCATCCTCCAGACCATACAGGACAGGGTTGTTTCTTTCTAACCTTTGTTATTGTTGATCCTTTTTATATTTATGCTCCGATTGAAAAATAGAAGAATAGAAAATTGAAAGGATATAAAGTTGGAGGGATAAATAAAATATTATGTTTGGTAAGGAAGGATGAAAAAGTGGATGAATTAAACTTGCTTCCAACTCACCAAAATTAATTCCTCCAAAATCAAAAAGTGGATGAAAAGTTAATTAGTTTGGTTGAAATATATCTTATTTGTGTACTAACTAATGCCTGTGTCTGAAGGCACTGCGTAATATAACAAATCATCAATTAGAAAAATTGCCAATCAATATGCCCCCACTATTTTTAAAAAAATTCGATAGAGTTTCTTCTAAAATAGCACCCCAATGAAATTCTCAACTTGTATACACAATTTTATATATACAAATTTATTGAACTACCATCAAAATAGTGTATTTCCTGAATACAACCATTCCCCAACCACTGCAACACCATCATAGTAATAAAAGAAACATCTTAATACATGCATTGAGACTTATTCTACCCCAAAAACTCTTACATTATTAGAATAACACCACATTTCTATTATCCAAACAAAGAGTCAAATCAAACTATACCTCTAAATCTATGCTCCAATGAATGTAATTTAATAAAGCTAAACCAAAACCAACTTTTTTGCATCATCTCTCACAACTGCTTTTGCTTATTTTTTCTAGGGTAATGATGACGTCCTTATGATTTGCAGATCAAAAAGGGAGAAAAGAAGAATCAATGAATGGTAGAAAGCCAATTTCCTTTCTATTTTTGCTAGGTAGGAAAAGGATGCAATAGTTGTCCATTGAAAAGCAGGAAATGAATTGCTAGAGGAGTTGCAACTACGTTACTATGTTGGTGTTTTGTTCATGGTCATGCATAGTTAGAAATATACTTTTGGAACTTGCAAGAAATACTCAAATTCCTTACCCTTCTTATTGGGCAATCCCAATTTCATACATGAGAAACAAATTCAGTAGAAATCAAACATATATGAGCAATGTGTCAGAAATCGAGCAATATATATGGGGGCATCACCAACCATTTCATGAGGAGATTGTCTAGCAAGGACAATCATTATTAAATTGTCAAGCAAGGACACATCGTTATTTGTAGATTGTCTATCACTGCCAATAGATTTCTCGACAAAAGAAGTTATACATTATATGCGAGTCCCCTTCCCTACAGTCTCCATTTCTATGACTTATTCTTCTCTTTCTCTCCACAAATAGTCATGAGAGTTACAATTATCTCGAGACGTCAACACAACATTCACAAACAACTTCCACAACCATCATAGTACCACACTACAAAATTGGGAGGAAAAAGGCATCACTTTATTTATCATTAAACAAACATTTGAATAAACACAGTGCATTATGAAGACTTGCAAGCACGTATATAGTTGGTCAATTGAGTTCATGATTAAGAAATGGTAATATGAATTTGGGACCAAAAAAATAAAAATCAAGGGTATTGCTGGAAACAAATTTGTATATCAACGTAGCATCAATAAAAATGAAAGCAAGATTAAGATCAGAAAAGCAAAAACCACATTGCATCATTCAAATTAACTAAGAAATTTATGATACCAAAACCCAAAAGGAAATTTAGCTAGCCTAATAAACTCGAAAGCTAAATGAAAAGTAACTAAAATGGAATAAAGAATGGAAACCTTTTTGAAGCCTTTGAAAAAATATAAGAGGTCTATGAACATACTTTTAGAAAATTTTATGCATTAATTTTGGACAACAGAAGTGCCCCAAGAAATTTTAGGGAATCTATATTGCATCGTGATGCCCAATAACTTGATTTTATATTTTAACGCAAAACCTCTTGAGATTCTAACATCCATTCTTAAAGGTGAACTTTGGGTTACTTGGTCTTCACTAATCAATAGTTTTTTGCCGATTGAATATGTAATCACTGAATTGATTACCAAATAAACATTAATAATGGCACCTTAAGATGATATATTCAATCAGATTAATATTTTCATTATATTAATTGTGACTTGGCATGTTGTGGCTTGGGAGGCCTTGGTTTGGTTGTGGTAGGTTGATTTGAAACTTTAGTACCAAAACCCAAAAGTTAATTTAGGCCTTAGATCATCAAAGTTCTTTGAAATTAAGAGGTTGGTTTTGGTAATTTACATCTGAAAGTTTGAGTCTTTATTCAAGTTGCTCAAAGAGAGTATGGACAACAACAACCACATGATAGAAAGCCCAAGTTCTCAACAGAATAAAAGAAACCAATGTAACAATTGGACTTATCACACACTCCTATAAAAAGAACTCATTAGCTCAGGGTCACACCAACAAAAAAATGATTTCTTTTATTTAAGCTAAACAACAAACACTTTGTCTTCATGTATAGAAAAAGCATGATAGGAAACCTAACTAAAAATTTTAGGGAAAAAAAGGAAAAAATCATCTCATTCACCCAACCTTAACTTCTAATCAAATTACAATTACCAAACTTGCATATACACATACACATATAGGCAGACCTACACTAACAAATGCAAAACTATTCTTCGACAACACCAATAACATATATTGCAAATAATAAATAACAAAAACTTGTTCACAATTGCAACAAATAAACAAACAGTAAATATATTAAGTAGCAAAAATTGAAAAGATTTTGAGATAAGAAAAGGTCGATAGATTTGCATTAATAGCAAATCATCTCACCTTGGCAAGTTTGGGATGAAAAACCAATACAACACTCCAATCACCATAGCTTCAAGAAAACAATTTTGATAATGAGTTCTAATAATGCACACAACTAACCATGGAATTGACACGAAACACTTTGATGCTTTACAAATAAGAAAGCTTATTTGTATTCTCAAACACACTGACCCAAAAAAAAAAAAAGCTTAGTTCACCCTTTTGCAAATACCTAATAACCCACAAAATAAAAACAAAAAAAATGAAACCCGGAACATCAATAAAGTGAATACCCAACTATATGTAATCTTGGATGTTCCATAGCTCTGGGAATTTTTAACTGTGGGCAAGACAAAATAACAGAGAGATTTATGAGAGAAATAGAGGGGAAAATTAACAGTGTGTATACACGCTGTGTCAATTTTGGAGTGTGTGTATGTGCGTCAAGAGGGGGTTGTTGTGTCTGTGATAGAGAGAGGAAGATAGAGAACGGGAGACAGAGAAGTGGGAGTGAGAGGGACAGAGAAAGGGAGATACTTGGATTTGGGAGATCTGGGCTGACGTCTGGTGGCAGTGACAGTAAGGTTGGTTGCAACTTAGGTGGTTTTACAATGGTGGGAGAATGGGTAAGTGAGAGAGAGAGGAGGGGAAGGATATAGAGAAAGGGAAAGAGAAAGAGGGAGAGAAAAAGGAGATACTTTTGATTGCCGCTGGGGGTCGCCGAAGTCGCTAGTGTCATCTTTGTGTGGCTTGCGGTGGTGCTGGAGAGAGGAGAGTCGGGGAGATAGAAAGAATAGAGAGAGGGGCACAATTGGACAAAGAATAGAGATAGGGAGAGAGAAAATAGACTTTTTTATGGCAAATTAAGTGGAGTGATTTAGGAAAAATTTTGGGTTGAGTGATTTAAGAAATTTAAAAATTAAAATTTATAAGCAGACTTAAAATTTTTGGGAGTCAATCTAATGCATTAGTTGTTTACATAGCATGGAGGGAGAGAGATGAAGATTTGGGGGTAAGATATTAGGGCATGAATTGGGGGCTTGCGTCTGATATGGATAGGCATTGCCTATAGAGGAGAGAGAGAAAGGCATGAGTAAGGAAATATTGTTGGATGAGAAAACAAAATTTAGTACTCATTGTAGATTTTAGATCAAAATTTTTGAAATGATCTGAACCGTCTTTTATGTTAGGATTACGTTGTCCATTAAATTTTTTAAAAAAATAAAAATTTTAAATTAAAATTTTTTTTTCATTTTAGCTAGGTGTGAAAATTTTCAACTCAACACGATGATACGATTCGAACTCGACACAAATTTTATAGCACAAACTTGATTATAACTCGACACAAACTTGAAAATGACCTGACATGCGAACAAAAAATATAAACGTTTCATATTCAGTTCAGTTCGTCAAACTCAAAATTAACACCATCAACCAGTTTATTTAAAAATAAACACTTTCTATATTCTCTCGTTTGCATGGTAATACGAAATTAATATGAAACTAACATGTTTAATTAATATTATATACATAAAATGTTAATTATTTGTAACTATTTATTAAACGTTGACATAATTATTATATAAAAAATATTTTTACTTATTATTATTATTATATGTATTTAAATTATTTTTTGTTTGCAAAAAAAATATGACATGTATTCAATTAAGTGAAAATAGAATATTAGCATTCAATTTTTTATTTAAAGTTTATGTGGATCAATACAAATACAACATGAAATAAACAAGTCAACTTGACACGACACAATAATTAAATGAGTTGAGTTAAGTTTAACTAATGTTCGACACAAACCCTTAATGACTCAACATAAACCTGACACGACTCAATTGTCACCCCTAATTTTAGCCAGTACAAAAAAAAAAAAATTTAATCAATTTTATTTTTCATCCATCCTATCAAACACAAAGAAAGGAAAGTGCATCGTTTGTACTTTCCTTCCTTGAAGGATAAAAAGTATATCTCTTCTACTTTCTATCATTCCTACCAAACAAGCATTAGGACTCAGGATGCAAGGGTAATTTTGTTTGGGGTACTCAGTATCCTCCTTTGCACCCCTTACAGAATTAGCCTTCTTTTGTTTACCCAACAGGCTCTCCCCTAGGTTAGCTTCCTTGTTTGTTTGTTTTTGAATTTATCAATCATGTACATCATGCTTTTACAGAGAAATGATACTAATTTACCTTCCAAAAAATACCACCTTGCAAATTAAAGGTTTTCAGTATTTAATATCTTATGTAATAAGTTTGAAATAATAATCTCCCTTATTAAATTTTTGGTTTTGAGCAATGATTTTTCCTGACTCAGATGAGGTAAACTAAAAAAATGATTTAGAGTTTAGGTTTATATGAATTTTATTTAATTCATTTTCTAATTGGTGATTTTTCATGTTTATAAATTGTCTTTAGGCATGACCAATTTCTAGGGTAAGATTAAGGTGTTGATGCATTAATGTTGATAATTTTGTGATCCGATATAATAAGATAACATTTAATGAGTTAGTATTGATAATTTATTATCCTTATAGACAATAAAAGGGTCTGAATTTGTGTTTGGATAGGATAAGAAATGAATATAGAAGGATATGACTTAGAATTAAAGATATTAATCGAGAATAAATTTGAAATGTGAGGATTTAATTGACCTTAGGATGTTGATTCTTGATAAAAAAAAAAGGAAATCAATAGTTTTTCAAGTTAGCTATCATTTAGAATACGTCTAGTAATGTTGTAAATTCCCACATGTCTATACTATTAACAATCATCCTATTAGCTTCGTTCTACTTTTAACGTCTTTATTTACATCCTAAATCAAACTATAAGAATAATAAGTATAAAGGGCTAAATAATGAAAGAGAAAAATATGACATTTGCATTCTCATCAATGAGCTAGCTTAGAGAAATTGAAGAAAGATTTTTCTAAATAGACTAGCTCTACATCATGTTGTCATGGATGATTCTAGGAGACGGAGGGTAATTTGGTTTTGGTTAATGAATGATGCTAGACATGGATCTTTATGAAATTCATCCTACCTATATTGGAGATGAGTACGAGATAGGATTTGTGACAAAAGACACTCAAACTCGAGTTAGACAAGTATAGAAGAACTAAGCAGTCCGGCAGACTACCTTTCACTAATTTGATTATAACTCTTGGTTGGAAAGTCCAAATTACGCACCGTTATTTTTTTTAGAACCCTAACTCGTACATCTTTCCAACCATATAGGTCACACATACTAGAAATACCTGAGTCAAATCATTTATTCTCTAAAGTTGACCAAAAATCTGCAGTATGGTGTTCCTTGGATAGTAAAGTGTTGCGTTTTCTTCTTAGACCTTGAAGGTGTAAACCCCCCCATATGTTTATATTAATATAGTAATGTACTTTTTTAGTGATTATTATATATATGTAATGACTTAAGAATAAACCATATATATATTGAAACCGTAAGAATACCACCTATAGCGGTTCAGAGGAATAAAATAAAAATTTTAATGTTTCGAGTGTGAATTTATTTTAGTTTTGAAATAAATCATAAAAATAAATCCGGAATGTCGAAAAACCTTAGGGTAGTCATATGAACAAATTGGAGATTTTAATGGCAAAATCGTAATTTTTGGAGAAGACCCAAACAGCCCATGAACAGTGAAATTCGGGGCTGCTATATCTAAAACCCCATATTCAGCCCCTTTTCTCTCATTTCTTTTACTCCCCTTTCATTCCACACCTCTTAGAGCCCTAAAGGAAGATTAAGGGAGAAAGAAAAGGGAAAAGTAAGGTCTCTAGAGCTTGGGCTTTGCTTGGAGATCTTGATTCAAGGTGGGGGTTTTCTCTCATTTCTCATACATTGAGGCTAGGGTTGTATATATATTTGTATGTCTTTCACTTGTCTTCACATATATATATGTTATGTACTACATGATTCTTGACATTTTTGCAATAAATAGCATGTTTCAAACATTTTGATTGTTGGGTAACCATTGAACCATTCTTTTTCATAATCAAACCCGAGTTTTGAAGAAAAATAGATTTTTCCTCTTAAATTCATTTTTTCTTGATTACCAAACTTTAGTGCTTTACCTTGTTTAACCAAATGAGGTTTATAATGATCTCTTGTTCATTTTTCTTAAATTATGCTATGATGGATTACTTGAGAAATGGTGGAATTTGGTAATTCCTTTGAGATAGTTGCGAATGGAGATATTCTTGGTTTCCTCTTGTGTATGGTTGTTTGTGATGGACTTGAATTACTTAAGAGATATGCCGTAGAGTGTAAATGTCAGTCGAACCCCGAGGTGGGGGGGAGATGGTTTCTTACGCTTGTAGTGGATTGGTGTTTGGCAACACAACCGCTATCGTACGCCTAGAGTTCGAACTAGGGATGGTATATCTTTCCTGGGGAGGGATTCGGCAATGCCATTGGTATGGTATACGCCCCTTTCCAAATATGCTTGTGATTATTATGGGTGGACTAGGTATAATCGTTTGGTAGATTCAGGAGAAACGATCAACCTACATGGCCTTAGGGATGCACCAGAATACACGGGATTGTTATAGTATCGGGAATTGTTCTTTGCACTAGAAATGGTTTCTACAAGATTTGGGGAAGTATGTGATTCCGCAAAAACTTGTGAGAAATCATTTATAGTGGAATGGTTATTTAATTGTATATTTTGTTCATTTATTCTTTAATTACTGTTATCCCTTAAACTTGAGATTTATTTAAAATGCCCTGTTTTCTTTCAAAAGTTATATATTATATTTTGTGAAAAAAAAAAAGAGACTGACCGAATCGAATTTTATATGCTTTCTAAACCTTGTTTAGGTTTGGGAGAAATTTTCTACAAAGCTTCATGCTCACCCCCTACTGCTAACATTTTTCAGATTATGTACTTGAGGAGGAGTTAGGAGCCAAGGAGGCCGCCTAGTGGGAGGCTTTAATTGACGGGAGTGTGGATCCCGAGGGGAACGCGTAGAGCGACCCCTTTTCTCTTGTAGTAGACTAGGATACTCTTTTGTACACTGTAAAGTCTAGTTTATTTTGCTAATCCTGCTGCGTTATATTAGTTAATTTTTGAGATGTAAATGTCATGGTTTGGCATATTCTTTTGGATAATGTTAAAAATATGTTATGGATAAATGAACTCGGTGTGATCAAAGTAGTATAATTGCACAGGTTGTATTTTGGGTAGAGCTCCCCGAACAAAGGAGACTTTGCCCGAATTTTGTTAAATTTAGGACCCCCGGTTATTTGTGGATTTATTAGTTGCTCTCATAATATGAATGGTTATAGGTAGTAATGCCTCACAGGGTGAATTTTGGGGTGTTATAGAATGGTATCAGAGTCTAGGCTTTAGGTCTTATATGGGAGTTGTAGGTTATGGATTACCACTAGGGAAATAGGATTAAGTTGAAGGAAATTGTTGGTTTAATTTTATATGAACCTTATGCTTTAGATTAAAGTGATATTTAGGATGTCTTGTGCATCAATGAAACTAAATTGTGAATTGATGTGCAGAATGGACGGTGAACGTGTACGTAGACGTGGACGTGGCGTGGTCGTGGTCGAGGAGGACAAGCAAATCCACCACCACCACCACCTCTTGATGCCATAAGCGACATATATCATTATTTGAGGGAGCTCACCACTTTGGTAGAAAACCAGAATAGAAATAATAACCATAATGGAGGAGCTCATCCATTAGCCCAAGTACCGGGCAACGGGAACGAGAATCGGTAGATGGTGGTTCTTAGAGAATTTCTACGCCAACACCCACCTACTTTCCAAGGGAGCTCTAATCCCTTGGATGCGGATAAATGGATCCGCCGGGTCAAGAAGATAAGTGATGGTATGGGAGTAGCCGATGATCTTCGGGTTGGCTTGGCTATCTATCTACTAGAGGGGGAGGCGGACCATTGGTGGGAATCGGTGAAGAGGACGAGGACCACAGATGCTCTTACTTGGGAGGAGTTCGACCAGATCTTCCAAGATAAGTATTTTCTAGAATCTGTTCGGGACAAGATAAGCACCAATTTTCTAGCTCTTCGACAGGGTAGCTTGACTGTGATGGAGTATGAGAGGAGGTTTGATGAGCTATCTCGATATGTCGTGGAGTTCATTTCTACAGAGGCTAGGAGGGCCAAACGTTTCGAGCAGAGCTTGAGGCCTGCAATCAGAGAGAAGCTGGTGGCTCTTAGGATCCGTGACTATGGAGATCTGGTGGAGAGGGCTATGTTGGTGGAGAGAGACATAGAGGATACACAGCGACGACAGAGCCTTATAAGGGGAGGTCCGATTCGGACGAGTGCTAGTAGTAGTGGAGCCCAGAGAGCGGCACCCTACCGTCGCCCAGACCAGGCAGGGGGACAGAGACCGTTGATAGCTTGAGGAGCAGGAGGTACATTGGGGAGGATAGCCACAGACCCCTATCAGTGCTTCGCATGTGAAGGGGTAGGGCACTTCAGACACAACTGCCCATTGCTCCCAGCGAGGGCCAATCAAGCGATAGGACAAGTGGCTATAAACAAACCACTACAGCAGCAGAGGCCGTTGGGAGCTCTAGCCCCAGGCGGCGCCACTCAGGGGAGAGTATTTGCCTTGACCCAACCGGAGGAAGATGTCTCCAATGCCGTGGTGGAAGGTATCGTTCTTCTATACAAGTCTTGAGCCTGAATCTTATTTGATCCTGGTGCGACTCATTCTTTTATCCGTACCGCGTATGCTATTAATCTGGGATTGGGTTTCGAAAAATTAGAACATGCTTTACATGTTGACTTGCCTACGGGAGAACAATTGGGTACCAGCCAGGTCTGCAAGGGTTGTGTGCTTCGTATTGGAGAGCACGAATTGATTGTGGATTTAGTTGCTTTAGATATGAAGGTTTCTGATGTTATATTCGAGATGAACTTGTTGAACACTTTCCGGGCGATAATGGATTGTTTCCGCTAGCGGATTACATTTCAGTTGCTGGGAGGAGTAGTTTTCAGTTTTGTGAATGACCGAAATTCTTTCCATCCATTTCCTACTACGGGTAGTAGATTCTTGAAAGCTAAGGCGGGGAGCCAATTGAGTTTCTTAGCTAGCCTGATGGGAGATAATCGAGATAAACTCCATGCGGATGTGGTGTTGATAGTGTCAGACTTTTTGGATGTCTTCCCAGATGAACTACCCGGGTTATTGCCACACAGGGAGATTGAGTTCAGGATTGATCTCTATCCAAGAACCGAACCCATATCTATTGCTCCCTATCGAATGGCACCTTTGGAGTTAAAGGAGCTAAGGAAGCAGTTGGATCATTTGTTGGCCATTGGGTTTATACGTTTGAGTACTTCACCTTGGGGAGCCCCGGTCCTCTTTGTGAAGAAGACGGATGAGGCACTACGGTTGTGCACGGATTATCGGAGGTTGAACCGGGTTACTGTGAAGAACAAATACCCTCTGCCACAAATCGACGACCTATTTGATCAGTTGAAGGGTTCTAAGTATTACTCTAAGATTGACCTTCGCACAGGGTATCATCAATTACGGATCAAGGAGGAAGATATTCCTAAGACTGCTTTTCGTACTCGGTATGGTCATTTCGAGTATACAGTGATGCCGTTCGGATTGACTAATGCTCCAGTAGCCTTCATGGATTTAATGCACAGGGTATTTCGGTCGTATCTAGATTAGTTTTTCATCGTGTTTATTGATGACATAATAATCTATTTTCGGACTCATGAGGAACATGGACGTCATCTCTCTATTGTGCTACAGAAATTGAGAGAACATAAGTTATATGCGAAGATGAGTAAGTGTGAGTTTTGGATAAAGGAAGTGAAATTCCTTGGCCATGTGGTGTCGGAACAAGGGGTAGCTGTTGATCCCGCAAAGATTGAGGCAGTGATGAAGTGGGAACCACCAAAGAATGTGACCGAAGTACGTAGTTTTCTAGGCTTAGCAGGCTACTACCGGAGGTTTGTGGAAGGGTTCTCAAAGCTTGCGATGCTGATGACTCGCCTCACAAGGAAGGGAGAAAAATTCGTGTGGACTCAAGCGTGTGAGCTAGCCTTTCGCGCCTTGAAGGAGAGGTTGACGACGACATTTGTCCTCATTCTTCCGAGCAGTGGGAAGGATATGATGTGTACACCGATGCTTCGCTATGAGGCTTGGGATGTGTGCTAATGTAGGGAGGCAAGGTTGTTGCTTATGGTTGGAGACAATTAAAGGTTCATGAGCAGAATTATTCCACTCATGACTTGGAGCTTGCCGCTGTGGTTTTTGCTCTCAAGCTGTGGAGGTGTTACTTGTATGGGGAAAAGTTTCAAGTGTTCTCGAATCATAAAAGCCTCAAGTATGTGTTCACATAGAAAGATTTGAATCTTCGGCAGAGAAGGTGGGTTGAGTATCTAAAAGATTATGATTTCACACTCAACTACCATCCGGGAAAGGCCAATGTAGTCGCCAATGCACTTAGCAGAAAGTCTTGGGGTGAACTCAATACTTTGCATGTAAATGGAAGATGAGGGAAGCCCTTGGAGATTTTGATCTATGGGTTAGAGAAGATGGATCCCGATGTTTGTTCAACCTTGTGGCTCAACCTACTCTCCAACGTAGGGTTGTGGAATTGCAATGCTTGGATCCTGAATTAGCGTCGATTCGAGCTAAATTGGAGAATGGAGAAACTATGGAGGGTTGGTCTTTGAGAAATGGAGAATTGAGATATGGGGAGAAGCTATGCATTCCCGATGATTCGTCCCTAAAGGAGGAGATACTTGGAGAGTGTCATTGCTCTAAGTTTGCTATCCACCCCGGTAGCACAAAAATGTATAGGGACATGAAGCACCAATATTGGTGGAAGGGAATGAAGAAAATATGTGGCAAGGTTCATAGTACGATGTGCGGTGTGCCAGCAGGTGAAGATCGAACATCAAAATCTAGGAGGATTACTACAGTCTTTGCCTATCCTAGAATGGAAGTGGGATCACATCACCATGGATTTAGTGTCGGGTTTACCACGGACGTCACGCAGGCATAATGCAGTATGGGTTATTGTGGATAGACTTACCAAGTCCGCTCACTTTTTGGGTATGAAGACCACGGACACCTTCGAGACTTTGAACCAGTTGTATATCCGTGAGATTGTGCGCTTGCATGGAGTTTCGCTTTCTATCGTGTCGGATCATGATTCTCGATTTGTGGCACGGTTCTGGCAAAGTCTACAACAAGCAATGGGGACAGAGTTACATTTCAGCACAGCTTTTCATTCCCAAACGGATGGCCAATCTGAAAGGGTGATACAGATTGTGGAAGATATGTTACGTGCTTGCGCGTTGAACTTCAAAAGAAGCTGAATGATCACTTACCGTTGGTGGAGTTTGCGTGTAATAACAGCTATCAGGCCAGCATTGGGATGACACCGTATAAAGCATTGTATGGAAGACCGTGTAGATCCCCTACGTGTTGGTTGGAAGCCGGCGAGAGTAGTTTGTTTGGACCAGAGATTGTTCGAGAAACTACCGAGAAAATTCAACTCATTCGAGAGAGGCTACGCACGGCGCAAAGTCGACAGAAAAGCTATGCGGATCAAAGACGAAGACCCTTGGAATTCAAAGTGGGAGACTACGTGTTCCTCCAAGTGTCACCCAAGAAAGGAGTATTTAGATTCGGCAAGAAGGGAAAGTTAGCGCCAAGATATATCGGGCCATTTGAAGTGATCAAAGTTGTGGGCAAAGCGGCGTATCAGTTGCGGTTACCAGCTCAGTTGTCGGGGGTACATGACGTGTTCCTTGTGTCGATGTTGAGAAAGTGTCAATTGGATGCAACGCAGGTCGTAGACATAAAAGATATTGAAATTCAAGACGGAGCAACCTATGAAGAACAACTGGTAAAGATTCTCGATGCCAAAGAGAAGGTGCTCCGCAACAAAGTCATCCGACTAGTGAAGGTTTTGTGGCAACACCATGGAGTGGAAGAAGTTACTTGGGAACCGGAGCTAGAAATGCGAGAGAAGTACCCACACTTATTCGCTATTTGAGGTAAGTTTCGAGGACGAAACTTTCTTTAAGGGGGTGGATTGTAAATCCCCACATATCTATACTATCAACAATCATCCTATTAGCTTTGTTCTACTTTTAACGTCTTTATTTACATCCTAAATCAAACTATAAGAATAATAAGTATAAAGGGTTAAATAATGAAAGAGAAAAATATGACATTTGCATTCTCATCAATGAGCTAGCTTAGAGGAATTGAAGAAAGATTTTTCTAAATATACTAGTTCTACATCATGTTGTCATGGATGATTCTAGGAGACGGAGAGTAATTTGGTTTTGGTTAATGAATGATGCTAGACATGGATCTTTATGAAATTCATCCTACCTATATTGGAGATGGATACGAGATAGGATTTTTGACAAAAGACACCCAAACTCGAGTTAAACAAGTACAGAAGAACCAAGCAGTCCGGCAAACTACCTTTCACTAATTTAATCATAACTCTTAATTGGAAAGTCCAAATTGCGCACCGTTATTTTTTTTAGAACCCTAACTCGTATATCTTTCCAACCATATAGGTCACACATACTAGAAATACCTCAGTCAAATCAATTTATCCTCCGAAATTGACCAAAAATCTGCACTATGGTGTTCCTTGGATAGTAAAGTATTATGCTTTCTTCTTAGACCTTGAAGGTGTAAACCCCCTATATGTTTATATTAATATAGTAATGTACTTTTTTAGTGATTCTTATATATATGTAATGACTTAAGAATAAAACATATATATATTGAAACCGTAAGAATAACACCTATAGCGGTTCAGAGGAATAAAATAAAAATTTTAATGTTTCGAGTGTGAATTTATTTTAGTTTTAAAATAAATCATAAAAATAAATATTTTTAGGTTAAAATAACATTAAAAATGAATCCGGGACGTCGAAAAATCTTAGGGTAGTTATATGGATCAAATTGGAGATTTTAATGGCAAAACTGTAATTTTTGGAGAAGACCCAAACAGTTCATGAACAGTGAAATTCGGGGTTGCTATATCTAAAACCCCATATTCAGCCCCTTTTATCTCATTTCTTTCACTCCCCTTTCATTCCACACCTCTTAGAGCCCTAAAGGAAGATTAAGGGAGAAAGAAAAGAGAAAAACAAGGTTTGTAGAGCTTGGGCTTTGCTTGGAGATCTTGATTCAAGGTGGGGGTTTTTCTCTCATTTCTCATACATTGAGGCTAGGGTTGTATATATATATGTATGTCTTTCACTTGTCTTCACATATATATATGCTGTGTACTACATGATTCTTGACATTTTTGCAATAAATAGCATGTTTCGAACATTTTGATTGTTGGGTAACCATTGAACAATTCTTTTTCATAATCAAACCCGAGTTTTGAAGAAAATTGATTTTTCCTCTTAAATTCCTTTTGTCTTGATTACCAAACTTTAGTGTTTTACCTTGTATAACGAAATGAGGTTTATAATGATCTCTTGTTTATTTTTCTTAAATTATGCTATGATGGATTACTTGAGAAATGGTAGAATTTGGTAATTCCTTTGAGATGGTTGCAAATGGAGATATTCTTGGTTTCCTCTTGTGTATGGTTGTTTGTGATGAACTTGAATTACTTACGAGATATGCCATAGAGTGTAAATGTCAGTCGAACCCCGTGGTGGGGGGGAGATGGTTTCCTACACTTGTAGTAGATTGGTGTTTGGCAACACAACCGCTATCGTACGCCTAGAGATCGAATTAGGGATGGTATACCTTTCCTGGCGAGGGATTCGACAATGCCATTGGTATGGTATACGCCCCTTTCCAAATATGTTTGTGATTATTATGGGTGGACTAGCTATAATCGTTGGGTAGATTCAGGAGAAACGATCAACCTACATGGCCTTGGGGATGCACCAGAATACACGAGATTGTTATAGTGTTGGGAATTGTTCTTTGCACTAGAAATGGTTTCTACAAGATTTTGGGGAAGTATGGGATTCCGCAAGAACTTGTGAGAAATCATTTATAGTGGAATGGTTATTTAACTGTATATTGTGTTCATTTATTCTTTAATTACTATTATCCCTTAAACTTGAGATCTATTTAAAATGCTATGTTTTTTTTTAAAAGTTATATATGATATTTTGTGAAAAAAAAAAAAGGAGACCGACCGAATTTTAAATGTTTTCTAAACCTTGTTTGGGTTTGGGAGAAATTTTCTACAGAGCTTCGTGCTCATCCCCTACTGCTAACATTTTTCAGATTATATACTTGAGGAGGAGTTAGGAGTCGAGGAGGCCGCCTAGTGGGAGGCTCCAATTGACGGGAGTGTGGATCCTGAGGGGGACGTGTAGAGCGACCCCTTTTCTCTTGTAGTAGACTAAGATACTCTTTTGTACACTGTAAAGTCTAGTTTATTTTGTTAATCATGCTGCGTTATATTAGTTAATTTTTGAGATGTAATTGTCATGATTTGACATATTATTTTGGATAATGTTGAAAATATGTTATGGATAAATGGACCCGGTGTGGTTAAAGTAGTATAATTGCACAGGTTGTATTTTGGGTAGAGCTCCCCAAACAAAGGAGACTCTGCCCGAATTTTGTTAAATTAAGGACCCCCGGTTATTTATGGATTTATTAATTGCTCTCATGATATGAATGGTTATAGGTAATAATGCCTCCCAGGGTGAATTTTGGGGTGTTATAGAATACAAATTCCAATAGCAATGTCACTATCATTTCTAAAACTACTTGGGTATTCCTCTATTAATGCGATCTTCGGTAAATCTATAATCTTTAATTCTTATGTTATACATATGAAATGAATTTCCAGAACGAGAAGAAATACAAAGTGTAATTAAGTGCAATTTTCTATGTTTTTCTCACGTAAAATTACAAAGTAAAAAATTTTATAAAAGTATTATTTGGTAGATAAAACATGTTTTTGGGTATAAAAAATTATTTTTTTTTGTCAATTTTGAACCTAAATTAATGTGGGGTTGACTCTTCGTTTTGAATAAATTTTTGCGGATTCATGTTCTACTCTGCGAGAAGAATGATGTAATATATTTGCTTGCTTAAATTGAATTAAAAGTGAACGAGAAAATAGCTAAAATGTGACCTATGTGAAACTTATAAATAAAGTTTGGCACAATTAAGATTTAACACTGACTCTACTTTGGTTGGGGAAGAAATCTTAAGTAAACATTTATACTCCAAGTTGTTCTAAGAGTTGAGCCCTAGGGGCACCCCACTTTTGTAACCAAGAGAAGGACTAGATGGGCATGAGGTCAACCACACTCGCGCGCATGCATTGCCGTCTTGACCCTTTTCGGTTGGGTTTAGGTACAAGTGTGAGTCTAATCCAACCTTATCTTTTAAAATAAAATTTGTTTGATAAATGGTTACTTAATTTCTCATGATTTTAATTTTCTACCCATTGGAATTCAAAATTGAAATTTTCCAATAGTTTGAATTTGAATTGTTTCATGACTATTCATGAATGAGCATCTTTGATCCCTTTCTGGGTTACATCTGATCAGTAGTGGCTGTTTCAAACAGTCACCTCTGCTTCTATAAATAACACAGATTCATTCTAAATTAAGCACGCACAAAATTCGTGATTAATAGAGTCACTACATTCATCATTTTCAGTGTTAAGAGTATTCATGTTAGAGAGTGCAAAACATAATTCTGGTTCGCCATGCATATAGATTATATTGCTTTATCTATTTGTGTTAATCGTTGTATCTTGGGAGACAGATACTTAAGGAGATCCATAAGTACCAATGTGGAGGCGAAATCTATCTTAAAGACATAATGTCAAATATTAGCCTGAATCAAATTCTATAACAATTCATGTTCGGCAATCGAGTTAGTTATTTATTTTGTTGTTTTGTTACATGACTTGTATTAGAAATACTGTTAACTAATATGTGTATATGATACATCCTTCCAACAATCCAAATACAAACTTTCTCTTTGTGCAACTCTAAACTCTCCACGTTTTGTTTACTTGTTCGTGAATGAAATTCAATTTCATTCCCATGACCACCTCCTTCCCATCACTCAAGTGGTCATTCACGAATCTATTTTTTCTTGTTGACTAAGATTACCCTTATTCATAGGAATAGTCTTTTCTTCAGCTAGGGTAAGCCTCTTGTAATCCTTTTGAGAATAAACAATCATCTTTTACCTATAGAGCTTCCACCACAACCCTAGATCCCTAAGACTCAAGGCTACTTTCTACAAATTCTACCTAACCTCACAACTTGGAATAAAGATCTTGAATGGTGTAAACCAAACCCATTGGTGTGTGCATACCGGGGATCATTGGCGTTCCAATGAATGTTCAAGGCCTAGAGTATCCTTTGTAGAGGCGAATGTAAGTGAAGATACACATAAGGTCAAAGGAGAGCCTTTGGCGGAAAGACATATTAAAGGAAGGGAGAATCTAACTATGATATTGGTTGAGGTATAAGACTCAAGTCCTTGTATGTTGACTTTAGGGTAGTGGATTAGATTTTGGTGAACCTAGAGAGGTTCCCCGCTATTTTTTTCGAGGGGATTTTCTACGTCGATAAATCACTCGTGGTATTTATTGTTTATGCATATGCACTTGTGGTTGTTTTCACACACATGCACTATGTATATGAATAATTGATATCTACTTCATCTGTAGTTGCATTTGGGTTTTGGGTCACTGTAAGATTCATTATTTGAGTGAATTAATTGAATATTAATTAACATCAATCTCCATGGGTTCATTGGGTCGTGGTGACTAGAAGGGGTTCTCACACTAAATTTCTTTATCTTTATGTGAAGATGTAATTAAGGTAGTATTAGGTTTTAATTTGTAATCAATTGTGCTTAAAATCAAAAACACATATTCCCCCCTCTAGGTAGTGTCATGTGCTCCACGTGTATAATCGTGAGGGAATATCCACTTCGTTTCCCCCCCCCCCCCAACTCATAAAGCATCATTTTTAAAAGAAGTTGTTAGTAGTGAAATTAAATATATCATGCAAAATCACATTTTAGAGTTGATAGATCTTCTACCAGGAACTAAACATTGGGTGTAAATGGATTTTCAAGAGGAAAGTGAAAACAAATGTTACATTAGGAATAAAAATTTCTAGAACATTTACCAGACATGTATTATCTAAGTCACATTATATTGAGAAAATAATTGAAAATTTTAACAAGAATGATAGTAGTATTGCTAGAACACCTTTTGATATAAACCTTCACTTGTGTAAAAATAATGGCCAAGACATGTCACAATTGAAATATTCTCCTATAATTGGTAGTCTGATGTATATCATCAATTGCATTAGACCGGATATATCATATTCAGTTAATAAGTTGAGTAATTATATGAGTAACCTAGAGTAGATCACTAAAAGAAAATAATCAAGGTACGTAGATATTTAAGATACACAACGAATTTTGGGCTGCACTATACTAGATATCCAGTTGTACTACAAGGGAATAGTGATACTAATTAGATATCTGATTCAAAAGATTTACAGTCCACAAGTGGTTATGCATTTATACTTGGCAGAGAGCTATCTCTTGAAAATCCTCTAAACAAACATGTATTGTCAGATCCACAATAAAATCCGAAATTTATTGTTTTAGATAAAGCAAGTGAAAAAGCAAAGTGGCTTCAACATTTGATAAATGATATTTTTGTATATCTAACACCTGTGCTTACGATTTATATACATTGCTATACACAATCAGTAATGGAAAAGGCATAGAGTAATATGTATAACAGCAAGTCATGGCATATTCATAGTAGATATGACATGGTTAAGCAATTTCTCTCAACTGCTATTATTACTATTGACTATGTAAAGTCAAAGAAGTATCTAGTGGATCCACTTACCAAAGGTTTGAAGAGAGAGCAAGTAAAATTGCACATTGAGGGGATAGGACTAAAGTATATGACTTAAGAGTCACCACAATGGCAATCCAACCTAGTTAATTGGAGATCCCAAGATCTAGGTTCATAAAGACAAGAAAATTGTGTGTGATTCAAGGAAAGCACTAAGGATACTAATTCTCCTATTTATTCATATGATAAACTAATGCTGTCTGCAGTGGTTATTAGGATAAGCTACGCTTTTAATAAGTCTTATACCTTAGAAATTTAAGTGGGATATAGCAGGATATTCTTAATAGGAGTTACCTATATGGTTGTGAAGGGGTCACTTCTATGAGAATTGTAAGATTGAATTCTCTAAAGTACTCATGCAAAACCAAAAGTTGTTTAGGGCTAAAATGAACACAACCATGAAAACCAATTGTGTTAAGAAAGAGACTATGTGAAGTCTATTCGATTTGATTTACTCAAATAGCTGCATAGTTCCAGACACCATGTTCTAGTCAGTAAATCTGAGAGTATTTCACTAGAGAAGGCTAATGGCCACATGCTACCTTTCTTAGTACACGATGTTTCCAAGATATACTCTTTCTAGTGTGTCAGTGTTATCTTGCACACATACAACCAATTTTCCATTCATGTGAGAGGCTTGTTAAATAAAAATAGTTATTAGGTATAAAAAAATTGATTATTTTGTTAAATTTGAGTTTAAATTAAAGTGGGACCCACTCATCGTTTTGAATAAATTTTCATGGGTTCATGTACAACTTCATGAGAAAAATAACGTAGTATATTCATTTGCTCAAATCAAGTTAAAGGTGGATGAGAAAATAGGCTCCAAAGTGAACCACTTGAATCTTGAAAGTAGAGTTTGTCACATATAGGATTTAACAACAATCCTATATTGGTAGGGGAAGAAATCCTAAGTAAGCATAAATACTCCAAGTTTTCTCTAGGGGTTGGGCCCCAAGGGGAATCCCACTTGTGTGGACGAAAAGTGTGACGCCCCTAAAACCGAGGGTCCTTTGTCAACTCGTTGATCACCTATCAACTAGCAGAATACCCTTAGATATCGTGTAACTCGATACCATGCCATTATGACCCATTTACTGGGATCCATAACTTAAACAAAATATGGGCAGAGTCTCCTTTGTACGGGGAGCTCTACCCAAAATATAATTTGTACAATCATACAACATTGACCACACCCGATCCATTTATCCATACTCATATAACAACATGCAATTTTATATTTACTAAACATAATCCATATGAGCTAGATTACCCCCAAAAACTAATTTACATCTTAGTTTTACAAAACATAGTTTAAAAGTCACATTTCGGCTTTTCTTCATCAATGAGGGTCCGAATGAGAGCCGTCCACCGGTGCATGTCCTGCACCTGAAATATTGTCCCCATAAAGGGTGGGTCACGCTCAATAGGGTATCTCCTAAAGAGGCTACTCTCTAACCTAGATGCATATGAAATATTCACATGCAATTCACAAGCAACAATTACACCATTCAAGAATATGCAATTTAATAATGGAATTCTCTATGTCATGTCATGATATGAGATGAGACACACACTGCAACATAACCCGACCCTTTACCGGCTTCCTCAACACATGCAATGTCATGCGTATGAATCTAGGCATTCCAAGCCCCCACTTTTGATGTTGCACATCCAATGACCATTATAAATCCCAAATTTTTCTTAGGGGGGGTATTTATGGACTCACACCAATGAACACCCAATTGACATGACATTAATGAACTTCCACCAATGGTTATGCGT
This sequence comes from Ilex paraguariensis, assembly GCA_963454935.2. Classification (NCBI taxonomy): domain Eukaryota; kingdom Viridiplantae; phylum Streptophyta; class Magnoliopsida; order Aquifoliales; family Aquifoliaceae; genus Ilex; species Ilex paraguariensis. Next base: position 91,095 of record CAUOFW020000830.1, on the reverse strand, counting down.
ACACCGACACACTTTATAGACTCAATACCAATAGAGTGCGTATCCGAATCACCAAATCTTGCACCCGAGGGATAGTCTAGCCCTTCTTGCTAAACACAATGCTATTTTCAATGCAAACTGTGTGACTTAGTTGAACCTTAGTCTAACTATCCCGAGTCCACGCATCATCCACCAAGAATGGTGTTTGATCAAACCATGCACACACACCTACACTCATGTCAATGCCCACGAATGCGATGTTTCCTGTGCATTTCATATAACAACTCTAACACCCTACCCATTCCATATAACAACCCAAGATTGGAAATAAACCTAGTTAGGAAAGAACCCTACCTCTTGAAAAGTAAAAACAAGTTATAAAAACCTTCAAGAACACAAACCAAGCTCAAACCTTAATTTTCCCCAAAATCGCGTTTTTAAATCTTCGATGAAATCCACAATTTTTGGTACGTAGACCTAGCCATTGTTGCATAGAAGAACTTTAATTCTTGGCCCAAGTCGATTCGACCAAAGGAACGTCGTAGATCATAAGTAGTATAAATAGATATATCTATCTAAATAATAAAGTACAATACAATTCAAATCTTAAAAGATAAACAAAATGACTTTTGCTTTTCATGGTTGAGATTTCTTTCAATTTTAATCTAAAATTAATCCGACAGCTAATATTAACACTCCAAATTTAATAGGAAAAATAGGCTCCAAATAGTGTTTGAGGTAACTTTTTAAAACAACTTCTAAAACTTATAACTTCTCATCAGTACTTTTAAAAAAAAATTAGTATTTGAAACTGCCCTAGCACCATCCCCACTACCACCACCACCAATGCCGCCACCCCCACTACCACCACCCCACCACAGCTACCACACCTATTGCCCTACCACTACCATCAACACTACCACCACCCTTATAGCCCCACCACCACCACAACCACCCCCACCAACACCGTCGTCACCATCTCTACCACAACAACCACCATCACCACCATTGCTCGACCACCACCAACACCACTAGCACCACCCTACCACCACCACAATCCCACTACCACCACTCTACCGCCACCACCACTGTTGTCACCATCCTACCACCACCACCATTGTCCCACCATAACCCTACAACCACCACCCCCCGTTGCCCCACCACCACCATCGTCGCCACCTCACCACCACCCCCACTACTTCCATTGCCCCTCCACTACCCCCACCCTAGCCCCACAACCACCTTACCATCATCACCACCATTGCCATCAACCACAAATTGCTACCACTGCTGTTTATCGCCACCACCCACCACTATCGTTATCTTATTTTTATATTTATTCCTACTACTACCATAATCTCACTACAACTGTTGCCCACCATCAGCACCCAACACCACCCACTACCACAACCTACCACCACCTATAGTCGCCCATTATTGTCGTCAGTTGTTGCCACCCACCCCCACCACACCTACCACCATCACCGCCATTTGTCACCACTCATCACACTATCACCTAAAAGCACCTATCGTCGCCCACCACCACTATCGTCACTGCCCACCACCACACCCACCATTGTCACCATCACCATCGTCACTACCCACCTCCACAACCCACCACCGCCACAACCACAGTCGTCGCCCTACAACAACTACTACCAACCACTATCACTGTCGTTACTCATGACTGTCACTACCACCATCGTTGCCCAAAACTCATCATATCCATTACTGTTGCCACCTATGGCTGTCACCACCACCACGGTCGTCGCCACCCACCACAACCATCACCGTCTTCCACCACCACCACCACCATTTCTGCCCACCATCATTACCACTACTCACTCTCACTACAACCAACACTTAAATTCCTTTCTTTCTTCTCTATGTGATTTGATTTTAGGTGTGAATATAAATATATTTATTTTTGATCATTTTTTTATTATTTCGTGCCTTCAGACAAGGGCAATAATTACTATATATATCACTTGAGCCCACCCCAAACCAAAGAGAAAAGGATTAGGCCTAATGTGCAACCAAAAAATAAAAAAAAAAACTAGGCCCATTCAAAACAAAAAAAAAATGTATGGGCCCACCATCCACCAGTCGTTTTCTATCCTTTTCTCTCTCTCTCTCTCTAATGCCCTGCTAGAGACAAACATAAGAACATCCACTTTTTTTCTATCCCTCTTCTTTATTGTTGCACCCACCATCAACAACACAGGACCACACCACTCATTGTTTTTCTCCAAGACCGACAACACAGGCAATATACTCTCTCTCTCTCTTTTTCTCTTGATCAACACAGTGCAGTGCACACACATACACACACTCAGTCACTGTACAAAGAGCATTTTGAGATATAACAAATGTGACAAGTTGGTTGCATAACCTAATGAGTGATAAATACGTAATTAATGATGTGAATTAGTACAAAATAAAGATCTTTTTAATGATATTGATAATTAAGTTAACGCCACAACTTTTCAAAAAATGTAAAAATAGTTGAAGTCAAATGTAAAGGATTGAAATTAGTTTAATTTTTGCATGAATGATTGCCAACATTCTTTTTTTTTTTTTACTTTTTTTTTCTTGTAGAAACTATGGTGTTGTTGGGTAACCTTGTGTTTTTTTTTTTTTTTTTCATTTTATGACTAAAACAAAAATAAAAATGAGTTTGGTGAATGTTTTTATTTTTTTAACTGCCTCATTTTGAAAATAAGGCTAAAATATGGAAACATCCGAAAGGATGTTTTTGAAAAAAAAAATGTGCGGTTCAAAATGTCACATTTAATGAGATTCTGACTTCAATCCTCCTTAGTAATAAAAAGTAGATTTTCTTGTTTTAGTATAAAAAGATCCTCTCTCTTCATTTTTTTCAGATCTCTCAACTCTCTCTCGCCCTTCTCTGATGGGTTTTACTGGGGAGTTTACACGGTTGAGTTTCGGGGGCGGTGGTGGATTTCGGGAATGGATAGTGGGTGGTGGTGGGTTTCGGGGATGGTTAGTGGGTTTTGCTGGAGAGTTTCAAGGGTAGGTGGTGGGTTTCAGTGGGGGTGGGTTGGGGGTTTCGATGGTGGGATTGGGGATAAATTAGGAGTGGATTTCGGTGGTTGTGGTGGTGGGTTTCGATGGGCTGTGAGTTTTGGTGGTGGGGTTGGGGGTGGGTTTCGATAGTAGGGGTGGGGTTGGATTGCGGTTGGATTTCGGTGGTTGTGGTGGTGGATTTCGGTAGTTATGTTGGGGGTGGCTGTGGGTTTCGGTGGTGGGGTTTGAGTGTGGGTTTCGGTGGTGGGGTTGGGGTTGGATTGGGGGTGAATTATGGTGGTTTGTGGTAATAGGTTTCAGTGGTGGGGGTGGGCTATGAGTTTTAGTGGTGGGGGTGGGCTATGGGTTTCGGTGGTTGGGTTGGGGTTGGTTTTCGGGGGTGGAGTTGGGTGGTGATTTTGGTTGGTTAGTGGGGTTGGGTTGTGGGGTTTGGGTGGTAAATTTTTGGTATAATACCAAACAAGTTTTTTATTTTTGTTTTCACCATTTTTTAAATATAAATGACTACAAACATGTTTTTTATTTTTAATTTTTATCACAAAAAAATAAAACAAAAATTAGTTCTAATTTTTTTTTTATAAAAAACACAATGTTTAGTAAATTTTTTAAGTATAATATAAAACAAACAAATTAGGTATGAAAGGCCTTAAGAAGACTTTTCTCCCTAAATGCTAATTTACTAGAATTTTAAAATATTTTATTAGTTCACTCCAATCAAAACATTACATGTGTCCTTTGTAACAACTCCCACCATTTTTTAAACTACTTCAAAATTTAAACTTTCAATCATCTTTCTTAATTATTTAAAATATAAATGAATATTATTTTAATACTAATAGAAATTATGTAGAGATATTATGGTAACAAAGGGGTTTGGTAGTAAGGTGATAATAGGAAGAGATAATAAATTTCGTACATCGCACGGGTGCCTACTAATAAATAATAAACTTATCAACTTAATTTTATCAATTAGGAAAAAAAATTAAGTGCCCACCCAAGAAAGATTTTCTAGCTCCGTCCTTGCAGACACTCAAGGAGATTTATAAGTACCAATATGTAGTGAAATATGTCTTAAAAATATACTATCAAATGCTAACCTTGATCCGATTCTATAATAGTTCATGTTGGACAATCAAGTCAATTTTTATTTTACCATTTTTGTTGCATGACGACTTATATCAGAAATATTATTAAGTAATATGTGTTTATTAGACACCCCCAACATTATTATCGATAGATATTTTTTTAGTCATTCGTTGGAGGATAAATCACTACAAGGGACAGAGAGACTTTTTTTCCTTTGATACAAGCGTAGAAACCCACTTGAATACATATCGGCCATAGCTTCAATGGCAAAAACGAAGATTACTTTTGAAATAGAATACCAAGTTACTTTCCATGAATATTTTCCGAATAATTGTGGATTACAACATTATACATTAAGACGCCTCCATTGATTTTTTATTGATGTTTAGTAGAACCCACTAAAAAAGACATATTTGCAGATGTTGACATTTGGCTACATGTTTGCTGGGTCATAATGCATATGTGTGCACATAGCTGAAAGGGCGACCTCATGAACAATCTTTCTTGGCTTCTTCTGCTACTGGAAGTAGGACTAATGCGACCACTCGAAATCGAATTGGACACCCTTTTCATAATTAGTTCTTTTCTAAAGAGGTCAGTGTCTTTCAGATAGTAGTCAAAATGAAACTATACTGCCCTTCATCTATCAGTTGTCATTTTTTTAATCTGTCAGATTGTATGAATGATAAGATTTCATTAGTTAATAATTCAACTCCCAAGTTTGAATTGTCTTATTCGACACCTATGATTTACAGTTAATTATGTATATTCTGATTTGACATAATAATCACAAGAAAAAACGACTTATGATTGGAAAAAGTCAGTCATAAAACCATGTATATTAGGACGGGTAGGGAAAATTATGATCCGTAAAACGGTTACAAAATTGCCCGGTGTGCTGCCTTGTTTGCTGGTCGTTTGACAGCATTTAATATTATAACATCGATCACTCCTTGTAGTTCCCTTCATGGCATTTGGAAGTGTCGGATGAAAGTTTATCAATGTCTATAATTGAATCTTAAGAATGAACAAGATATCTTTTGATTTAAAAAAAACAAAAAGAAGTTGGTTAAAGAAAAAAAATGAGTGGACAGGACATTGTTGTAGTGTTAATCTAACATTTTTGAAGGCATAAATCATATTCTGCGAGTTATAACCAAAAAAACCATAAAATGCTGTGTTTGTTTGTTTTTATTATGGGAGGTATCTTGAGAATGAGTTCGACTCTCCATTGTAAAAAATCGACGATGGAGTATTGCTGGTTTCATTTGCATTATAAGGAACATCAACGCGACAACTTTCTTCTGCCCATTGCATGTTCTTTGCCTATTAATTAATGAGGTCAAATACAGCATGTCCACCTAAAGATAAAACCGGCAACCATACGATGGCAAGTGTCATATCTGATAATCCTCTTTCGAATTGACCCATTTTGAAACCTAGTTCAACTAACACCACCGTTCCTCCAAATTGCAACTTGATCTGTTATTTCCTCTATCTATTCGCCACATTACATTAAGATAGTCAAAAGTCTTCATCCAATAGTAATTATGAAAAGTTATGCTGACATCTCATGTGGTTTTTAGATTCTTTTAAAAAAGATATACGCATGATTTTTGAAATTAAGCTGAAGCTATTTCTGATTTGATTCTGATACATATTAAAAGTGGAGATTTGTACTGAAGTGTTCAATGCAGTTTGAACGGGTTGATTATTTTCCAATTATGTGAATTGGACAGTTTCTAAGAGATTTTTATTTATTTCTTAATTTAAATAGAAATTTATTTTACTTTCTTATATCAATTAGGATTTTATTTATTTGATTTCCTAGTTCACTTAAGATTCTAATTTTCTAATTTGATTAGGTTTTTTAAGTCTTAGGCCTCAATAGTTTTTGGTGAATTAATAATATTGAAAGTGTGTTATCTTTTTTTTTCCAATTATTTTGATATTCTTAAAAATTAAGATCAATTAAAACCTTTAAAATTAGTATTCTTGTGAATCAACAGTCCTAGAATAAGATTATAAACCCATATTTGTGCATAAATCAATAGTATAATTTCATTATCCCATTTCCATTCATTAAATCCTTATTTTTACTCGCTTCCCTCAGATTATATTACATGATACATATGATTGGTCAATGGTGAGGTTGACCCTTGGAAAACAATATCATCGCCTAAAATAAACCATTGTGTCCTATAGAAAATACAAAAAACAATAATAAAAGACAACCAATTTTTTCCAATAACAACCCTACCATATGCACCCCTCCCCAGCCTTGCTGCTGCCCACTCTCCCTCCCACAAATCCCATCGTAACCATCACCCCTACCCCCATGATATAACTACTAACCTCTCACCGTCAACAACTTTCCACAACCCAAAACATAGAACAATGTCGAGAATTTGGATGGGGGTTTTGTTGGCCTCCAACGGGCCTTAGGTGATGAAGATAAAAGAGATGGCATTGGAAAGATTTCCGATTTCTTCTCAATTTTGAAACAATATAAAAAAATCAAAATCAATTTTGTGGGAAGGGATGGATAGTTGGGGCGACAAGGCAGAGTTATGGGTTGGGAAGGGGATGATGGAATTGAGGTGCTGAGATACGTAGGGATGGTGGAATGATGGAGTCGAGGTAGGGTGAGGAGATTGACGGGTTGGAGGTGAAAATTTGTGCAAGTTTAACACCGGCGAATTGGAGGTAGGGTGAGGAGGAGCTATCAAGGTAGAGGGGAGGTAGGGTGGATGGTTGTAAACATGCATGTGTCTCTGTCTCTGTGTATGTGTGTGAGAGAGAAAGAGAAAGAGACAGAGAGATAGAGGTGGGAATACAAAAGGATTTCTACAATTGGTCATATGAAAAAAGCTCAAGTCGCTCACTCTTTTCTCAATGATTATAATTGTGCCCGAGTGTAGATATAGTGTTGAGTATAGATGTTTATCTGAAGTTAATGATTCCAAAGTATTTATACAAAGTTTGAATCTGGGGTGGATAGGACCACGAGATAAGACTAGTTAGAACTAATCTATGTCTCTAGTACGCTCCCGCAAGTGAAGTGACATGAAGAAGGCTGAGCTTTTTACAGAGTTACTAAAAACAAGATGTTGAAAGCAGTTTTACAGGAATGTTTGGCCAGTCTATCTTTGGTGGATTTGTAATACACATCAAGATTGTGGTTAGTGACATTTTCAAAAACAATGTTGAAGGCAATATCTGCATGCTTCACACGGTTGTGGAAGATTAGATTTGTTGTAAGACAGGTGGTGATAACATAATCAGACCGTAGGGTGGCACTTCTAACCTAGAGGATATGAAGCTCTCTAAAAAGGGATAGAAGTCGTAGTAGATCACTAGTGGCATCGGCAAGCAACATATATTTAACTTCGGTTCTTCAGTGAACAGCAACCCGTTGTCAATTTGGGGCCCTGCTGATCTGTGATCATCAAGGCCGTCAGCCCAGCCCGCATCATAAAACTATGAACACAGCCAAATAAATTGGAAAAAAGAGAGAAGAAAATGAAGCAGAAAATGAAATCATAAAATTATGTGTAGTAAACTAAAGAGGCATGCCTGTATGTGCAACATTAGTAATCCGAAAGAAAACTTTGAGAGTTGAGACTTCGAGGTTTGAACAAAGCATGTTAAAATTTTATTTCTTGAAAGCAACATAAGAAAATACAAAGAAGGAATTTTTTTCAAGAACATGAAATCATTCTGCAACCAGATGAAGAGTTATACATGCATAAAATTATATTAAGGTTCCAATTTCCATGTGGGGCATCAGCATCACAGATAGATAGTTTCTTCTTTTGTCTGGGATCATTTTTTTGGGTTTTTTTTTTTTCGGTTGGGGGGGTTGTAGAACTGAATGAGAGAGGGGGAGGCCGTTGTATCACTTCATGAGATGCTCCTCAACAGCCAATTCCTCAATCATGTTCAGCTGGTTGAGGGGATTGAAGGCTCGGGTCTCAGAACATTTACAAGGAAATATTCTGGACCCAATCCCATGATCAAGTGCGTGAACAGGCTTCGAAACTTTACGCGCAATCACAACAGAATTGATAACCTCATCGGTAGGATGAAAGATCGAAAGAACCTCGAAGCCTCGCACATGACAAGGATCAACCACAGGGTAAAGAAAAGCCCGAGCACCATGAGCACTCCTCAGCATCAACAGAGCTCCTGGAGCCATGTACTTAGCCAAATGATCGATTACTCGAACCTTCTCCTCCGCGTCCATTCCCACTAGCGCTGCCAAGAAAACGACGTCATAGTCTTTCAAGGCACTCGAAACATCAAATATATTGGTCGTATGGAAGAACATTCGCTTAGATAAGTCAGGATCGGATTCAACTAAGCGATTAGCCATTGAATTAGCAGAGGGGTCGATATCATAGTTGTGAAAGGAGGCGGTGGTGAGGTGATAAGAGGCCAGTACAATTGAGGTGAGAGGGAGGGGACCTGAGCCAACAAAGGCTACACGAGTAGGGACTTGGGTACAGTGTTGGCTCAAAATGGTGAATTCAAGATGGCTGAGTTTACGGTAATTGGAATAGTATGGGAAGATGTTGAGATTGTGAAGAGGGTTTTCAAATGAACCCAAGAGGGTAGAGAAATGGCTCTCTAGAAAACCCTCAGCTTCACCACAGAGTCTGATGAGTTTGGACCTGATCTCTTGAACTTTATTGTTCAGTTTGGTTACATCAATGGAGATTGGTGGTATGCACGTGAGAACAAGTTGGGTGAAGAGCATGTCGACATCTTTGGAGGGTTTGAGATTCTCAAGACTTGAGATTTTCTCATAGAGATCACAGATTTTCTCAACCAAAAGCTCTTCTTGGCAACCCATGACGACACTATGAGGAGTCTCTCTCAAAGAACACCCACAAGCTCTTCCAAAGGAAAACTATTGAAGCACACTCTTCTGAGCAATCCAAAGGGTCACTATATAGGGCACCTGTGTGGTCCCCACAAAGTAGGGAGGGAGGGATGAAGCATCCTACATTATTCATTAGGACTTGTTTTTTTTTTTTTTTTGTATGGTTTATATGTGGTTTCTGACTCTATGTTCTTCCTTTTTGATAACTAATTTTCACTTATTTTACTTTGTCCAACTTGTAAATGTACATTGCACTAAAGAAAGCTTGAGTTTTGGATGTCTTGATGCTTAGCTGGTTATCATTAGATTTTTGCTTGGGGTATCTCAACTTTATGCTCAAAAGCATTTCTCAGATAACAAGCACCTAAAACAAACTATTCAACAATTTTTTTCCTAAATTTTGGCACTATTTTTCTCGACATGAAGAGGATATCCCAACTGGTTAAGTCGGCCTCATTCGATTGCAAAAGATGTTTATCTTGTGGAAATAAACTTACTAACACTTGTAACCCTAGAAAAGAATTTGGCCAATTTTGAATTGGACTAATTATTATATAGAAATATAATGTTAGAATATGAGCTTAAAAACAGTTGGACTCAAACCGAACCAAAAGGCTTAGACTCAAGCTTAAGTGATTTTGTTTCAAACTTTGTATGTCAACCTATTTTGTTTTCTCGTGCAGTCGATGTAGGATGGTTTTTTTTTTTTTTTTTTTTTGCCTTTCTCTCATGTGTTCAACTAATTATACTTCACCTCCTTGCTTGCTCTCTTATGAGAAAGAAAAACAAAGTTTCATAGACCTAATACTCTCGCTGCATCCAACACAGCCTTTATGGGAAACATTAAAATACTTTGTTGCAGTTGGGTTTTTGTCTTTTTTTTTTTTTTAATCTTTTATTCGTTTTTTTTATCTAACACAGAAGGAAGTAGGGTTTTTTGGACCACGAAAAGTATATTGTTTTTCTTGGGAGTTGTGATTAAACCTTATGATCCCAATGTCGAAGCATACTTAGATTTTATAACCACTAAGGCATTAGATTTCACTTTCTTTGGGGGGTTTCACAGTTTGTCCACATAATAAAGGGAAAATACTATGCTTACAAAAAAGTTTTACCAAATCTTCCATATCAAATCACGTGCACAATCTTCGTCATTGAATATTAATAGGACCCACTTATCTGATAGTGAAAAATTGCGCCACATGATTTGGGATGAAAATTTGGTAAAAAATTTGTTTAGCATAACATTACCCATAATAAAGTAGAGCTTGCCATTTTTGATATTTAACAATTATTTTTATGCTGTATATATGTGGGTCTGCTTGAAGACTAATAGAAATCATATCGGTATGTGGTCAATATTTTTTGGGTTCATTATACCACAAAATGGCGGATACTAAAACTTCTTCGGCCAAGGAGACAACTATATATGCTATGCACCAAGCATGCATGCAATCCATTTTTGCACAAATTTTTTGTAATGGTTGACATTATTGGCACTCTGAATGATATAAAGATAAAGTCCAGCTTTTAAACTTTGCAAACTTCAATTAAGAATAATATTTAGCAGATGCTATTTGTGATGCTAGACATGATAAGAGCGGATGGAATATATGGCTCACTGGACAAGGTGATTAAGTATTGTGGTTTAATGGCATGTGTGCCTTTTAGCAGACCTTTAGGGGCATATTTGGTTCGGGTATAGAATGACAGAAAATTGAATAATTCATTCCATTTCAATTTATAATTGTGGTAATAATTGATTAACATTTTCTCTTCCCCTTATTATAACATTTTGGGAATGTTTGACTGAGATGTGAGTCCATTGTTCTAACAGTATATCGTGTGTGAATGAAGTATTAGTGTGTAATGTAAGTTTAAAAAAACAAATGCACCTTATATTGATACATAACTTTCAAGCTTACAGGGATACTCTTATTATTTTAGACATTAGTTTGAAGCATGTCTCATTACATATTGTATGTTATTCTTTATAACAAAATGCTATTTGGACCAAATCAATGAGAGATGTTGGATTAAAAAAAGATTATATCTAACATAGGAACTCGCAATTGATACAATGATTGCATTGAATTGAATCTCTGATTAGGTCCTCAAATTCGGTCCTTATAGCATTGCTCCTCTTTATATCAAGGACAAAGTGTTACATGATAATTTAGCATTGGATTGTACTAATAAAGTTACGATAATTTAGAAGTCGGTACGAAAATGTAGACTTATTTCAACTAAACTACGTTAGGAAAACTTATTTGGCTTTAAATATATTTTTTTGAAAAAAAGACTAAAAAATCATTTATTACTCTATTACTCTCTTTCCATTAGTCTCTCATTCTCTCTTCCCTATTTTATCTCTATCTATTTTTCTCTCTTTCTCTCACATTGATAATGTATTTTTTAAAAATATATAAAGATTTAATTTAATTTCTTCATCTCTGTCTCCCCTATTTTCTCTCTCATTCTCTCCCCTTATTTCTTTATTCTCTCTCCCCTTATATAAATGTTACAACAACATAATTACGTTAATCAATTATACCAATTAGTTACAATTACTTTATATTACACCAAATAGTTACTTTTACAATTACCTAATACTACATCAAACAGTTACACTAAATAATTATACGAATTACAACACAACATCAATTTGTCATTAAGTTATTTACAAAAATTTAAGAGTTACACCAATTATATACACTAAATTGGATTTATCATTACACAAAAATTTTTACCATTATACTAAATTTGGTATATACAATTGGTGTAACAATGTCGTGATACTAAATGATATAATTATTTAGTTTATGTAAACTACTGAATAACAACCTAGGTTGGTGTCATAGTTTTGTGTAATCGTTTGGTATAACTGTTTGGTTTATTAGATGAGTTAATGTCATAATTTTGTGTAATTGTTTGATATAACTGTTTAGTTTATTAGAATGCATGCGTAATTGTTTTGTATATTATAAGACAATTATCATTGATTATGCAACAAAAAGACGTCAACGAGAGGTATAGAACGAATGTCATAGAGAGGCAGAAATTTTATTATTCAAAATTACAATAACAAAAACCCTCCTATTTCTCAGATTCTCTTATTTCTTATGCTTTCACACTCTCTTAATAAACTCGTACGGAAAGAGTTTAAAGAGGTATAGAACGAATGTCATAGAGAGGCATAAACTTTATTAGTCAAAATCACAATAATAAAAACTCTCCCATTTCTCAAATTCTCTTACTTTTTATGCTTTCACACTCTCCTAATACACCCGTACAGAAAGAAGTCAAAGAGAGGCAGAAACTTTATTAATCAAAATCACAATAATAAAAACTCTCCTACTTCTCAGATTCTCTTATTTCTTATGCTTTCACACTCTCCTAATAAACCAGTAAAGAAAGAGGTCAAAGAGAGGTATAGAACGAATGTCATAGAGAGGCAGAAACTTTATTAGTCAAAATCATTTTAATGAAAATTCTCTTATTTCTCAGATTCTCTTATTTCTTATGCTTTCACACTCCTAATAAACCCGTACAGAAAGAGGTCAAGGAGAGGTATAGAATGCATGGCATAGAGAGGCAAAAACTTTATTGTTCAAAATTTATCAAATTCTCATACTTCTTATGCTGTCACACTCTCCTAATGAACCCGTACTAGGTTATTTTATTTAATCTATGCCGGAGATAACAATCATGAATTAAATAATTCGTTTAATGGCTCCAATTGGTTCTTTCTTGTTCGTTGGTCAATGATTGGCATCCTTTCGGTTCACACTAGCTAACCAAATAAATATGAATTACACTTGTCTTGTCCTAATGCTTTGCATGCAAGCACTTAGGTCGTTACAATTAATTAAGCAATATCCTATACAAATAAATTGGTCGAACTCACCCCTAATTTAATAACAGTGAACAGAAAAAAAATATAATGACAAATTAATTTATAATTATGAATTAATCAGAGGTAGTATTAGGGGTATTCATCTTACCTTAATGGTAAGAATTATATTATTTCATTTTTCTACTCGATATTTTGTGGAAGAATTTTTTCTTGATCTATCCTACCTAATCAAGTGTACTATTCTTATCCGAATTCTGTTCAAAACAATCGGATAAAAAGTCAAATAAACACTTATTTTTTAGTTATTAATTTTTGGATCAGTTTAACAATTTAATTAAATAATTTGAACTAATTAATTAACACAATAAACAAATAACACTACAGAAAATACAATAAATTCGATAATAAATAAACAATTACAATAAAATACAATAAGAAATCCATAAATATCAATAAAACATTAGTGTTTCTAAATTTTTGGATTTTATATTTTAGGAATTAACACACACATATTTTTGCAGGTGTGTGCAGGTAGGGTAGGGTACGAAAATAGAAATTTTGTAGATATTCCGCATTCCTATCCGATTTTTTATGAAATACCAAAAAAACTTATGTTGGTCTACCCAAATCTTTTAAATAACCGATTAATAAAATCGAGTAGGGTAAAATAGGATCGAAATTTGTGAATAATTAAAAATTTGAACACTCCTACCAAATAGGCATGCCCTCACGTACAAGTTCTGAAAACGAATAATAGCCTCAGCTATCTCTTGGCCTCGCTCAGATGCGAAACTTGATTCCACTGCACCTTGATATTTCTTTATACTTTTCCATGGATGCTGCTTAATTGTGCCATCTTAGAGTAACTTCTTTGTTAGATGTCGTTTGATAATGCTTGTAAAATATTTATCTTCTTTTGAAATATGTTATTTTAGTATTTTGGCTTTGTTGCTTTTATTTATATATATTTTTTTAAAATCCGGGTTTACTTTCTTTCTCTAATTTATTTTCACTTTTTTGACATAACTATTTATTCCTTAAAAAAGTTAATTAAGAAAGCATTGACAAATGGTGCAATAGTTAATGAATATTTGAGAGTTTACCATTGAGCCTTCCCTAAATCTTCATTTGAGAGCTAAAGACTAAATAATTGTTCGTAGTCTACCTTGTTTTGCATAAACCCACAAAAACAATAAGGGTGGAGGTTACTCCCACCCCAAAAAAAATCTATCTTCACCATATAAGTTTTTCTAATATCAAACTATTAAATTCACCTTGATGGGCCAGGTCCAACCCATATTATAAGCCCGACTTAAATTAATGATCCAATTCCAAGAGATCTAGCAAAGTCCAGCCCAAACGAGGTTCAAGCCAGACAAGCTCATTAGGAAGTTGCACCATCAAGGGAACATCCTAGAACCTATCCCACACGGCCTGGAGAAAGTCAACCTTTCCACATACCTTGACCAAATCCTTTGGAGTGCATCACAATTTCCTTGTCGGTTGAGGAGAGGAGAGGTCGCCAAGAGATTTAATTACTATTAAACGGCTCCAATTATGACCGTCAGACTAGCTATCCAATTACTATGCACGAAATTATAAATTGTAAGCTCCCCCAACACTTAGGGGGCATCTGAAAAAGAGTCAAGTTCATCTTCTCTCTCTCTTGTAATCCTTGCTCTCCCTACACCCCTGAATTAATAAAGTTCCCAACAAACCTAGCCATCAAAAGTGGACGTAGGTCTTGTTGACCGAATCACTATAAACATTGTTTCCTCTTTCCCTCTATTTATTTTATTGCATTTTATACTATTACTTGACTAGTAGTGTGCAAACTAATTTGTGCATCATCAGTTTGACGTCGTCTGTGGGAACGACAGAATTCTCACCTTTCCAATTTTCTTTGCTCAATCAAAGTCAATCACCACAAGAACCATGAGTCAACAGGAAGATAGTCTACGAGAGGAGGAGGTTGCTCCTCCACCTGTTAATCTCGTCCCAAATGCACAGTAGATGCTGGTCACGATGCAGTAGCTCATAGCCCAAAACCAGCAGATCTTACAATTGATGCTTGGGCAACAAGGAGGAGCACAACCTGGACCTCAAGCCAGGGGAGCTCCACTCCCTGGTCATCAAGGAGCTCCTCACCTAGGCAGTCCCCACTCAGGCACCCCACCTTTGGGAGTTACCTTGGGTGCCCTACACAGGGGGCCCCACCGTGAGGGACCTCCTCCTCCAGCACCTGCTCCTGCTCCCCATGGTGGAGACCCTCCTCTCCTAGAGGATGAGGGGAACAACCAAAGTATGGAGCACGGGAGCCATGTCCGTGATAATTCCAGAGGACCTCCTCCCAATCAATGGGACAAAAAAATTAAGGAGGTTCAAAATCAGTTAGGAGATGTCTTCAACGCCATGAAGGCGCAAGGCCCTGAGATAGTGGATTACCTCGTAAGTTGAACTGACACATCTTTCAAACCCGACATGGCGAACTACCCACTCCCTCAAAAATTCAAGATGTCATCCATTGAGACCTTTGAAGGTACGAAAGATCCCCTAAAGCACTTTGAAATTTTTAAAACTTTGATGCAACTACACAACGTCCCCGAAGAAATCATGTGCAGAGCATTCTCAACCACCTTGAAGGGGTCCGCTCAGCAATGTTTTGCCAAACTCTCCTCAGCCTCTATTGGCACCTTTTTCTGAACTGAGTAGATCTTTTGTGTCACACTTCATTGGAGGGCGCCGCCACCAGAAACCTGCCACCCACCTGCTCAACATAAAGTAGGAACGAGACGAGAGGCTAAGGAGCTACCTCACTTGTTTTAACGAGGAGGTCCTTCAGGTTGAGGAGCCTGATGATAAGGTCAGCATGAACGCCTTCTTTGGAGGCCTTCGGTCGTCAAGCTTCCTTTTCTCGGTGATGAAATGCCCACCAAAGAGCATGCCAGAACTACTAGCAAAGACTCAAAAATATATAAATGCTGAGGACATTACAAGAGCCAGGAGAGGTGAGTCATCCAGAGCTGGGGAAAAAAGAAAGGAAATAGATAGGGATGACAAGAAGGAGAATAATAACAAGCGCAACAGCTAGACAAAGAGGGTACCTGCTAAAGATCGACTCGGTCCTGCTCCCCAGAGAGATCGACAGGCTTTCACTTCCCTCAATGCCGCTATCGAGCACATCCTATTGCAAATCTAGGATGACCCCGCAATAAAGTGGCCTGGGAGGATGAAGTCTCCCCAAACCGCAAGAACCCAAACAAGTATTGTCACTTTCATCGAGACCATGGCCATGACACCGATGATTGTTATGACCTCAAAAGGCAGATTGATAAGTTCATCCAACAAGGTCACCTACACCAATATGTTGCCGGTAGAGGGCAGGCGCCAGCACCACCCCGTAATCAGGAAGACCAACAACCCACTAGGGAGATTCACACCATCTCCAGAGGGCTAGCAGGGGGAGGAGAATCCCTCTCTGCTATGAAGGCTCATGCTAGGAGAGCTAGGCACCCCGAGGAATTACGCCTATACAAGACTCTCAAGCTTGGCAATAGTGAAGTCATATACTTTTCAGACAAGGATTTTGAAGGAATCCAACACCCCCATGATGACCCTTTGGTGCTCTCCATGACCGTAGCCAACTTCTAGGTAAAAAAGATTCTCGTGGACAGCGGTAGCTCAGCAGATATCTTTTTCGCAGAGGCTTATGACAAGCTCAACTTAGGCAGGGAGAGGCTGCAACCTATCAGGTCTCCCCTCATTGGGTTCTCGGGAGAGAAAGTGTATCCCCTAGGGTCCATCACCTTACCTATCACTACTGGAGTAGCACCTTGAAGCTCCACGATCATGGTCAATTTCTTGGTGATAGGATGCCCTTCAACCTACAACATCATTTTAGGGTGACCTGCTCTCAACACCTTAAGAGCTGTGGCCTCCACTTACCATCTCCTTCTCCGTTTCCCCACCTCTAACGGAGTCGGAGAGGTCCGAGGGGATCAAGTAGCTGCGAGAGAATGCTACGTCTCCTCCATGAGGACGAGAAAAGCCACAAGAAGCACTTCAAGTAGAGGTCCTCGACCCAAGGGATGACGCCACCATAGAAAGAGGAAAGCTCGTCAAGAAGCTCACCCCAATGGTCTTAAATGAGGAACATCCAAATAGAAGGGGTACATCGGTTCTTCCCTTTCTAAAGATTTGGTCCACCAGTTAACAGACTTTCTGAGGCTCAACATGGATGTTTTTGCGTGGTCACATGCAGACCTCGAGGGTATTGACCTTGAGGTCACCACACATCGCCTCAATGTCAACCCTCGCCACAAGCCGGTTCGCCAAAAGTTAAGGGGTGCCTCTACTAAAAGGGTCCAAGCAATGGAAAATGAGGTAGAAAAGTTAATAGAGAATGGGGCGGCCAGAGAAGTAGCCTATCCTGAGTGGGTCTCCAATGTGGTGATGGTAACTAAGACTAATGGGAAGTGGCGCCTCTGTATCGACTTTACTAAGCTTAACAAGGCATGCCCAAAGGATAGTTACCCACTACCACGAATAGACCTCCTTATTGACGCCACCGCAGGACATGAATTGCTCACTTTCCTGGATGCATATTCTGGGTATAACCAGATCAGCATGCATCCCCTAGACCAGGAGAAGACATCGTTCATTACTCCAAGGGGGACTTACTGTTACAGGGTCATGCCCTTCGGGTTAAAAAATGCATAAGCAACTTATCAACGATTGGTAAACAAGATGTTCCAATCACAGATCGGGAAAACAATGGAGGTGTATGTGGACGACATGCTAGTGAAGAGTCTCGTCGCGACAGACCACATTGACCACCTCCACGAAACCTTCAATGTTCTCAAATCGTACCGCATGAAGCTGAATTCGGAGAAGTGTGCCTTTAGCGTTGGGTCAGGAAAATTTCTCAGTTTTATGGTTAACTAGAGGGAAATTGAGGTAAACCCTGACAAGATCAAGGCCATCCTTGATATGAAGTCGCCTTCCTCGACTAAGGAGCTCCAGCGCCTCAATGGGAGAATTGCAGCACTCAACAGATTTGTTTTCAAGTCTGCAGACAAATGCTTGCCTTTCTTCAAGATTCTCCGAAAAGCTTTCAAGTGGGAACCTGAGGCAGAGGAGGCCTTTCAAAGGCTCAAAGCCTATCTAGCTAAGCCTCATCTCTAGTCAAATACTGTATTAGGAGAAATATTATACCTATACCTCTCTACTTCTCCCTCAGCAGTAAGCTCCATCCTCGTCAGGAACAATGATGGAGTACAAAGGCCATCTATTATGTGAGCAGAGCCTACCGAGGAGTAAAGATTAGATATTCAGGCCTGGAGAAGCTAGCGCTCGCCCTCATCACAACAGCTAGGCATCTTCGACATTATTTCCAGAGTTACACCATTGTTGTGATCACAGATCAGCCTCTAAAAAGAGTCTTGGGGAAACCAAATGTATTAGAGAGACTCCACACTTCAGAGCCTGGACACGCGAAGTGATCAAGAGCTTGGCAAGGACACCCAAATACCCGGCGAGGGTACCCGGACACTCAACGAGAATAATTAGGCAACCGAACCAAGCGCCCAGGATGGCACAAGTGTTCAGGTACCCAGGGTAGGTGCCCAAGCGTCCAGGCTTGGCGCCCAGGCCCCTCCTGGTACCCAGCCTGGCACTCAGGCTCCTCCTGGGACCCAGCTTGGCTCCCAAGCCCCTCCTAGTACCCAAATCTCCTCTCCAAGAACCCATCTCTCCACCTCAGGCGACCAGCTTTCCTCCATAGGTGCCCAGGCACCCAGCCTAGCATCCAAACTCCCACTGAGCCCTCATCTCTATCACTTTGGAAACTCTATGTAGATGGCTCCTCAACTAGTAGGGGAGGAGGAGCAGGCCTGATCTTGATAAGCCCCGATGGTACTCCCCTCAAATATGCAGTGAAACTCCACTTTACTGCTTCCAACAATAAGGCAGAATGTGAAGCCCTCCTCTCTGGATTAAGATTGGCAGCTAAAATAGAAGCACAACACCTGGCCACTTACAGTGATTCTCAACTGATTGTTAATCAAGTGAAGGGCGAGTTTGAAGCAAAAGGAACCAGAATGCAAGAATACCTCAGCATGGTGAAAAGCTTGATCACAAAGTTCCAATACTTCCAATCTGTCACATCCCGAGAGAAGACAACATGGCCGCTGATGCACTAGCCAGGCTGCCTCATCCTTGGAAGCCCTACCAGGAGAACCGGCATTTATTGGTCACCAGTTCGGACCAAGCAAGTTAGACATGGAGGCTAAAAGTGTCAACTGTGCATCTACTGAGTCAAACTGGATAACCCCGATAAGGGCATACCTCTAAGAAGGTGCATTGCCAGAGGACCCTCTAGAAGCCAGGAAGTTCAGGATGAGAGCCACCAAGTTTACTATCCTACAAGATACCCTGTATAAAAGAGGTTACTTATTGTCATTACTGAGATGTCTCTCACCTGAAGAAGCTCACTATGCAATGCGGGAGATCCATGAAGGGATTTGTGGAAATCACTCAGAAGGGCGATCCCTCGCCCACAAGGCTCTCAGACAAGGCTACTTCTGGCCTAATATGATGAGGGACACCCAGGAATTCGCCAAGAAGTGCAACAAATGTCAGCGTTTTGCCACTATGCCCAAGTAGCCACCAGAGGAACTCACGGTCATCACAAGTTTGTGGCCCTTCTCCAGATGGGGCATTGACATCCTAGGCCCCCTTCCTCTTAGTAGAGGACAGTGCAAGTTCGTGGTGGTAGCAGTGGACTACTTCACTAAATGGGCGGAGACCGAACCCTTAGCACAAATAACAGATGCAAAAGTCAAAGATTTTATTTGAAAAAACTTGGTCTACCGCTTTGGGATACCCCATGTCATTGTAAGTGACAACGCCAAGCAATTTGACAACAAGCTCCTGAACTCCTTCTGTTATGACCTTCAAATAAAGCAGCCTCATTCCAGCCCGGTGCACCCGCAGGCAAACGGACAAGCGGAAGTCATGGTAAGAATGGTACTACGCAATCTAAAGACAAGACTCGAAAAGGTGAAGGGTCTTTGGGTTGACGAGCTCCCAGGGGTATTATGGGCCTATTGCACCACACCAAGAGCTCTAATTGGAGAAACTCCCTTCTCCCTCGCCTTTGAAACTGAGGTAGTTATCCCTGTGGAAATTGGGGTGCATTCTCTTCGGGTCCAACACCATGACCTCGACACCAATGAGGAAGGACTTCGCATCAACCTCGACTTAGTAGAGGAGGCAAGAGAGATGTATGTGGTCCGTATGGCAAAGTACTACAACTCGAGGGTGAAGTCTCGTTCCTTTCAACCAGGAGACTAGATCCTCAAGAAAGTGATCCTCGCCACAAAGGATTCACACGAAGAAAAACTAGGACCAAATTGGGAAGGACCCTACCTCACAACAGAGGTGGTGAGGCTAGGCACTTACAAGATCCAGAATTCTAAGGGGACGTTCTTACCCCATCCATGGAACGCGGAGCACTTGAAGAGGTACTACCAATGACACATTGAGAGTAGAAAGTAGAAAAGTTAGAGACTTGGTTTTATTATTTTTTGTACTCTTTTGTGGGGCTATTACCTGATATTGCTTTAAAAATGAATGAAATTTTAGAGGTTTACTTCAAAAAAAACCTTGTTTTTTCATATTCAACATCTTAGCTTCAAAGTAGCATTAGTGGCAAAAACCACTTTTACAAAAATTGGACCACAAAATGATTTCCTAAAGACAAATTAAAATCAAAAAGTCTCTAGCACTCTAACTACTCTCATGGTCGTCATCCTCCACCTCCTCGTCATCATCACCCTTGGCACCATCAGAGCTCCTAGCACTATTCTCAGGTGCCTCAGTTGGCAAGAAGCCTAAGACATCAATGTCGGGGAAGGCGACATAAATCTTTTCCCAGAGCTCCTCATAACCATCAATGAAAGCATCTAGAACGCCATTCTCTAGGTTCGCCTCAGCCCGAGAAGCTCTTTCTTGAGCAGCCTTCACCTCTGCCTCAAGGGCAGCTTCTCTGAGCATGGCCTTCTCGTGGGTCTTTGCAAGCTCAGCCTCACTGAGCGTGGCCCTCTCACAAACCTCCACAAACTCAGTCTCGAGCGTGGCCGCCCTCCCATGGGCGGCCGAAATCTCAGCTTCACTGAGCGTGCCCCTTTCACGGACCTTAGCAAACTCAGCCTCGAGTCTGGCCGTCCTTCCATGGATCGCCGAAAGCTCAGCCTCAAGTCCAGTTGCCCTCTTACGGGATGCCACAAGGTCAGCATCATAAATCCTGCCAGCACCTTCAAGCTTGGCTATCCTCTCTTGAGTAACACGAAGATCATTTTACACAACTTCATGATCATGCTTCAGCTTGTGATAAAGAAGGGTCCTTGAAAGTAAACACATAGATGCTGATGAAGCCTGGAGAAAAACAGAAGGCAAAAGAAGGTCAAACACTTACGGAAAGAGAGAAATGAGAGAAAATAAACTTTTACCTGAGCCCAACCTTCTAGGAAAGAGCTAAGAATTCCCTTCATACCCAAGGCTCCAATCTCATCCACATCCTTCTTGCACAAAAACAACCCAAATCGATCCTTGATGACCAGTGCATTACCTAACATGAGCAGATCTGAGAAGGTACCACGCCAAGGTTCCCCATAGGAGGGGTGGCTGAACGGGGGGCAAAAGGTGTGGCCAACAAACGAGACTCTCTAGTGGAAGGTCCAATTGAGGGAGTCTTTGCCTGAGGAGGCGCCTCTGGAGGAGCCACTTTATGGGAAGGTGCTCGAGGTGCCACTTGAGGAGGTGGTTGAGAAGAGCAAGCCTCGGGCGGCATGGTCACTTGGGAGGTGTCGTGCGTCATCAACTTGGAAGTCTTCTTCGCCACCTTGGAAGGAGGAGAACTCCTATCAGAGAGGCAAGACCCAAGCTTCTCCCTGTCTATAGCTACAAAGCAAATAAAGTGTTACCTAGATGGAAAACACTAAGTAAAAGAGAAAGCTGCAAAGGAACTAACTCACTTTTTCTCTTCGAAGAAGAGCCACTGGACTTCAGGGTAGCACCACCATCTTTGGACATAAGGACTCCAAAGTCTTTTTCAGGATAAGCTCTCACCGCCTCCAGTTTCCACTCTTGCCCTAGGGAAAGCACAGGGGGATCTGCAAGAGGAATGATGAAAAAAAAAAGAAGATAAAAGAGAGAAAGTAAGTGTGTGGCATACCAAGTTTTTTAGGGACACTCCATCCACTCGGTATCAAAGTCCTATCCGCCTTTGCAACCCACTCTCTACCAATAAATAAAAAGCGAGATTTCCAACTATGACAGTTGGATCGCAATCCGGTGAGTAGTTTGTCTTTTGTGGTAAAGTAATACCAATCCCGATTGGGAGCAGGGGTCTCGCTCAAGGTATAAGCTCCATGAAACTCCTCTGGAGAAGCATCCTCTTGATGCATTTTCCTCCACAGAACCAGAAACCATAGCAAAACCCTTCATCCATTAGGTGACAATCGTCCCGGGGTGAGGGAAAAGTACCCGAGAATGCTACATATAGAATGAGACATAGGGAACCTAAGCCCAGCCTCCAACATCTCCTCATAGATGGCAATGTCACCAGAGGAGTTGTCAGAGGCAGGTTCACCTATCTCGGCTCGATGACACAACACAGTTGGAGGGATGTAGTAGGCGGAGACAACTCGCAAAATATCGGCGTCCGTATTTAAAGTGCTGGAGATAGTACTTACTTTGGACCCATCGTCATCGAGGGTAACCTTGCCTCGATGCTTTTTGGTGCGAGGGTGTAAAGCTCTGCCCAAGCCGCTGCCAGAAAGGTCTTGAGGAATTCAATTTTGAGAAGTTACATTTGGAGGAGTTGGACTCCCACCACCAAAAGTGTTCATTGCACACTGTTTTTCAGCCTCTTGCTCGCCAAAGCTACTTCCTCTCCAAAACTTCTCAAGCTAGAGTCCAAAGGAGCATTTTTTTGTCCACCTAATGGGTTGCCTCGCGCACTTGCATCATTATCGGCGTCCATCCTAGGCGCCTCAATGCCCAAGACTCTACCCAAGACAGCCTGCTTACCCAGGACAGCCTGCTCGCCCGATTGAAGTGGCTCGCCCAGCTGGTCCCGTGCAATAGAGACACTAATCTTGCTGTTCGTACGCCCAGGCAGATTGCCCAGGCTGTTCGCGCACCCAGGCAGCTTGCCCAGGCTGTCCAAATCAGCGCCTATAGGCGCCTGCACAGCTCTCATCTCCCTGATCTGCTTGCCCAACGGGTTAAAGCGCCTAGGTTGCTCGCCCATCAAGCTTGCCTAGCAGGCTGGCACGCCCAGGCTGCTCGCCTAGCGGACTGTTCCCCCTTGTTTGCCTCTCTAATTTTGCTCGCCCAGCCTCGCCAAAGTTATGCCCATCTCCTTGCTCGCCGAAACCAGCAAAAAATAGCCCCAAAAGGGGCACCTAGCACCCCCACATCAATGGAAGCTTGAATCTCTTCCTTTATAGTCGACATTGGTGACTCAGAAACTCAAGAATAACAAGCTTTGGGTCTACAAAAAACTCAAGAAAGGTCACACCAATATGTTCTTGGAAGGTTTCAAGAAGAGCTCCACCTCCATTTCTCTGAAGAATGAATGAAATAGTAAGGATGAAAAGGAGGCTCTCTATTTATAGCTAGGACTTTCTTGGGTTACATCTTATGTATTTGCAAAAAAACCCCTATACCATACCGCGGGGGCGTTGCCCCCGCACCCCCAACTAATCAACATCCTCGCAAGGCAAATGCGATCACGAGCTCCGCTCCGGCATCTGCCTCCTTGCCATTGTGTATATAACAAATACAAGGCATACATACTCTGACACTTGGATTTTAAAATCTTCTTGGAGCAACAAAAAAAGAAAAGAAATGGGGGGAGCTTATATAGTTAAGGGGGTCCTATAAGCAAAATGAGTCTACTGGAGGTGATGGGGTCGCCAACCAAGAGAAGTTTTTTGAAAATTTAAAAAAAGTGTGTATGCTATTTTGACCGTAACTTTTAATCTGAAACTCCAAATGGGGCCCATAAATATGTCAAACCTAACGCCCTCCTTTCTAAGTTCCTTAAATGCAGGGCATTGGGGGACAAATGATGGACCAGGTCCAAGGGCCCAACCCATATTATAAGCCCGACTTAAATTAATGATCCAATCCCAAGAGATCTTGCAAAGTCCAGCCCAAACGAGGTCCAAGGCAGACAAGCTCATCAGGGAGTTGCACCACCAAGGGAACATCCTGGAACCTATCCCACACGACCTGGAGAGAGTCAACCTTTCCACATACCTTGACCAAGTTCTTTGGAGTGCATCATAATTTCCTTGCCGGTTGAGGAGATGAGAGGTTGCCAAAGAGAGGAGAAGTCACCAAGAGATTCGATTACTATTAAACGGCCCCAATTATGACCGTCAGACTAGCTATCCAATTACTACGCACGAAACTTTAAATTGTAAGCTCCCCCAACACTTGGGGGGCATCTGAAAAAAAGTCAAGCTCATCTCCTCTCTCTCTTGTAATCCTTGCTCTCCCTACACCCCTGAATTAATAAAGTTCCCGACAAACCTAGCCATCGAAAGGGGACGTAGGTCTTGTTGACTGAACCACTATAAACCTTGTTTCCTCTTTTCCTCTATTTATTTTATTGCATTTTATACTATTACTTGACTAGTAGCGTGCAAACTAATTTGTGCATCATCACACCTCATTAATGATTAAGTACACTCCATTTTAGATTTAACTCATTAATGAAAAACTCAACTTATATACACCACTCTAGTAATGATTAAAGTCCTTCCCTTTTATGCCTATAATCAATCACTACATTTACCCCAATCTATGGTTATTTCATTAAAAAAAAAAAACTTTCACCAAATGTAATACCCAATATTCCTTACAAGAGAAAAAGGGAAAAATGTAAAAGAAAAAAAAATTACTACACCGCTCAGATTACTGAGAACCACTGCAGCAAACAGTCAAGAAACCCTATCGGACCAAATAATGACCAAAACCTCAAAAATACCTAAGCAATAGCCTTTAGCAATCTTAATTGGTTCCCATCAACCTTTGACAGCAACCACTAACTGTTAAGATCACTGATCTTCATCAAGGCACAAAACAGCTTGCGGAAACTTCTTCAGTTTTACGAACTCAATTAACTGAAATGAACCCTAGAAATTATGTTGAAGATATTATTAAAAAAGTCAGACCAAGGCGGACTTAATAGTTTTATATTAAAAAATTTAATGGGATGAGGATGAATATTTTTATATTGCACTTGAGACAAACCATTTACATCAAAGTGTCATAAAAAGTAGATGCAAACAAATGTTTCCATTAAATTATCTTCACGTTATCACAACGGATCAATTTATCAAATCTT
The DNA here is from genome assembly GCA_963454935.2 of Ilex paraguariensis. NCBI lineage: Eukaryota > Viridiplantae > Streptophyta > Magnoliopsida > Aquifoliales > Aquifoliaceae > Ilex > Ilex paraguariensis. Next base: position 65,820 of record CAUOFW020000830.1, on the reverse strand, counting down.
TATGTCATTGTTTAGAATTCGTTATAAACTATAAAAAGGAATCTCAAATGCACACTGCACTTTCTTGCCCTTTCACTTTTAAACCTTCTCATTGTAGGGCATTGAACCAATCAATGCGGTAGTTTCACGACAAGAAGCAACTTCGTCTCACACTTTCAGATATTCCCAAAAGAAAAAGAGAAGAAAAAACAATAGTTATTCTGTACATCAGTTTTTAAGCAGGAAACAAATTTACGAACTTCCACGGCTATGCTTGGCATTTTATTTAGAACCATTGGATTAACACCAAGTTTCAATGTTTGATGGAGTCCACAGTTAATCCAAAAGTCATAGTAAATTAGGTTAATAAATTAAGTCAGAAAATTAGGTCCCAATAGCATTTCTCATATTAATAAGAAAATGTTATTTGTACCTAATTTAGTAACCTTATTTAATGACATGATGGATCATAACTACATAATTGATAATAAATCTCAATTAATAAAAGGGTTCACTGTCAATTTCATTAGAGAATGATAAAGTTACTGAATAATATCTATGTAGCATTGCTCTATTAATAAAGGAAAATGTTATGTTATTTTAATACCAAAATTTTTATCTTAAATGATGTGGCACAATCTTCATCATTGAATATTAATAGGACTCATTTATCTGATGGTAAAGAACTAAACGTCCTATTCAAGGTTCTTGAGCCCCCCGCTTAGAAAAATGCAACAACGACCCAGTCACATAGATTTAACAATTTATTTTATTACTTATATTTTAACCTTTTAACTACAATAATTTTTCTCTTTTGCATTTAACCTCTTAACTATAATAAATATTTTAAACATAACCATATATTTAAAGCATAATAAATATTTTAATCACTCATTTATATTTTAATCACAAGAAAAAAGGTGCTTTGCACGGGTTCGGTCTAGTTACTTATACTTTGTTAAGCTTCTAACTTGTAAAAATACAACAATATATCGGCTTATCTTATTTCTTACATTTAAACCTTTCAATCACAGTATAACTTTTCCTTTTAGCATTTAACCACTTAACTATAGTAAATATTTTAACCATACACTTATATTTTAACTATGATAAATCATTTAATCACTCACTTACATTTTACTACACTAACAAATAAACGTACTTTGCAGGAGTTCACCCTAGTTACTTCAAACTACTTGACTAGTTCATTAATAATCTAATGTTGAACAAAAAATCATAGGATAAAAAGGATTTACCGTTTGGTAACTTTGTTAAGGTATTTTTTTGTAAATAAGAAGTAATTTCAACGAAAAGAGAAAACATCCCAAATGCACATCGTACACTATAATCCGTTCGGGAATAAAGCTCATATCGAACATTATAGATACTTCACCAACTAATTTGAGCCTGCGCTTCAAACTTATATATACACATAACAAATCATGTGTGTCAAGGGCGGAGCTATGCGAGGTCCAGGGTAGGCAAGTGTCCCCTTCAAAAAAAAAAAAAATTATTACCTAGTTATATATATTATATATTTGTATAACACACCACTAGTGCTCACCCAAAATCAAAGACAAAAATGCTAATTCTACTACCTTCTACACAAAATAATTAAAAAATCAAGCTCACTTAAACCAAAAAAAATATGTGTCTATATCACACAAAAAATTACAACTTTATCACGTTAAATTGTGACTCAAATAGATCGAGTTGTGACTTAACAGAATTGAGTTAAGATTGATCTCGAAAACTTGGGATGAATCTCAAATTGTTGAAATTTGGTATAGATTCAATTTTTTAACCAATTGAGTTGTCAGTTGATCATGGTGTATCATATTTTCTCAATTTTTTTTTTTGTATGGTATGAAGTTTTAAATTTTTCTGCAAGACTTGTAGTCATATAGATAATACTGAGCAATATTGTAAAGACAAATAGAATAATAAGGCAAATTTTTTATTTTATTAAAACTTTCTCCAAATGACCTTAATTTAATTATTTATGAATTTTTGCAAGTAAAAGTTCTTGCAATTAGCTTTCATTTAACTTTTTATTCTACAAGCAATTGTATCTATTTTAATTCAAGTATTGATTATAGTTTTTACTATGTTTAATCGATTTAAATTTGTTTTACTATGTTTAGTTCTTAAATTTTAGTTTAGTAGTTTTGCTATGATAATATCTCAGTTTGTTTGTAACATTGTTTATTGAATAAAATTAATGGATTATTAGTAAATAACTGATATTTTTTAATTACAAAAATGACAATTAACTCTATTTTTTACGATAGTGATAATTATTCATTTTTTGTACACATACAATATACATTATTTTTTTTTGTATTTTTTATGTTAAATGAACTTCATGTATCAAATGTGATATAATAAATATAAATATATTATATAGCGTGATTGATTATGAAGAAAAAAAATTAGAGTGCGTAATTGAAGTGTTCATTTTAAGCAAAACTAGAAACAAAAAAAGCCAAACAAACGCTACTTCAAAATAATATTTACAAAAAGTAATATCAAACAAAAATATACTTCAAAATAATATTTACAAAAAGTAATATCAAACAAAAATATCTGATAGACAAACGTAAAATTTTTTTACGTGGAAATTCTTTAGGACGAAGGTAAAAATCGCATGACTAAATTTGGTCCAATTTCTTTACCATCAACCAAAGTAGGATTACTAAATACTTCAACGGCAACTAAAATTTGCTTTTTATTTATAGCATGGATAGCAGACATAAAAATGTTTCTTTTAGATTCATTAGTGGCGTAGAATGAGAATTAGCAATTTTTTTTTATTTATTTAAAATGAGAGTTAATAAGAAATATTCTATAGTAAGGTGTTGTTTAAACCATGTCAATTTTCCTAATTAATTAGACATATTTTTTATTTTTTTTTAGCAACTTTCCTAAGACTAGGGATTGTTTCCATTTTAGAAACCTTAGGATTTTAGGTTTTCCTATAAATTGTCCAATATAATATAAATTCTAGCAATAAATCAATTGAGTATTATAATATTTTGAGAGTTCTCACTTATTCTTCTCTATGGATTTAGAGTTACAGTATTCTTGTTTTATACGCTTAGGGACGACGATCTTTTTGTGTCTCCTTATTATGTGTTCTTGTTTTATACGTTTAGGGACGACGATGTTTTTGTGTTTCCTTATTATCCGTTGTGTAAATTGGCATTACACACTTGACTGACATGAAATGATTTCTAATTAATGAAGTGACAATTTTCCACGTAATGATGATTATGTGGAAAGGATTCTTACCAGAACCATATTCTCGGATTGTGAACAACAACTACAACCTACCCAACATTTGTCGTAAGAACTGCAAAACTATGGTTGGTCAGTAGGCGTTCGGTCCGAACTAGGATCCCCATCAGGAGTGGGTACGTAATGACGATAGAACTTGTGTTCAACCCATTCAAAATCATCTTCTTGTTTACTTGGTATCTATCAATTATTTATTAATAATGCTACGCTGACTAAATTTTGATATTAAATTTAGAATTCAAATGACATGATATCATATTATTTAAAATTTATTATTTATATGTAAATGTAGTTAGCCTCATCCTCGCGTCGCGTCCGATGAGTGACATTATGTCAACACTTCCAGATGCAAAGTCTCGATAGATATTATCACAGGGTCCATCAAAAGTAGTGCTGTTCATATATTTAGGCCCCATATGTACAGAGAGATTGTAGACTTTTTCAGAGATGCAACGAACTAAGGTCCCATTAGTATATTTAAGTTCCTTATTGTTTCATCCCTCCATCATGACAAGATATCGATTTTGAATGGTCACCCAGAATCAGTTCAAAAAAAAAAAAAGAATGGCCACGCAGAAGCTTAGTGCACTTTTATGAACATTTTTCTACTTCTTGGACTTTTTTCTTCAATTTCAATGGTGCAAGAAAGAGATCATAAAACCCTTTTGGCTTTATTGTAGTGCTGACTATCCATTGGATGCTTTTGCACCTATTTTTTGAAGATTTTGCTCTTTGTTATAACTCCATATTCAAGAGTTATTTGTCAAGTCCTACATTGGTTGAGTAGAGGGTGTCATATGAGGTTATAAGATATTTGGCGATTTTCACCAAACAGTTTAAGTTTTTGAGTTGGGAGGCCGTGATATATTAGATAAGTTCAAATACGTGGTGCGTGGAGGGTTATATAAACTTTCAATACCACTGAAATACAAAGTGTGTGAGAGGGAGATGGAGAGAGAGATGAGGTTTTATACGGGCAGATTTTCATAAGTACATTGAGAAATCACTGTCACACATGGTGTAGACTGCCATGAATAAAAGTGGTGGTGGTGATGGTGGTGACTCTAGTAACTTTTTCCCTCTCAGTCTCATTCTCTACTTCAATGAAACTAGACCAAGTGTTTGGGTGTGGGGTGCGTGCACTATGCAATGGTGGTGGCACTGGCTGGTGTGTTAATCGAGAGATCTAGAATGACCAAATTAGAGGGAGTGGGGCAAGTGAATGACAAAAACGATCAATAATACAGATGTAGAAAACTGCTTGTGTTACCACCTCTATTAATATACAAACACTAGCAGGAGTGTCAGTATCATTTTAAACATACAAGAGCATTCCTTTATTGATGAGAATCTCTGGTAAATATATTATCTATATTTGTTTCGTTATATACATTTAGGCTGAATCTTCTGAATGAAAAGAAATATAAATAGTAATTAAGATTGATTTTCAATTGTTTACTTAGGTACAGTGACACTCAAAAACACCATAAGCGCATAATTGTCTATGGATGTTTTTTAGTCACCATTGAAGGATAAATCACTGTAAACAATGATAAACACTTCAATAACCTTTTCATTGAATGCCATTGCCAAGGCTTGAAAATATGTTGGTCATAGTTTCAACTGCAAATACACTCGAAATAGACAAATAAGTTTTCCCCATCAAGTTACTATGCATGAATGTTTTTTTCTTAAACAATTGTATATGGCGACATTATAGATTAAGATGCCTCCACTGAATTTAGAATTAACGTCCTAGTCTTTAGTTGAACGCACTATGAAAAGACATCTTTGTGGTGATGGTGCAAATGTGTGCACATAGTTGAAAGGCTCAGAAATGATGTTTGGCCCATTACTTTATGCTAAAAGTAGGACTAATGCGACGAATCGATGCCGCGGCTCGAATCGAATTGGACGCCCTTTTCATTATTGGCTCATTTCCAAGGTGTGGGTTTGGAAATCCAAAAACAACCAAATCACTTGTGTCTTCAAAGATTACACTTCAGTACGGCTAACTTATTTTCAGTATAGTAACTAAAAGTAAATTGCGGTATTTACCTTACACATGTCTCTAAAAAAAATAATTGATCGGTGAAACTGGTATATATTTGAACCAAATAAGTTGTTACCTAAAAAAAGTGATAATCAGCCTAAAAGTTGTATCATAACCTGGAAACTTGTAATCCCAAAAAGATTATAACTTAACCTTAAAAATTATAGCATACACCCAAAAAGTTTGAAACCAAACCCCAAAAATTATAACATACTCAAGAGGTTAAAATTCAATCCATAAAAGTTGTAACACACCCAAAAAAAATTGTAACCCCACTATTAAAGTTGTCACCAACCCTAAAAAGTTAGAACTTCACCCAAAAAATTAAAACTCTACTCCAAAAAATTGGACCACAATCCCAAAAAATTTTAACTCAACCCCAAAAATTGTAACATATACCAAATGGTTGAAACCCAATGCCAAAAAATTATAACATAAGAAACACAACTTATGACACCTCTAAAGTCTTTTGTTAACCCGTTGATCATCCATCAACTCGCAGAAATATTCGTGAATGCCACATAACCCGACACCATGGCACAACATCACCTTTTCTGGGATCACAACAACACAAAGTTTGGGCAGAGTTCCACTTGTGCCGGCCACTCCCAAACGCATAACTTGTATCCATTCGAGGTCCGATATGCATCAATTTGTCTTCATTTAATTTTTATTTATATCATTTAAACAAAAGAACCTAAGACTCATAGGTCTAGCAAAACATTTCAAAATTTGAAATTTTAACAAAACCTACCGATAGAAGATGTGCAAGATCTACCGATAAAAAAAGGCTACTGAAAAAGTTTTACCGCAAAACTTAATATTCTACCGGTAAGTTTAGCCCACTGAAAAAATTCTGCCAGTAGAAGAACTCTTTGTTCTACCGGTAGGTCTTACCAATTTTTTCCCATTCCATCCTTTTTTAATTTCAATTCATTCCAAACTTGTACAACGCCAATCTAAACTCATATAACATCATTTTAAATCGGGGATTCTTTGTCAACCTGTTGATCACCCATCAACCCACGGTAATACCCGTGAATACCGCATAACCCAACACCACGTCACTACATCCCCTTCACTAGAATCTTAACCAACACAAAGTTTGGGCAGAGTCCCCCTTGTACTAGGCACTCCCAAATGCATAACCTGTATACATTTTCAATCACTTGATCATTTCAAGGTCCAATATACATCAATTTGTCCATAATATTACTCTATTTTCATCCTTTGAACAAAAGGATTCAACATACAAAGGCTTGGCAAATTTATTTTAAATTTTTAAAAATTTTGGAGGAGCTACCAGTAGGTCGTGTACATGCTACCAGTAGCTGAGCCCTCTGTTCGCGAGCTACCGGTAACTCAAGACTTACTACCGGTAGATGAGCCTAGTTTTCTTCCAATTTAATCATTTTTTAATTTTAACTCATCAAATCTCATACAACATTCATCTAAACTCAAATAACATCAAATTATGCTCAAAATATAGTCCATAAAGGCTCATTACACAACCCTTTAAACAATATTACATATCCAAAAACTATTTACACAATTTTTTTTACAAAAATATAATCTAAAGCCACAACTCGAATTTCTTCATAAACGAGTGCCCAAGTGAGAGCCATCCACTGGTGTTTGTCCTGCATCTGAAATATTGTCCCCATAAAAGATGAGTCACACTCAATAGGGTATCTCCTAAAAAGGCTACTCCCCAATCTAGATACATATGAAAAGCTCACATGCAATTCAACAATCAAACAAGCATTCATCCAAGAACATACAACTTCAAAAATGAGTGTCATAATGCCATGTCATGTTGTAAAGTGAGACTCACACATGCAATGCAACCCGAGCCATCACCGGCTCCCATAACACATGCAATGTCATGCGTATGAATTCAGGTATTTTAAGCCCCCGCTATTGATGTTACACATCCAATGACCATTTGTAAAATGAATCATATGTCTTTCTTGGTTAGGTGATTTCCTGGACTTGCACCAACGACCTACCACCCTGACACAGATTTTTGTATCCCACCTTCGGTTTTGCGTACATCAATACACTTTTTTGAACTTTCACCATCGAAAATATATAAACTAGTAACCGGGTCTTGAACTCAAGGGAGAGTCTAGCCTTTCTTTCTATACCCCACACAAATTTTCCATGCAACTCATACAACTCAGTCAAACCTAGGTCCAACCTTCCCAAGTACATTCCTCAACTACCAAGAATGGTATTTGATCCAAAACGTGCACACACACACCCACACTGATGTCAAATGCGCACAAATGTGATGCTACTCGTGCATATGAAATGTAATGAACAACTACATGTCATATCATGCAACCAAGTTTTTAATTTCAATTTTATCATCATGTTTAACATGTCATGAGCACATTGTGAACAACTTCAAATACTCAATGTTACTTATATCATCAAACATATCATTACATTCTAATATCACCATAAAACATGTTATATCAACTTCATTCAAGTAACATACTTATGAATCATAGGCATTTTATCAAACACATTTAAAGCACATAATCATGTAACACATAAATCATGCTCAATTTATCACATTCTCATGAAATCACCAAACAAGCAATTTGAACAATGCCCAATTCTTACAAAATTGGTTTAATACATTCTCATGCCATTTCTCGTACTCTAGTTACATTAGAAATACATTTAGATAAGATATTTCATCTTAATTTCATCTTAATTTATACGAAACCCTAAGTTGACAATAAACCTAGTTAGGAAAAGAACTCTACCTCTTCAAGCGTAATACAAATTGTAAAAACTCCAAGAAAACAAAACTCAAGCTTTAGAATTTGATTTTAAAAAATTTTGTTCTTGAGACTTCATCGAAATCAGTGCTTTTTGGTACATAGGAATAACTCTCGTCTCCTAGAACAACTTTTGTTCTTGGCATGAAGGATTCCGACGAACGGTTGGCCCTAGATAAGAGAATGAAGCTTGAAACCCACTTGATTTTCCCTCTCTTCTTCTTCTTCTTCTTCTTCTTCTCTCTCTCTCTCTCTCTATCCAAAAATTTGAAGATAAATGGGGACAAAATCTAATTTTTCTTCCTTATTTATACTCCCAATTACTTGGCTATTATTAAGCCACACACCCCCGTTTTTTCCTGATCTGACTTTGTCCCGAATCAATTAAATTTCATCCTATTTTAAGTTCAATATATTTTATTTGAACTAAATTTAAATTATTTTCCACGTTTTGAAATTAAAAATCGATCGCATTTATTTTAGTCACACGACACCCGATCGCATCATAAATTGCAAAAAATCTGACTGTCTCGAATTTAGCAAAAATTGACTGAGAAACTAGATTTTGCGAGATGAATCCAACGATGATGTCCATTTCATCATTCGAGTTTAAAAATTTTTTGATTTTTCAACTTGTATCGTAGTGGGTAATTACTGTTATGCCATTTTTTCATAAAAATTCAAATTTTCTCAGATTTTACATTCTCCCCCCCTGAAAGAAATTTTATCCCCAAAATTCACACATACATACACACATAACTACATGCATATGAAACAAGTCATATAATACTACATGACTATAAGAAGGTACTTCCATCCCCTAACAGAAACGGATAGGTGGTACGAATAGTGTTCTCATGCTCCCATATTGCCTTTTTACACCACGATGCTACCACAACACCTTCACCAGCCTCACAGTCTTGCCTGGCAAAACCTTAAAGGTCCCATCCGCATTGGTCATTCCTCAAATGTCTCATCCTCACCAACAACCAACTCACCCCAATCCACCACATGCATAGGATCTAGAGTGTACTTCTGGAGCATGGAGACATGGAATACCGCATGAACACTTGATAGATTTAGTGGTAACGCCAACCAATAAGCGATTATACCAACCCTCACGAGTATCTCGAAGGTCACGATATAGCTCGACGATAGCTTTTCTCGCTTTTCGAACCTGACCAATTCCCTCTTAGGCATCACCTTCAAGAAGATGTGATCTCTAACCCCAAACTCTAGATTTTGTCATCGTCTGTCGGCATAGCACTTCTGCCAACTTTGTACTGCAAGAAGATGCTTCCATATCAAGTCCACCTTCTTCGAGGTGTCTCTACTCAAATCAAGACTCTTGGAGGTCTCTTTCCAACCTCCGTCCAACAAACTGGAGAATGGCATGACCTCCTATAAATTATCTTATAGGGTGTCATCTGTATACTCGTTTGATAATTGTTATTGTAGGTGAACTCTACCAAGGTAAGTGATCTTCCCAACTACTCTTGAGATCAAGGACGTATGCCTATAGCTTGTCCTCTAAAGTCTAGATGGTCCTTCTAACTGACCATCCATTTGAGATGAAAGGTCGTACTCATCATCAACTGTGTCCCTATAACCTGCTGGAAACTCTCCCAAAAATGGGCTGTGAACTTGGGAACCCGATCTGATGCTATAGATACGAGTACTCCCATGTAATCAGACTATCTCCTGTATGAATAACCTATAGAATTTCTCCAGTGTGAAGGTCATCCGCATAGCCAAAAAATGTGCTGACTTCATAAGCCGGTCCACTATCACCCACATCGAGTCATACCCACGCGATGTCCGTGAGAAATGGGTCACAAAATCCATAGTAATGTGCTCCCACTTTCACTCAGCCACCTTCAAAGGCTAGAGCAACCTTACTGGTCTCTAATGCTCAGTCTTGACCTACTGACACGTGAGACATCTACTAACAAAGTCTCTGACGTATTTCTTTATCTCGCTCCATTAATACTAGAGATGAAAATTGTGGTACATCTTTGTGCCACTTGAATGCACAAAAAAATGGGAGTAATGAAACTCCCTAAGGATCTCATCTCTCAGATCCCTAGACTGTGGAACTATAAATTTTCCCTTAAACATCGAAGACTACCATCAGCATGAATGGCCCAACTCTCGTCACTTGTACGTGACTGTACATGGTCCCTAATGGACAATATCTCCATATCCTGCCCCTGGGACTCGATCACTGTGCTTAGTAGGGAAGGCATAACCACTAGACTCCCCAAAGTGCCCTGAGCTTAACCCTTTTCTAGCAGTCTGAATTGTCCCATAGTCTCAAGCATCTACCACTCCTAAGAAACTACACTAGCCAAGAGTTCCTGTGACTTCTGATGGAGTACATCAGCCACTACATTTGTCTTACCAGGAAGGTAATGTAAAGTGAAGTCATAATCCTCTAAATGTTTCATCCACCTGTGTTGCCTCATATTGAGGTCCTACTGGATGAAGATGTACTTCAAACTCTTGTGGTCCAAAAATACCTCAAATTGTTCTTTATACAAATACTAACACCATGTCTTTAAGACAAAGACAATGGCTACCAACTCCATGTTGTGAGTGGGGTAATTTTGTTGGTGACTCTTTAACTACTGAGAATCATAAGCTACCACCCTCTCGAACTACATCAAAACACACCCAAGTCCGTCCTTGGAGGTATCACAATACACTGTACATCTCTATCCCCTCTCTAGAACTATCAAAATCAGAGCTGAAGTAAGCCTTTTCTTCAACTCTTGGAATGACCTCTCACACGAATCATCCTACCAAAACTTGACCTTCTTTCTGGTCAATCTAGTCATAGGTGCAGCTAGTCAGGAGACGTTCTCAATGAACCTCATGTAATACCCCGCCAATCCTAAGAAGTTGCATATCTCGAAGACTGACTTTGGCATTTCCCAACTTATAACTACCTCAACCTTTTCGGGTCCACGGATACACCCGAAGCTGACACCACGGGTCCTAGAAATTTTACCTTCGTCAGCCAAAATTCACACTTACTGAACTTGGCGTACAACCGGTGGTCTCTCAAGGTCTGAAGAATAACCCTCAAGTGACCATCATGCTCCTCCTCCGAATTGGAGTATATCAGGATGTCATCAACAAAAATCACAACAAACTGATCTAGGTAGGGTTGGAACACCCTATGCATAATCCATGAATGTCGTCGGGGCATTCGTCAATCCAAATGGCATCACTGTGAACTCAAAATGCCTATATCGCTTTCTAAATGACGTCTTAGGGATATCTGCCTCTCTAATCTTCAATTAATAGTATCCATGCGTAGATCTATCTTAGAGTAGACTCACGCCCCTCTTAGTTGATCAAACAAGTCATCAAATTGTAACGCCCCAAAATTCACCCTGAAAGGCATTACTATCTAAAAAATCCTCTAATCATGAGAGCAATTAAAAATAACCATTAAGTAATAAATCATTCATCCATCTGACAAGGAATAAATATTAAAGCCAATAAAACATTGAAACTTCTTCAACTTACAATTCAAAACCAAAAATATCTAGCATCGGAATAACTAAAACTAGTTAAAACATTGTTTTATAGAAATCTCTCAAACTCTAAACCAAAAATAGATCAACTCTATTCCTCTAAGGTAGGATCCCCATCTTGAACCTCCAACGGCTCGTAATCAATCTGCTCATCCACATTGACATCCTCTTCTATGCCAAAATCTGTAAGTGTATTGTAGGGGGTGAGCAAAAGCCCGTAGAAAATCCCTCTCAAATCCCAACAAGGTTTGAAACAATAAAAGATGATAAGTCTCTTTTGGAAAATAGCATACAAATATTTTTGAGAATAAAACCATGGTAGTTGTAATGATCTCAAGTGTACGGAATAAAGTAAATCAATGTAAGGAATAAACTTGCAAGAAATTAAAGCAATCAATAAATAACTCAATAACATCATTCAATATTTTCGTGTATGTTGATTCATCCCCATTGTCATGTATGTTGGTTGCTTCTCAGGAATCTACACAACGATTCTGCCTAGTTCACCCACCACAACCACATAATCTCAATCATTCCCCGCAGGACCAAATCACAAACCACTTTAGGAAGGGCGTATACCATCTCCCACGGCATTGACGAATCCTTCCCAAGAAATGTATACCATCTCTCAGCCTCGAACTTACGTGAACAATAGTGGTTGCTCTCACAAACAACAACCCACTACAAGTGCTAAGAAACCATCTCACCCCCACTGGGATAGACTAACCTCTAACACTCTATGGCAGCTCTCGAAGGCAATTCAGGTCCATCACAACAAACCATACAAGAGATGAAACCACAACTTTCTCAACAATCACAATCTTAACCAATCACAATTTTCATTAACAATTCAAGTATCACAAGGGCACAATTCTCAATATACTACATTACTAAAGGAATTAAAATATGCAACAGATCATCTCGAGGAAATATCCATAATTTCGATATCAAAATTCTAGGGTTTAACCAAAAATCACAATTTCTTAGAACAAGAACAAATATTAGATGAAAAAATGATTTAATAAAGAATAGGAATTTAGAAATCAAGAATCCATATGAATTTCAAAATAAAACATGTATTTTGGAAAAACTAGGGTTTTGAAAATTCAAGAACAAGTGTTCCTTGAACCCAAGCATGTATTTTGTTTAAGACCGTGTTCCAATGATAAAGAAACCAAGAATTCATACATATTTATCATATAATTATCAAGAGGATTGAAATCATACATACATAATACCCTAAGTCTCAATAAAAGAACTCAAGAAGAATCCCCTACCTTAATTCTTGAATCTTGATCCTAATGTGTTTTGTTGCGATTACCCCACGTTAAACCTTTAAGATTTATCCCATTCTTCCTCATTTTCTTCTCCTCAAACTTTTCTAGGTTTATTGGGGTTGAAGATTAGGTAATGGCTCTTTAGATCACGACCCTAGGGTATTTATAGGCTGAAAAATACGGAATTCCCGAGTTGGTGCGGGTAGCAATCTGCGCCTGACTTCTAACTCGATTTTGACCTAGTTATAGGCCGTTGCACGAAAGTTTTGTGAAATGCATTTTTGTAGCCCTTGAAGTCTAGTTTCTACTATACAAATTTCAGATTAATCGGACATTATCGTAAATATTTATATCCAAAATACGAAGGCTATATCAAATTCCTTTTCACCCTGATCCTATTCAAAATAGGTTTTAACTCTAGAATACTTCTAAACTTCTAATACAATTCATATAACCTCTTCCATTATTTTTCAACATTCTGGATTCAATGGAAATCTTATTTTGATCTAAAAATATTTATAAAATTACATAGTCACCCTTATCAAACTTAAACATCTTTAAAACTCAATTTATTTCGAAAGTCAAATACGCTTAAAACTTAAATTTCATAATCAATATTTTAATAATTATTCTAAGTTTCTATCATTATTTTCTTCATCTTAGGAGAACTCTTAAGATAATATTATATTTATTTAATTTTAATACAGGATTTTACATCAAATCATGGCAAAGGGTACCGATTCTTGATAGTAACTTGATTCAATTGCCAGTAATCTATACATAGCCGAAGTGTTTTGTCCTTCTTTTTAACAAATAGCATTGGAGCACCCCAAGGTGAGGTACTCGGTCTAATAAAATCCTTGTCCAATAATTCTTGAAACTGGACCTTGAGTTTTTGCAACTTTGAAGGTGTCATGCTATGCGGAGTCATAGAAATAGGGGATGTATTTGGGTGTAACTCAACAATGAAGTCTATACTAGGTCACTGTTGAGTTACACCCTAGTACATCCCGATGTGGAGGTAATCCTGGTAGTTCATCCAGAAAAATATTCGCATACTCACAAACCACCCGGGGTAGACCCAACTCCTATTTTGCATCGTCCTCAAGTATAAGGCTCACAAGCTAGCCTATTAAATGCCCGTGCCAATGAAAATCATATACGGATTGGGGTAAAACATCGTGTTTTTCCCCTAAAACTTGAAACAAACACCCTCTGGTATATATATTGTGACCCTCTTCTGATCATAATCAATGATAACTTGATATGCCACCAAACAATTCATCCCAAGGATGACGTCAATCTCTGACATGTCTATGACCCTAAGATCTACGGTGAGTAGAATTCCCGAAATCTCTAGCTCACACCCCCTATATATCTGATCAATGCATACCCTAACTCTTAGGGGAGAACTCACTTTTAATGACTTTTCAAAAGGTGTCAATCTATAAGCCCAAATCCCTTACATATGATGTAGAAATAAATGAACATGATGCACTAGAGTCAAACAATACCCTTGCCCATAAGCGAGAGAGTAAGAATGTACCTTGAATTATCGACTGATCCATTGGCTCAATCTGAGTAGTTATGTAAGAATGTACCTTGAATTATCGAATGATCAATCGGCTCAATCTGAGTAGTTATAACGCAAACTCGCCCCTGGGTCCCTGAAGTTTCGACCTGTAAGTCTTGTCCTCGGCCTCAGCCCATGCCCTGGCCCATTTGGCTTGATTGTAGAATCCCCGCTCGTGAAGTGGTAGGAGCCTGTGCAGCACCCTGAAACTAAAATTGACTTCCTTGACCCATAGTAGGATAGGGAGGAACGAAGAATGTCTATGGATGTACCATCAATTATTAGGATTGAGATGCCACATAGCTTTGGGATCCTTGCCTCTAAGGACAATCTCGCTTCATATGGCCCGACTGGTGACAATTGAAGTAAGTCCTTTGGCCCGTCTTATAGGTGGTCCTGGAATTTTTCCGCCTTGGGAGGATTGACCTTGGCCTAATCCTTGGTAGTTGTGGCCCTGTCCTTGATACCCTTGTAGGGTAAAAGTCTTTTGCTTCTTCCTCAAACTAGAAGAAGAGGAAGAAACTCTCCCCATGTCATTGCATTTGGGTTCTTTGAGGTTTTTACCCAATCCCAACATAGATGGGCCTCTCGTTCAAGATGAAATGCAACTAACCTTATCTTTGTGGCATCAGACGTGATCTCCATAGCCTCTAAGATCTTATCAACTTGTTGGAACTAATGGTTGGCCACCATCGGATCCGCCCATCCTATGAAAATTGGTGGCGTATGTGCCTTAAAATTTTGGAGGTTACTCAATCCTCCTTGGCCTACGTTCACGCTAGCTTGTGCAAAGGTAGCCTCCATTGTGCCTATAGCCTCTATAAAGGCTTGTTGGTCAAAAGTCGGTGGTGATTGATTGTTGTTTTGCCCACCTCCTCAATCGTTACGGTGTTCTCTTCCTCTCTTTGTCATCTACATACATGTCAAATAATAATAGAGTACTAATTTAGTATTCCAATGCAGGGGTCTAATTCAAAATATTGAGATTTCTCTCCTTATCTCACTAGTAGAGCGTGTGAAGTCCACTAGTAGACATCTCTACCATGAACCATCCCATTCCTTCTCTTTTCAACCCCCAGTGTTATTTTCTCTAACACTTAGTGTCTTATTTCCATATACATTTAATCATGCATATTATTCACATTAACACATAAAATGTCATGCACAATGGTTGTAGTGGCTTAGACCCATGCCCTGCAAGTCTAGGTAAATCAAGAACCTAGGCTCTAATACCAAGTTGTGACTCACCTAAAATTGGGGGTACTTTGTCAATCTGTTGATCACCCATCAACCCACAGAAGTACTTGTGAATGCCACATAACCTAACACCACATTATAACATTTCCTTCACCAGGACCGTAACCAACACAGAGTTTGGGTAGAGTCTCCCTTGTACAGGGCATTCCCAAACGCATAACATGTATATATTTCAATCACTTGTTCATTCCAAGGTCCAATATACATAAATTTGTCCCTAATGTAACTCCATTTACATCCTTTGAACAAAAGGATTGAAGGCCCGAAGGTTTGACAAAGTTATTTCAAATTTTTAAAAATTTTGGAAGAGCTACCAGTAGCTCATGTACGTGCTACCGGTAGTTAAGTCCTCTGCCAATAAGCTACCAGTGAAAATTTTTGGAAGATCTACCAGTAGCTTGTGTACATGCTATCGATAGTTGAGCCCTCTGGCAGCGAGCTACCGGTAGATGAGCCTAGTTTTCCCCTAATTCAACCCTTTTTCAATTTCAACTCATTCAATCTCATACAACATTCACCCCAAACACATATAACATCAAGTTATACTCAAAATATAGTCCATAAAAGTTCATTACACAACCCTTTAAACAATATTACATGTCCAAAAATTAATTACACAATTATTTTATAAAAATGTAATCTAAAGTCACAACTCGACTTTCTTCATAAAAGAGGACCCAAGTAAGAGTTGTCGACCAGCACTTTGTCCCACACCTGAACTGTTGTCCCCATAAAAGGTGAGTCACACTCAATAGGGTATCTCCTAAAGAAGTTTTCATTCATCCAATAACATACAACTTCAAGAATGAGGGCAATAATGTCATGTCATGTCATGAGGTGAGACTCACACATGCAAAGCAACCCAAGCCTTCACTAGCTCCCATAACACATGCAATGTCATGCGTATGAATCTGGATATTATAGGTCTTTGCCATTGATGTTACAAACCCAATGACCATTTATAAAATGACCCATATGTCTTTCTTGGGTAGGTGATTTCCTGAACTTGCACCAATGGCCCACCACGCCGACATGGATTTTGGTATCCCACATCCAATTCCGCGTACCCCAATATACTTTTTTGGACTTTCACTGTCGGAAGTGTATAAACTAGTAACCAGGTCTTGTACTCGAGGGAGAGTCTAGCCCTTCTTGGTATACTCGACATAAGTTTTTCATGTAACCCGTGCAACTCAGTCAGACCTAGGTCCATCCTTCCCGAGTATACGCCTCAACCACCAAAAATAGTGTTTGATCCAAAAACATGCACACCCACACCCACACTGATGTCAAATGTCCACGAATGTGATGTTACTCGTGCATATGCAATGTAATGAACAATTACATGTCATATCACTATGCAACCAAATTTTCAATTGCAATTTCAACATCATGTTCAACATGTCATGTGCACATTGTGAACAACTTCAAATAGTCAATGTAACTTATATCATCAAACATATAATTACATTCTCATATCACCATAAAACATGTTATATCAGTTTTATTCAAATAACATACTTATCAATCATAAGCATTTTATCATACACATTTAAAGCACATAATCATGCCCAACTTATCATATTCTCATGAAATCACTAAACAAACAATTTCAACAATACCCAATTCATGTAAAATTGGTTTAATACATGCTCATACCATTTCTTGTACTCTATTTACACTAGAAATATATTTAGACAAGAGATTTCATCGAAATTGATGCTACCCATTTTATACAAAACCCTAGGTGGATAATAAACTTAGGTAGGAGAAGAATCCTACCTCTTAAAACATAATACGAATGGTAGAAACTCCAAGAAAACCCAACTCAAGCTCTAGAATTTGATTTTCAAAATCTTGTTCTTGAGACTTTATCGAAATTAGTATTTTTTTGGTACGTAGGCGTAGCTCTCGTCTCCTAGAATCACTTTTGTTCTTGGCCCAAAGGATTCCGACGAACGGTTGGCCCTAGATCAAAGAAGCAAGCTTGAAACCCACTTGATTTTCCTTCTCTTCTTCTTCTCTCTCTCTCTATCCAAAAATCTGAAGGTAAATGGGGAGAAAATCTAATTTTTCTCCCCTATTTATACTCCCAATTACTTGGCTCTTATTAAACCACACGCCCCCATTTTTTCCTGATCTGACTTTGTCCCGAATCAATTAAACTTTGTCCCGTTTTAAGTTTAATATATTTTATTTGAACTAACTTGAAATTATTTTCCATGATTTGAATTTAAATCCTAACTGCGTTTATTTTGGTCACGCGACACCCGATCAGATTGTAAACCATGAAAAATTCGAATGTCTTGAAATTCAATGAAAATTGACTGGGTAAGTAGATTTTGCAAAACTAATCCAATGGTGTGGTCCATTTCATCATCTGAATTCTAGAAAAATTTGAATTTTCAACCTGTACCATAGCAACTAATTACCATTTTACCCTTTTTTCATAAAATTTTAAAATTTCCCAAGTTTTACATCTGTTATAAAAAAAAATACTTTTTTACAAAATATTTTTGTACTGAGTACTTTTCCATAATTAAGTGATAAATTAAGTACCATCTAACAAAAAATCCTAATTTTTTTGCTTAGGACCCCAAACTTTATCGGGTTGGCACTGATTGTAATAAATCGAAAATGTTGGTTCCACATGCATTACAAGGAACATCAAGTCGACAACTTTCAATTTGGTCCATTGCATGTTCTTCAACTATGAATGAGGTCAAATGTAGCATGTCCATCTAAAGATAAATGTGCGGCAATCACAAGATGGCATATGTCACACCTACTAAGACTATTTTAGACCTCATCCATACATTAGCTCAGCCAACATTACCATTCCACCAATTTGCAACTTGATGTATTATTTCCTTTATCTACTCACCACATTATTACATTAAACTAGTCAAAATTCTTCATCCAATTATAGTAATTATGAAAATTATATTGACATCTCATATATGGATTTTTTATCTTTTTAAAAGATTTAATTGTAATTTTTTAAATTAAACTGAAGCGCTTTTAGATTTTGATTTGTAGCACATGATACCTCCTAATTGTCAATGGTGAGATTGATGATTGAAAAATTGTTTATTGCACAAAAATGCCAAGATGTAGCCTCCTAAATAGGGACGTCCAACGAATGTCAGATGCAAAAGCTCACACCTCATTAAGATCATATTGGCATACTCTACCAAAAAAGAAAGAGAAAACCCCATTGAAGATAGCTTGTAGTTGCAGCAAACAAACTTTGATTGTTCAATCATTACATTAAGAGGAGCCTTCCAGGAATTGTCCAAGTAGGAAAGAGGGATCAAAGTTCCATTGATTCATCTATCTTAAATGGGGAAAAAAATGAATCAAGAAGGGGTCAACTAAGCTCAAAAGGGGTAGTCGGTCGTTGGCTAGGAGCTCTGGTCAGCAACGAAACTAAAGCATCACAATGGTAGCACCCAAAATACCCATTATGCCTTATATAGAAAATACAAAAAACAATAATAAACTGACCATTTTTTCTAATAACCACCATGCACCCCTACCCACCCATGTTATTGCCCACTCCCCCCTTCCCCCTTCCCAACAACCTGTCACAACCATCAACCCAACCCCATGCTAAAACTACATGTTGTCCCAAATGCAACCTAAGAAGAGGGTGAATTAGGTTTTTACTTTTCAAAAACTCTTTACAAAACAAGATTTCTATTTTTAAAATTATTTTGATTGAAAGTATAGTTGTGTGAAATGAATGTGTAGTGAATGAGAAAGTATGCAAACAATAAGTAAAAGAATAGGGAAAAAGATGCAAATATTATTTATAGAGGTTTGACCCCAAACCACCTGGCCTACGTCCTCTATTCTTCCTCTCCTTAGAGTTTCCCTTTCACTAACTTTATCCTCTTCAAATGGGTGAGAATAAAACTCTTTTTGTCTTCTTCTTCTTGATAAAAATAATAAAATCCACTTTAGCACACTTCAAGCAGAATATACAATGAGCTCTCTTTCTCAAGAATATTCTCTTAATACAATATTCTCACAAATCACTAGAGAATAGAATGTTCACAAGAATCTTCTTTTTAAGATGTAGATAAAAGCACAATGAATCTCTCTTTTTTATTTTTGCTCAAAGGTAAAATGTCAAAAAATTAGCCTTCAAAAACCTCAAGGAACTATTTATAGTTCTGGTGTAAGTTAATGAGAGAATGGCAATCAGCAGTTCAAACAATGTTTTGTCCGAAAGCCTATCCGGGCTTTCGGATGTATTCGTTGCAAGCTTCATGGCAATATTCAAAATTTCGGATGAAAGGTAGAGAGCTACTCTATGTAACACATAATAATATAATTCCTTAAGCACAAAGACTATATGTATTACATACACATGTATATCAACTCACAATTAAAATATTTGTAATGACCTCAATTAAGCTCAAACGATGAACAAATGTAACATATAACATGGATATTTACAATCAAAGTGGCATTATGCATAAAAGTTGAAAAAAACCATCCATCAAATGTGTTAAACTTAAAACATCCATACAACCTTTAAAAGATAGTTAAAAATATCCAATATACATTGAAAACATCCAAAATCCTAAGAGAGAAACAACTTAACATAACAAACGAAGTGAAATATCAAAATATCATCCCATGTAAGGAGGAGAAAAAGGTGGTCCAAATTATTGTAGAGGTAATTCATTATCCCATCCACCTTAGTGTGAAGACTCTCAATGCTAGTAGTCAACTCATCCACCAATTTGCAGAGAGGCTCAAGATCACTCATAATAGCATAACTTCCCATCCATGACAAAGTTTTCTTCCATTTCCTCGGTCTCATTACCCTATTCACTAGACGCCATGACTCTCTTTTCCTTAGCAATCAATTCTTCTTATTTTTGGCTCCCATTAGTTTTAAAGTAGTGCTATCAAAAAAGGTTTTTCCAGAAACTACTTCCTCGTGATTGAGGTCCACATCAAAATTTTCAAACACTTTAGTGATAAGAATGCCATAGGGAAGTTTCTATCCCTCTTATCAACTAGTTTCATGAATTGCATTCTAATGTATGCGAGATTAAGCCTATGAGCAATGAGTATGGAATGGATCAAAAAGAGTTGGAATGAGGTTACCTAATTAACATTTCCTCCTTTGAGAACCACATTCTTGATAAGTATCTTGTTTATAATCTTGGACACATATTGCTTATGTTTGGTTTTGATTGTCATGCCCTCAGTGTAGTTGTTGCTGCTTGTCATTCTTATAGCCAAATTTACATCTTCTACTCTCAAGTTTCATGTTTCCCATAAAAATATCTCAACACCCTCATTTGGTGCCTTAATAAGTTTTGAAATTTTTTTTAAGTAAGAGAAATTTTGACTCCCTTCGAATTAAAGCAAGACGATAGGGTTCATCTAGTGGAAAAATATCGCGCAAAACATGTGAATTAAAACAGGATAATAGGGTTCATCTAGTTAAATGGCTTCACTCCAATTCATTATATCAAATAGTACATCTACACCCAAATAAGAGAGTTTGAAGAAATTAATGGGCTGATTTTCAATAAAATCCTTTGATTTGTAGTGACCCCAATAATTTCTACAGTCGTCATTGAGTGGAGATCTAAGTTTTGTTTCATCCTTCTTTCTCTTGGGATTGAAGATGAAGTGAAATCACCTCTGGTTTTTAGAGGCATACTAATAGAATTTTGTAGAGAATGAGAGGACCAATAGAATCCCAAAGTTTGACAGGGAATGATGGGTTATAGATCTAGGGTTTCAGGAATAGTGTATTTTGGAGTGGGAAGACACGAATTTTATTTATGTTAGATTGAATCTGAAAGTCCATATGAATATGTTAGAAGTCCAAATGAGCTTTCTGGAGTTCCAGATGTGGAAATTAGGACTTTGACATGTAAAACCAGAAAAATTTAATAAATCGATTAAATGGTTAATATGGTTATTAAACTGTTCAAGCAAGGTTAAAAATCTAAAATTTTATATAACTCGGATGATGAAACAGACCTCACCGTTGGACTTGTCTCGCAAAAATGAGTTGGGCCTACAAATTCGTTAAATTCTGAGATAGTCAAAATTTTCACTTGTTACAAGGCAAAATATACGATTGAAATTTCAACAACTAGGCTTTTATTCGCAGGACTCACAATATAATTAAAATAGCCACTCAAATAACATTATCCAAACATGACACGCGTCAGAATGTGATTGATTCTCTAGGATTTCCAACCACTCACATTGTGACACTTAGCGAGCTCTATACCTAGTATAAAAAGCTTGCATTGGAGGACTTATCTTCCATTTCTCTTGGCAAAAAATGTGTGTAAGAGAGAAAGAGAGGGAAAGCTTCAAAATTTCTTCAACTTCTCTCTTCTTCTTTGGATCATAACTTTTGATCCAATCATTAGATCTTGATCGAGAAAGAATTAAAGTCGCTCTACACGGCAAGAGATATACATCAACACCAACATCGACTAGTTTTCACCAACTTTTAAGTCAACGATTTTGGTTATAGCTTGAAGAAGGCTTTGTTGGGTTTTCAAGGGATTTTCTTCACCACCACTTGGTTCTTAGACGTGGGGTTCCCTTCTATCTAGGATTAATTCCAATTTAGTGTATGTCTATGTTATAGGTTTGATTATATGCATGTTAATTGTATAATTAGCATATGGCTAGTGTAATTAGTGGGTTCTCTTATGGATTAATGAGCATGTTATCCTAATATTTGTAGTATTAGGCAAATGAGCATATTTTTAAGTTGATTATGACATTTATTTTATGTATATGAATCTACGCACCCTACATGTTTGTTGAAATGTCATAGTGTGGACAAGTATGCTTTATGGGTTAGTTGATGCGTATCACATGTTTGATGAAATGCTAGAATGAGAAATATATGCTTTCTTACTATATTTGAGATTGTAAATTCATTTAAATTACATTTGGGCATACATGACATGCGTACGGGTTTAGCACAACATCCATGATGCATTTGCATGATAATGTGTGTTTATGCATGGGTTGATCACTTACAACATAGGTAAGTGGGTGGGGTTTGGAAAAATTGGACTAATATCTGATTGAATCTCACAACATTTTGCATGATAATGTGTCATAGCAAGAAGGACTAGATTCTCTCTCAGGTACCAAACCCAGTTTTCTAGTTACACACTGTCTGGCCGTGTAACAATTCTAGAAAAGTGTGATGGTGAATACAGACCAGAGATGGGATGTCCTTGACATCCATTGATAGTTTGGTAGCTCGTTGGTGAAAATCCATAAATTATCTACCCCATAGAAGCAAGATAATAAATAAAAGGCACTTGGGTGAGCATAACTCAATGGTGTGGACGTAAAATGCCCAGTTCATGAGCATGGCATCACATGTGTTGTAGGAACCCGAGGATGAGTTCAGGGTTGGTTGTGCATGCATTAAACACCACCTCATGTTATGGCATAGTGACAACATTTATTCATGTCATGTACATATATGAATGCTTGAGATTGTTTGAATGTGTACCACATCATATGCATCATTGGGTTGGGAGGCGTTCTTCGTAGAATATACCCTACTAGGCGTTGACTCACCCCGTTTTCAAAAATCATTTTCAAGTACATTGCACACTTCCACAAACGGACCGCACCTGGGCACAGCTCGACGACGGAGCCGGTGTCCGACATTTTATTTTGATGTATAAATACTTAGTCCCAACTTTAATTAAATAGATAGCCTTTGTACTTTTGGTTTATACAACATATGTATATTCCTTTGTAAAGGCATGTAAACTTCGGAAACATTGTATCTATTATTTGGATAAATGTATATTTGTACATTGGAATTGTTAGTTAATGATTTTTACGTTTGGAGTTGCTTAAGTGTTTACATTAGACCTTGGAAAGTCATCATAAATGAACTTGAGACAAGTTGTATTTTGGATGGAGCTCTTTGTACAAAGGAGATTCCACTGAAATTTCGTTACAATTGGTCCATCGGTACCAATGCCTTAAGTAAATTAACAAGGTTTGATGAGTAATAAGGGCCCCCAAAAATTGAGGCATCATATGACTGACCGTCTGGAATTCTGGATCAGAAATCTGGAAATCCTTCCTACTCCTCTGTTCACAGTCTTGTTTACCTTGTTTTCTCCCCTATCACTTCTTCGATTTCTCCCAAATCTCTACTACATGGATATAATATCCAAATTGATCTTCACTTAATTTTTTTGTGAATATGTTCTATAATTGCTCATCAGTTCTAACAAATTCAAGTTTGACATCTCCATTTTGCACATGATGTCTAATGAAATGTTGTCTAATTTTAATTTTCTTTGTCCTTGAGTGTTGTATTGGATTCTTAGCAACATTTATGGCACTTGTATTGTCATATCTAATTTGAATGTTTCGAAATTTATGATTAAGATCTTGCAAATTTTGTTTCAACCATAGAACTTGTGCACAACTACCTCCAACCGCAATGTTTTCGGCCTCGGTCGTTGACAAAACAACCAAATTTTGTTTCTTACTAAGCCATGAAATAAGTGAGTGTCTTAGGAATTGACAAGTTCCACTTGTTCTTTTTCTATCTACTTTACCAGCAAAGTCGGCATCCGAATAGCTAATTAGGTCAAATGAGGAACTTTTAGGATACCATAAACCCAAGTTTGTGGCCCCTCCTAGATATTTGAAAATCTTATTAATCGCATTGAGATGTGATTCTTTAGCATTAGCTTGAAACATTATATTGGGTCTACTAGCCATCAAGTAAACTAGACTACCAATCATACCTCTATAAAGGTTAACAACATCTTTACCATTTTCATCCTATACTTAGATTGGTTTGTGAAAATTCCTTTTCCTTGCTTTATTTGCAATCCTAAAAGAAGTTTAGTTCTACCACTAGGATCATTTCAAATTCATTACTCATGCATTGTGCAAAAGCTTTAGATAGTTTTTCATTTATAGCACCAAATACAATATCATCCATATAAATTTGTACAACAAGAATATTATCATGACAATTTTATTGAACAAACTAGTATCTATTTTGCCCCTGGAGAATCCATTATCTAGTA
Organism: Ilex paraguariensis; assembly: GCA_963454935.2. NCBI lineage: Eukaryota > Viridiplantae > Streptophyta > Magnoliopsida > Aquifoliales > Aquifoliaceae > Ilex > Ilex paraguariensis. The sequence continues at coordinate 40,970 of CAUOFW020000830.1, read as the reverse complement.
GAAATTTACTTAGCCTTTCATACCATGCCCTCAAAGCTTGTTTTAATCCATAAAATGCTTTTGTTAGCTTATAAACATGATTAGGATTTTGAGTATCTTCAAATTCGAGAGGTCGTACTGAATATACCCCTTCCATTATGTGTGCTTTTAGAAATTGTTTTTTACATCCATTTCATATAATTTAAAATTTCTATAACAAGCATAAGCAAACATCATCATTATAGCTTCTAGTCTAGCTACCGATGCTGCAAAACTCCAGTAAATTTGCACTTTTATGAAAAAAGGGGTAAAACGGTAATTTGCCACTATGATATGGGTTGCAAACTTTAATTTTTTTCTAGCTTTAGGATGACAAAATGTACCTCACCGTTGGATTGGTCTGGCGAAATCTAGTTACCCCGTCAATTTTTGTCGAATTCTGATATAGTGAGATTTTTTACGTTTTACGAGGCGATCAGGCCTCAGGTGACCCAAAAATGAATTTTTAAATAAATTTTGAAATTTAAAAAATAATTTAAATCAATTTAAAATAAAAATATTTTGAACTTGAACCCGGACAAAATTTAATAGTTTCGGGACAAAAATGAACCCGAGAAAAAAAGGATCGTGTCTCGCGTTGTGACCAAGCGTTAAGGAGTATAAATAGAGGAAGAAAATATGATTTCTCCCCATTTTTTAGCTGGGTTCTAACGTTGGAGAGGAAGAGGGGGAAAAAGAGAGAAAATTCAACTTCTCTCTACGATCTACGCCTCCTCGTCGCTCGAATCAACTCGAGCCAAGTATTAAAGTTGTTCTCCTCAACAAGGGCTACGCGTCCATTTTAAAGAGGATGGATTCCACCAAATTTTCCAAGAGGAGATTTTGGGGAACATTCAAGGTTAAAATTGGTGTTGTTCTTGAAGGTTCTACAGCTCGTTTTATGCTTCAAGAGATAAGATTTTTCTCCCTAATTAGGTTTATTTCCAACCTAAGGTGTTTATATGAGATGGGTGGGTTGATAGAATTATATATCACTTGCCTATTGTTGTAAAGTTGATGGAATTGGGTATTGAAAATGGGTAAATTTAATTCTGGTGTGAATTGGTGATTAGAAATTGCTAAGTATGTAATTTCTAGACAAAATGTGGTTTGTGGGAATGTTATGTGTTTACATTATGCCTTGATGAAATTAGTGTGTTAATTGCTTGATTATGTGATGACATGCTTGGAGATTGTGTTGAATGAAATGTGGATATATGTTTACAATATATTAGCAAATGATGGATTATGGAAATTATATGCTTAGGATGTAATTATCCATGGTATGTGTTGAAATTTCTCATTTGGCATTCATTGCATATCGAATGAGTTGCACGGTTGCATGAAAAACTTGTATCGGGTATAGCAAGAAGGGCTAGACTCTCCTTCAGGTGTAAGAACCGACTACTAGTTTATATACTTCCAACTGTACAAGTCCAAAAAAGTGTATCGGTGTGCAAACCCGGCGGTGCGACACCAAAAGTCCACTACCCAACAAAGACACATAATTTTATTTATAAAATTGTCATTCGATATGTAACATCAATGGTGGGGGCGCTTGGAATGCCCGATTTTCACACATTGGCATTGCATTGTGTTGTGGGAGCTTGTGAGAGATCGAATTAAAGTGCATGAGTGAGTCTTATCTCATTTCATGTCATGGCATAGAATTCTTGTCATTGAATACATATTCTTGATTGGAATGTTTTGAATGTTTGATTGTCGCGTGTGAACATTTCATATACATCTAAGTTGGGGAGTAGCCTCTTTAGGAGATACCCTATTGAGCGTAGCTCACCCTTTATGGGACAATATTTCAGGTGTGGGGTTCACAATAGCAGACGGCACCCATTTCGAGCCTCAAGAATGAAGAAAGCTGACTTGTGGGTTTTATGACTCATTTTGTAAAGAGCCTTATGAAAACTTTATTTTTACGTGTAATATATGGAAATGATTGTAATTGAACTTGTATGCATCATGTTTTATGTGAAAAACTTCATTAAACATGTATTGGATTGATTAGAAATGGATTAGAGTGGATTGGCAATCGAAAATAGGAAAATAGGCCAATCTGTCAAAAACCTTCTAGAAGGTCGATCAGTTCGTCGTGGTGTTTGTTGACAACATCCTAATCTACTCCAAGTCTGAGGAAGAGTATGAGGTTCACTTGAGGATTGTTCTCCAGACTTTGAGGGACCATCAGTTGTACGCCAAGTTCAGCAAGTGTGAATTTTGGCTTATAGAAGTCAAAATTTTGGAACACGTGATATCTGCTTCGGGTTTGTCGGTTGATCCGGAGAAGGTTGAGGCAGTTATGAGTTGAGAAAGGCTGAAGTCATTCCTTGAGATACGTAGTTTCTTTGGATTGGTAAGGTACTACCGGAGGTTCATCAAGGACTTCTCCTGACTAGCCGCACATATGACCAGCTTAACCCGGAAGAAGGTCAAGTTCCACTAGGATGAATTATGTGAGAAAGCATTCTAGGAGTTGCAGAGAAGGCTTACTTCAGCTCCTATTTTGATAGTCCTAGAGAGGGGACATATGTACATAGTGTCCTGTGACACCTCCAGAGATGGACTTGGTTGTGTTTTGATGCAATCTAAGAGCGTGGTGGCTTATAGTTCTCAACAATTAAAGAACCAGGAACAGAATTACCCCACATATGATATGGAGTTGGTGGCCATAATCTTTGCCTTGAAGGCTTGGCGACACTATCTATATGGTGGGTAGTTCGAGATATTTTTGGATCACAAAAGTCTGAAATACATTTTCACTCAACAGGATCTCAACATGAGGCAACGTAGATGGATAGAGTACTTGGAGGACTATGACTTCACTTTGTATTACCATCCTGGTAAGGCAAATGTGGTGGTTGATGCACTTAGTCAGAAAATCACGGGGAGTCGTAACTAGTGTGGCTTCCCGAGAGTGGCAAATGCTTGAGACTATGGGACAGTTTGGGCTACATTATCGGGGTCAGACTCAGGGTGTTTTAGGGAGCTTTGTGGCTATGCCTTCCCTATTGAGCAGGGTGAATGAGTCTCAGAGGCAGGACCTAGAGTTATCATCCATTATGGACTAAGTGCAGGCGGGTACCGGTGATGAAGACTGGGCCATTCACTCGGATGGTAGTCTTCAGTACAAGGGTAGAGTTGTGGTTCCCTAGTTAGCGGATCTGAGAGAGGAGATCCTTAGAGACTTCCATTACTCCTGATTTGTTGTGCACCCAGGTGGCTGAAGATGTACTATGACCTTCGTCGCCAATATTTTCGGAGCAGGATGAAGAGACATGTTGGAGAGTTTATCGGTAGATGTCACACGTGTCAATAGGTTAAGGCTGAGCACTAGAGACCAGCTGGGTTGCTCCAGCCTTTGGAGGTGGCTAAGTGAAAGTGAAAGTACATCACGATGGATTTTGTGACCCACTTGCCACGGACATCGCGGGGGCACAATGCAGTGTGGGTCATAATGGATCAGCTTACCAAGTCGGCACACTTTTTGGTGGTGCGGATGACCTTCAGGCTGAAGGAGTTCTACAAGTTGTATATACGAGATATAGTCTAGTTATATGGGGTGCCCGTATCTATAGTATCAGATTGGGACCTCAGGTTTACAACCCACTTTTGGGAGAGCTTCCAGCGGGCCTTGGGGACACAGTTGACGATGAGTACAACTTTTTATCCCTAAACGGACTGTCAGTCGGAGAAGACCATCTAGATTTTAGAGGATATGCTATGAGCATGCATCTTAGATCTCAAGGGTAGTTGGAAAGAGCATTTATCCTTAGTGGAGTTCACCTACAACAACAGCTATCTGGCGAGCACACAAATAGCACCCTATGAGGCATTATATGGAAGACCATTTCGTTCTCTAGTGTGTTGGACGAAGGTGGGAGAGAGATCCTCTACGGGCCTGAATTTGATTAGAGACACCTCAGAGAAGGTAGACTTGTCTTCTCACGGCTCAAAGTCGGCAGAAGAGCTATGTTGACAGACGGAGGCGACCTTTGGATTTGAAGTTGGTGATCATTTCTTCTTCAAGGTGATGCCTAAGAGGGGAGTGGTCAGATTCGGAAAGCCAGCAAAAGTTATCACCGAGGTTTATTGGGTCTTTCAAGGTACTCGAGAGAAGTGGTAACAGTGGCTTACCGGTTGGCGTTACCGCCAAATGTATTAGGTTGTCACACGGTGTTCCATGTCTCTATGCTTCGGAAATATACTCCAGATCTGACACATGTGGTGGATTAGGGCGAGTTGATTGTTGGTGCGGATGGGACCTTTGAGGAAGAACCAGTGCATATCATGGATAGTTGGGAGCAAGTTTTGTGAGGCAAGACTGTGAGGCTTGTGAAGGTGCTGTGGCAGCACCGAGGTATGGAAGATGCGACATGGGAGCGTGAGGACACCATACGTACCATTTATCCGTTCTTGTCCGAAGATGGAGGTACATTTTTATAATTTTAAGTATAGCATTACTTGTTTCATATGCATCCGGTTAAGTGTGTATGAATTTCAAGGACAAAATTCTTTTAAAGGAAGAATATAAAACTAGGGTAAAAAATGGACAAAATGGTAATTTGACACTACAGTACAGATTGTAAACCTAAATTTTTTTGAGCTTGGATGATGAAACATACCTCACCATTAGATTCGTCTCACGAAATCTAACTGCCCCGTCAATTTTCATCGAATTCTGAGATAGTCAAATTTTTTTACGTTTTACGAGGCAATCGGACCTCGGATGACCCAAAAAAAAATTTTGAATATAAATTTGAAATTTTAAAAATAATTTAAAACAAGTTGAAATAAAAATATTTTAAACTTGAATCGGGACGAAATTTAATCGTTTCAGAGCGAAAACAGACACGGGAAAAAAAATTGTTGTGTGGCACTTTGTGGACCAAGCATTAAGGAGTATAAATAAAGGGAGAAAATCTTATTTCTCCCCATTGTTCAGCTGGGTTATAACGTTGGAGAGGAAAAGAGGGAAAAAGAGAGAAAATTCAACTTCTCTCTACAATCTACGCCTCCCCGTCGCTCGAATCAACTCGAGCCAAGTAGTAAAGTTGTTCTCCTTGACAAGGGCTACATATCCATACCAAAGAGGATGGATTCCACCCAAGTTTCCGAGAAAAAATTTTGGGGAAAATTCAAGGTTAAAATTGGTGGTGTTCTTGAAGGTTCTACAACTCATTTTACGCTTCAAGAGATAATATTTTTCTCCCTAATTAGGTTTATTTCTAACCTAAGGTGTTTATATGAGATGGGTAGGTTGATAGAATTATATATCACTTGCCTATTGTTGTAAAGTTGATGGAATTGGGTATTGGAAATGGGTAAATTTAATTCTAGTGTGAATTGGTGATTAAAAATTGCTAAGTATGTAATTTCTTGACAAAATGTGGTTTGTGGGAATGTTATGTGTTTACATTATGCGTTGATGAAATTAGTGTGTTAATTGCTTGATTATGTGAAGACATGCTTGGAGATTGTGTTGAATGAAATGTGGATATATGCTTATGATATATTGGCAAATGATGGATTATGGAAATTATATGTTTTCGATGTAATTATCCATGGTATGTGTTGAAATTGCTCATTTAGCATTCATTGCATATTGGGCATGGTGTTGGCATCACATTCATGGGCATTGGACATAAGTGTGGGTGGGTGTGTGCATGGTTAAATCAAACACCATACTTGGTGGATGATGGGTGGGTTTGGAAAAAGTTGGAACAAAGTTTCGACTGAGTCACACGGTTGCATGAAAAACTTGTTTCGAGTATAGCAAGAAGGGCTAGACTCTACTTTGGGTGCAAGACGATTACTGGTTTATACACTTCTGACGGTGCAAGTCCGAAAAAGTGTATCGGTATTTGGGGCCGAGGGTGTGACACCAAAAGTCCACTACCCAACAAAGACATATGATTTTATTTATAAAATTGTCATTCAATTTGTAACATCAACGGCGGGGGCGCTTGGAATGCCCGGTTTTCACACATTGGCATTACATTGTGTTGTGGGAGCCGATGAGGGCTCGAATTAAAGTGCATGAGTGAGTTTCATCTCATTTCATGGCATGACATAGAATTCTTGTCATTGAATGCATATTCTTGATGGGAATGTTTTGAATGACTGATTGTTGTATGTGAACATTTCATATGCATCTAGGTTGGAGAGTAGCCTCTTTAGGAGATACCTTATTGAGTGTGGCTCTCCCTTTATGGGACAATATTTCAGGTGCGGGGTTCACACGGTGGACGGCCCCCATTTTGAGCCTCAAAGATGAAGAAAACTGATTTGTGGCTTTTATGACTAATTTTGTAAAGAGCCTTATAAAAACTTTATTTTGACGTGTAATATATGGAAATGATTGCAATTGAACTTGTATGCATCATGTTTTATGTGAAAATTTTCATTAAACATGTATTGGATTGATTAGAAATGGATTGGAGTGGATTGGCAATCGAAAACAGGAAAATAGGCCAATCTGTCAAAAACTTTCTAGAAGGTCGATCAAAATCGGCTTCAGACTCTTGTGGTCCGAAAACATCTCAAACTGTTTTCCATATAGATAGTGGTGACATGGCTTCAAGGCAAAGATAATGGCTCAAACTCCATGTCATGCATGGGGTAGTTCTGGGCATGGCTCTTTAACTGTCGAGAACCATAAGCTACCACCTTCCTGGACTGCATCAAAACACACCCAATTCCGTCCTTGGAGGTAACACAATACATTGTGTACCTCTACACCTCTCTGGAACTATCAAAATCAGAGCTAAAGTAAGCATGTTCTTCAAATTTTGGAATGCCTTCCCACACGAGTCATCCCACTGAAACTTGATCTCCTTTCGTATTAATCTAGTCATAGGTGCAACTAGTTGGGAGAAGTCCTCAATGAACCTCCTATAATACCCCGCCAATCCTAAGAAGCTACGTATCTCAAAAACTGACTCCAGTCTCTCCCAACTCATGACTGCCTCAACTTTCTCTGGGTCTGCGGATACACCCGAAATCGACACCATGTGTCCTAGAAATTTCACCTCCGTCAGCCAAAATTTTCACTTGCTGAACTTGGTATACAACTAATGGTCTCTCAAAGTCTAGAGAGAAATCATCAAGTGACCCTCATATTCCTCCTCAGACTTGGAACACCCTATGCATAAAGTGCATGAATGCTGTCAGGGCATTCGTCAATTCAAATGGCATCACTGCAACTCAAAAAGAACATATCGCGTCCTAAACGCTGTCTTAGGGATATCTACCTCCCTAATCCTCAACTTATGGTATCTCGTGCCTAGATTTATCTTATATTAGACTTGCGCCCCTCTCAGCTGATAAAATAAGTCATCAATTCGTGGCATAGGGAACCTATTCTTGATAGTAACCCGATTCAACTGTCGATAATCTATACATAGCCAAAGGATCTTGTCCTTCTTCTTAGCAAACAACACTGGAGCGCCTCAAGGTCAGGTACTCAGTCTAATAAATCTGTCCAACAAGTTTTGCATCTAGACCTTGGGTTCTTATAACCCTACATATGTCATTCTATGCGGAGTCATAGAAATAGGGGATGCACCAGGTTGCAACCCAATGGTGAAGTCTATATCCCGATGTGGAGGTAATCCTGGTAACTCGTCCGAAAAAATATCTGCATATTCATAAACCACTTAAGGTAGACTCAACTTTTGTCTCACCTCGTCTTCCAGGATAAGGCTTGCAAGTCAGCCCATCAACTTCCCCGTGCCAATGGAAATCATACACTACTTGGGATAAAAAATCATGTTTCTCCCCCTGAAACTTAAAACAAACACTCTCTGGTGTACAAGCAGTGACCCTCTTCTGATCACAACCAATGACGACACGACGTGACGCCAACCAATCAATCTCAAGGATGATATCATACTCTGACATGTCCATGACCCTAAGGTTCACGGTGAGTACGATCCTTGAGGTTTCTAACTCACATCCCCGATATATCTGATCAATGCATACCCTAGCCCCTAGGGTTGAATTTACCCATAATGACTCCTATAGGGTTGCGACTTCTAAATTTATATCATGCACAAAAATCTGAAATAATTGTATGTGACACGCCTGAATCAAATAACACATGTGCCCATAAACAAGGAAGTAAGAAATGTAATATGGGTTGCCGATTGATCCATCGGCTTATTCGACGGTGCAACGTCGAAGACCGTCTCTTGGGTCCCCAGTGTTGCTGCTTGAAAGTCCTATCCCTGGCCTTGGCCCACATCCTGGCTCATCCAGCGTGATTGCGAAGTCCCAATACGTGAAGTACTATAGACTTGTGCAGCACCTTGTAATTGGAATGGATTTCCTTGGTCTATAGTGGGATAGGGAGGAACAACATGTGCTTGTGGAAGTCATACTAATGACTGGGATTTAGGCATTTTGAAAATCTATGAGCTTTGCCTCAGGGGACAATTCTTCCTCACTTGGTCTGGTTGTCGACAATAGTAACATGTCTTTTGGCCCCCTCGATACGTACCCTTAAAGTCCTTCCCTCTTTGGGAAGACTGACCTTGGGCTTGACCTTGATAGGTTTGGCCCTGCCCTAGTGATCCCTGTGGGCTAGATGTCCTTTGCTTTTTCCATGAACATTGGTAGCCCATGGGACTTAAACTCCTTTAGATGGCTTAAGCTCCTTGGCTCATATTGGGGCTTGTCTGCGCTAGGTTTACAACCATCATATCCATAGCCTCTATGAAGCCTTGGTGATCAAAGGTCGGTGGTGGTGTTTGGTCGTTCCCGCCACCCCGATGCCCGCGTCTTCTTCCTCTATTTTTCATCTACATACATGTCAAATAGCAATAAAGCACTAACTTAGTATTCCAAGGTAGGGATCAAAGTCGAAACATTGAGATTTCTCTCCTTGCTTCACGAGTAGAGCTCATGCCACCCACTAGTAGACATATATACCATGGACGTCCCGTTCCTTCTCTTTTCGACCCCTAAGGTTATGTTCTCTAACCCTATTATCTCTTTTTCATATGAATATAATCTTCCATATAATTTCACATAACATATATCATTTAGAGCACAATGGCCTAAACCCATGCCCCGCAAGCCCTATGTAAATTAAAACCTAGGCTATGATACCAAAGTGTGACGGTCATCAGAGCCTAAGCTACATAATGGACTTTAAACCTCTTTCATTCTCGCAATGGAAGATGACAGACTCATTTCCCATAAGGCAAATATTAGACATGTGGCCTATGCTCTGATACCAAGCTGTGATGCCCCTAAAATCGGGGGTCCTTTGTCAACTTGTTGATCACCCATCAACCTGCAAAAGTACCCATGAATGTTGCATAACTCGACACCACGGCATTACATCCCATTCATTGGGATCATAACCAACATTGAGTTTGGGCAGAGTTTCCCTTGTACCAGGCACTCTCAAACACATAATATGTATACATTTCATTTATCCCTAATATTACTATATTTACATCCTTTGAACAAAAGGACTCAAGGCCCGAAGGCTTGACAAAATCATTTTAAATTTTTGAAAATTTAAGAAGACCTACCGGTAGATAATCAATGTTCTACTAGTAGAAAAGCCCAGTTTGCCCGCAATTCAATCCTTTTTCAATTTCAACTCATCCAATCTCATACAACATCCACCCAAACTCATATCACATCATATTTTACACAAAATATACTTCATATGAGTTTGTTTTACAATCCTTAATACAATAATACATATCCAAAACCAATTATATGATTGTTTTACAATAATGTAATCCAAAGCCACAACTCAGATTTCTTCATAAATGAGGGCCTAAGTGAGAGTCATCCTTCAGCGCTTGTTCCGCACCTGAAATATTCTCCCCCACCAAAATGTTGTCCCCATAAAAGGTGAGTCACTCTCAATAGAGTATCTCCTAAAAACGCTAGTCCCAAAACTAGATGCATATGAAATGCTCATGTGCACTTCAACAAACAAACAAGCATTCATCCAAGAACATACAACTTCAAGAATGAATGTCATAATGTCATGCCATGTTATGAGGTGAGACTCACACACACAATGCAACCCTAGCCTTCACCGGCTCTCATAACAGATGCAATGCCATGCATATGAATCCGGGAATTTCAAGCCCCGATCATTGATTTTGCACATCCAATGACTATTTTATAAAATAAATCATGTGTCTTTCTTGGGTAGATGATTTCCTGGACTTGCACCAACGGTCCACCACACCGATATAGATTTTGGTATCCCACCTCCAATTCCGTGTATACCAATACATTTATTTAGACTTTCACCATTGAAAGTGTATAGACCAGTATCCAGATCTTGCACCCGAGGGAGAGTCTAGCCCTTCTTGCTATACCAGACACTACTTGTTCATGCAACCTCTACAACTCAGTCAAACCTAGGTCCAACATTCTCGAGTCCATTCCTCAACCACCAAGAATGGTGTTTGATCCAAAAACATGCACACACCCACACCCATGTCACATGTCCACAAATGTAATGTTTCCCATACATATGAAATGTAATGTATAATTGTATTTCATATCATTATACAACAAAGATTTCAATTACAATTCCAATATCATGATCATCATATCATGAGAGTAGTATGACATACACAATCTTCACAATGTCAATTATATCATGAACATATAATTACATTCCACAATTCTCACCAAGCATGTTATAACATTTTCAAGGAAACCAACATGCTAAATCAACATAAGTATTTTATCAAACACCTTCAAGGTATAAATGTCAACACATAGCATGCCCAATCATCACATTTCTCATGAAATTACCAAAACAATCAATTTCACCCAAAACCCAATTTATGCAAAAATTGGTTTTATACATTCTTATACCTTTCTCATGCTCTAGTTACACTAAAAATACATTTAGACAAGATATTTCATCTCAATTCATGCTACCCATTTCATAAAAAACCTTAGGTTAAAAATAAACCTAACTAGGAGAAGAATCCTACCTCTTGAAGCGTAATACAAGTGGTAGAAAGCTCCCCAAGAACCCAAATCAAGCTTCAAGCCTTGATTTCTAAAAATCTTGAGTTTGAAAATTCAGAAAAATTCACGATTTTTGGTACGTAGACATAGATTTCGTCGAGTAGATGAACTTTAGTTCTTGGCTCGAAGGATTGCAACCAACGTTTGGTCCTAGATCGCAAGAAGAGAAAGAAGAAACCCTTGATTTTCTCTCTCTTCTTCCCTCTCTCTCTCTAATGAAATTTAGCAGCCAAAATTGGGGAAAATTTTTTATTTTTCCCCCTTTTATATCCCTTGGATGCTTGGCCAACAACGCACCACACTTCCTGTCTTTTACTGATCTGATTTCATCCTAAATCAATTAAATCTTGTCTCATTTTAAGTTTAATATATTTTATTTGAACTAAATTTAAATTATTTTTCATGTTTCATAATTAATTCCTAATCACGTTTATTTTGGTCACGCAACATCTGATTGCCTCGTAAAATGTAAAAAATTGACTGTCTCAGAATTCAACAAAAATTGACTGGGTAACTAAATTTTACGAGATGAATCTAACAATGAGATTAATTTCATCATCCAAGTTCTACAAAAATTTAGATTTTCAACCCGTACCATAGTTATTAATTACCGTTTTGCCCTTTTCTTAAAAATTTAAGTTTTCTCGGGTTTTACAATGATAGTAATGGAAGGGGTATTAAGAAGGTATTGGGTTAAGCTCAATTAATCACCCATGCATATGTAGTATAATATCATATATTTGTAAATAATATTTACATGGTCTGCGACGATGTATGTTAGGTGCAAATATGATGACAATAGCGTCAGATTCATCTAAGACTACATAAAAGGATTGAGTCTGGGTTGGAATTTAAACCAAGGTAAGTGTAATTTTTTCATGTGACAGACTATAATTAAAATACGCCTATGTGTTATTTTTGTACGAGCATGATGTTTATTGATCTAAGGATATTATGTGGCTCTAAGATAGCGAATTTAATTGCTATGGCTAATACCAATTACTGGTACCGAATATGTGATGATTTATTGATTGATAGTTATTATGTGAAGGATTTTAAGCCTTATTGATGTGCAAAAAGCTTATTGGCTAATATAGCCCATGGGGGCAATTGTTTGGCCTTAGTGGTGAATTATTCCTAGATGGCAAGAATAGCCTGAACGGCTAAGTTATGGCCTTAGTGGTGAATATGTGTGAATATATGAAAGTTATGTATGTGATAGTTGTCAATGTTATTTGTTGATACTTATATGTTAAATGCTAGTGTGTGAAGCATGTTTTTGTTATTATCTATAAAATGAAAATGTACATTCATTGAGTGTGTTGTGCTCATCCCCCCCTCCCCAAGCTTGTGGTTTTCAGGGAACTAGGAGAGGAATGAAGTCCACTGATGAGTCCTAGAGAGTCGAGGAATTTAAAGTTGGGATGTGATGTCATATTTTGTAAACGTTTAAACATGTAATTTGTTAGATGTCAAGATACAGTACTTTGTCAAAGGTTTGAGTAGAGCTTTTATATAAAAGTATGAATTTAACTTTGTGTATATGGGCTATGCAAGTATGTGAATATGTTGGTCATTATTTGTGTTATGGAATATTTATTATCTTGCACAATGTGATAGGTTATTGTTTGGTAAACGGGGTCCACTCTCCTTGGATAGACTACATGTTTACTATAACCTGGGTAGGGTGTGCCAATTTGGTATCAGCACCAAGGTTTATAAGGTTTTGTAGACACGTGAGTCTAGGTCAGCAGTGGACAGTCTAGGGTGTCAAGATGAGTTAAACTCGAATGTGTTAACGTGATGTATTTGCATGCTTATAAATGTTGATATGCAATTTTGATCGAGGCGAGAGACATCAACAGGAAGATTGGGAAAGGGAGCAAAATCAACCAAATATGGTGCAAAGGGCATTTGAGATGGTGGCACAAATGGCTGCAACTACAAATCGATTGGTGGAATTACAAATAGAGATAGAGGCAACAACACGAGCAACACCTCCCATGCCACATGTGGAGCCACGTGGTACTATGCATTATGAAATTAAATCCTCCAACATTTACGGGGACAATTAACCCTCTGAAAGCTGACGACTGGTTTAAACGGATGGAATCTATCTTTGTGGTAATAGGAGCTAATGATGAACAACATGTTTTAACAACTTTTATGTTTATGGAGGAGGCACGATAATTGTAGGAGGCTACAAAAATAGTGGCTAACTACTCCAATTGCTAGTGAGGGTGCTCAAGCACAGATAAAGGTTATTTGGGACCAATGTGTAAGAGCGATGAATGTTAAGTATTTTTCAAAGTCATATCATTATGAATAATAACAAGTCTTTATGACATCAACTCAAGGGAAGATGTCAGTGTCAGAGTATGAAAAGAGGTTTACTACCTTGTCGCAATTTTTCTATTGCTTTTGTCAAACAAATGAAGGAATATGTAAGAAGTTTCAATAGAGGTTAGATTAACCAATTCAAACCCATTTTTTAGCTTTTGAGTTAAGAAGTCATTCAACTTTTGTGAATAAATCTTTAGTGGTTGAGAGAGATGTTAGAGAGTCTGTTGGACGACGTGAATAGTTTAAGAAGGGAAGGTTTGATGGGGTTCCAATCTGTGGGACAAACATCGAGGTCAAAAAAGTAGGGATAACAAGTTTCCCAAGGTGGAGGTGCAGGGTATAGTAGAGCAGCAACTAGCTCACGAGGTCAAAGTTTTTCTTGATTCTCTACGGGAAAATCAGGTAGAGGATCAGCTAGTAGTCAAACAGTAGGAGTGATATGTTACAAGTGTGGTGTGGAAAGACATATAGCTCGAGATTGTGGAACAACATTGTCGAGTGAGGGTCGATGTTGTTATGGTTGTGGGCATATAAGGTATGTCTTGCGGGACTATCCAAGTGGGCCTACTGGGACATCATCGGTAGGTAGTGACTCTTGGTGGTAGTGGTAGAGGTTCACAAGGAAGTGCACAGAGAGAAGGCAGGGGATCTACTAGTACTTCAGGATCACATGAACGAGTATTTGTTATGACAACAAGATGTTTGTGCTTCACCCAATGTGATAATAGCTATGATTTCTAGTTTTGGTAAGAATGCACGCATTCTAATTAACCCTATATCCATGCATTCATTTGTTGCACGTGCATTTAACATGCATTGGAATCACTTTTCTACTCCATTAGATTATTTTTTGGCTATTTCCACGCTAGTAGGTGATGTGGTATATGTTAGTAGTGTTTATAAAAATTGTTTAATAAATCTGGATACATAGGAATTTTTGGTGGATTCCCTTAGATAGTCAAGACTTTGATGTGATACTAGGAATGGATAGGTTATGTACTTATCATGCATCGATAGATTGTTTTAGGAAAGAATATATTGTCCTGATACCAGGTGAATCAGAGTTTACACTTCAAGGTGATCAGAAGATGACACCTAATTGCTTCATTTTTGCAATTAAAGCTCGGAGATCACTTAAGAAGGGTTGTCAAGGGTATCTAGCATATGTGAGAGATATCAGAAAAGGCAAAGTAAAATTATATGATTTGCAAGTGGTTTGCGAGTTTTCAAATGCATTTCCAGAAGAGTTACTAGGATTGCTGCAGCATAGGGAGGTTAAGTTTGTTATTGAGCTTGAGGTTGGGACAACACATATATTTATTACCCCGAATTGAATGGCACTAGCTGAGCTAAGGGAATTGAAAGAAAAATTACAAGATTTGCTTAATCGAGGGTTTATTCAACTTAGTGTGTCTCCCTGGGGTGCTCCAGTTTTATTTGTTAAGAAGAAGATGGAACAATGCAATTGTGTATTGCTTTTCGGCAACTTAATAAGGTGAAAATTCGAAATAAGTATCCTTTACCTCAAATTGATGATTTGTTTTATAAATTGCAAGGAGAAAGGATTTATTCTAAGATTGACTTGAGATCTAGATACCATCAATTGAGGGTGAGAATGAGTGATATATCGAAGACAGCTTTTCGCACCAAATATGGACATTATGATTTTTTTCATGCCCTTTGGTTTGACAAATGCTCCAACTAATTTCCAACAATATCTTAGTGTATTCTCATAGTGAGGAAGAGCATGAACCGCGCTTAAGAATTGTATTGGAAATGTTGTGAGAAAAATAGGTGTATGCAAAATTTAGTAAATGTGTATTTTGGATGAACAATGTGGTTTTTTTTGGGTATGTTATTTCTGGAGATGGCATTCAGGTAAACCCTAAGAAAGCGAAATTTATGGTGAAATTGGAACAACCAAGAAATGTATCTGAAATTAGAAGTTTCTTGGGATTAGTAGGTTATTATCGTAGATTTATCCAAAGTTTTTCAACTACTGCAATGCAATTGACTCGGTTGACAAGGAAGGATGTAAAGTGTGAATGGGATGACAAGCGTGAGTAGAGTTTCCAGGAGATGAAGACTAGATTGGTTTCAGCTCCAGTGTTGAGTATACCATCCGAAAATGGTGGATTTGTAATTTACAGCGATGTTTCACATTAGGGATTGGAATGTATATTAATGCAACACGAGAAGGTAATAGTGTATGCATCAGACAATTAAAGATGCATGAACACAATTATCCTACCCATGATTTGGAGTTAGCTGCGATTACTTATATGATGAGACTTGTGAAATTTATACAAACTGCCAAAGTTTGAAATACCTATTCACTCAAAAAGAATTGAATTTAAGGTAGAGATGATGGAATTGACTAAGGACTATGATTGTACCATTCATTATCATCCAAAAAAAGCTAATGTGGTGGCGGATGCATTGGGTCATAAGTCATCGGGATTATTAGCTTGTGTGCAATTTGCTAGAGTTGATACGTTTCCTGAAATTAATTCTTTTAGGGTGGAGTTAGATTTTACTGAATTTGATACATTAATGGCTCAATTTAAAGTAAGGCCAGTGTTGATCGTATCCGAGCTGTATAGACTCGAGATCCTCAATTGGTGAAAGTTGTGATAGAAGTTAGAAAAGGTTTTCAAACTGAATTTGTGAGACAAGAGAATGATGTGCTTTTATTTGGTACTCATATGTGTATACCTAATGACCCAGTGTTAAAGCAAGTAATTTTGAAAGAAGCTCACAGTTCAGCTTATGATGTCACCCCTGTATCACTAAGTTGTATTGAGATTTATGGGAATATTATTGGCGGATGAAACAATAAATTGTCGAGTTTGTATTGAGATGCCTAGTGTGTCAGCAAGTAAAAGTTGAACATCAATGACCTGCGGATTTATTACAGTCACTCCCCATTTTGGAATGAAAATGGGAGCACATTACGATGGATTTTGTGATAGGACTTCCTTATACTTCAAAAGTCCATGATTCCATTTGGGTGGTGGTTGCTTGTTTGACTAAGTTTGCACATTTCTTTGATGTTAAAACAAATTTTTCATTAGATAAGTATTCAAAGTTGTATGTGGATGAGATTGTTAGATTTTGGCCGAATTTGCAACAAGCTGTGGGTACTACCTTGAAGTTAGTACACCCATTCATCCTCAAACAGATGATCAAATATGAACGTGTTATTTAGATTCTAGAGGATATGTTAAGGTCTTGTGTAATGGAATTTAAGGAAAATTGGGATGAACACTCATCATTGAGAGAGTTTGCATAAAATAACAGCTACCAAACAAGTATTGGTATGGCGTTGTATGAAGCTCTCTATAGAAGATGATGTAGAATAGCGGTGTGCTAGAGTGATGTACGAGAAAGGAAAATATTAGGTCCTGAATTGGTGCAAGTAACTGCAGATAAGGTAAAGGTGATTCAAGAGCGATTGAAAATTGCTAAGAATCGGCAGAAAAGCTACGTAGACAACTAAAGAAGGGATTTGGAATTTGTTGTTTGTGATCAGGTTTTTTTACATGTATCCCCATGGAAAGGTGTTATGTGGTTTGGAAAGAAATGAAAGCTGAGTCTAAGGTATATTGGGTCATTTGCAATCATTGAACGAGTTGGAGCAGTGGCTTATCGTTTAGCATTACCATCAGATCTTTCTTGGCAACATGATGAGTTCAATGTGTCAATGTTGTAGAAATATATAGTTGATCCTTCTCATGTGTTGACAATAGAACCAATTAAGCTTAAAGAAGATTTAACATATGTAGAAGAACCAGTTGATATTCTAGACTAGAAAGAAGAAGTCTTGTGTATAAAGACTATACCGATGGTTAAAGTTTTATGGTGGAGTCATGTAGTGGAGGAGGCGACTTGGGAAAGTGAAGAACTTATGCAAGAAGGACACCCTCATTTGTTTCAACCTGGTAAGTAAAACTTCAAGGACAAAATTTCTTAAGAAGGGAAGAGTTGTGAGACCCAAGCATGCATAACTGCATTTCATAAATATGGTGGATCAAAATGTAATTTCTTAATATTTGTGTGGAGTTAAAATTGTGAAAATTTAACCTTGAGTAGTTAGATATGCCTCTAGTTAAAGAATTTTGTTGTTGAATTACAATGAGATAGAGAGTATGTATGTGATTTCATTAAAGTGTCGGGACATTTAGGTGTTACACGTTGGAATAAGTGAATCAAGGAGGAAAGTTAGCGTTATTAGGGGGACTTTGGTGTAATTATATGAATCAGGTGAGTCATTAAGTGGGCACTTGTCTCTTTTTGGCTATTTCTTAGGTGATATATATATGTGTGTGTGTGTGTGTGTGACGTAAGGAGAAAGAGGGAGAATTGGTGGGTTTTGGAATTTATCAATTTAATCTTCCAAATATTAGAAAGGGAGCAAGAACCTCTTGCATGCTTGAGCTTGAGAGGAAAATTCTTCTTAAAAACTAGTATAATCCATGTGTGTGCACAAGAAAGTGAGTGTGGGTTGTGATTGAAGGGCTAGGAAATTCAATATTCTTGAGTGAAAGCTCATAGAAGCTCGACGGAGTTGAGCGGCAACGAAGGTAAATGAAATCTTACAAATTTATATGTTTTTCAACCTTTAAAAGTATCCTAGTGGTGTGGGTAATGGTTGGGCAGTGTGGAATGGAGTTTTGAAGGTGTAAGAAAAGAATTGAGTTTTGGGTTGTGAATTTTGGTTGAGGAATTGTTTTGGTTTTAGTTTTGATTTTGATTTATGAATTTTGATGTAGATCTGCTATTAGTTTAGATTTTCATGAGGAATTGTTTCTATGATTGTTGGTATGTATGTTAGAGGTTTTGGGGTTGAAAGGAGAAAGATTTGGGAAAAAGATGGGATGAATAAGGGTTTTCTACCAGACTCCTACCTATGTTGTACTAGTACAATGACGTTTTGTCAGAATTCTACTGGTATGACGGGGCGACCTACTAGTAGAACAACATTATGTGAGCTATTCTACCGGTAGGAAGTAAAACCCTACCGATAGGACGCAGTTCTGCCCAGTTCTGCTCGATTTCTACCTATGTTCTACCAATAGAAACATGAATATTCACCATTTTTGTTGTACAGTCTATAATTAATTATCCACTCAACTTCAAACCTTCTTTAACATTTTAATGGGTTAGAATCAATTATAATTGCTTTCATTTATCTACCAACACCTCACTAAACCTAAGGATTCGATACATGATAGTAAATGGAAGGGGTATTAAGAATGTATAGGGTTAAGCTCAATTAATCACCCATGCATATATAGCATAATAACATATATTTGTAAATAATATTTACGTGGTCTGCAGTGATGTATGTTAGGTGCAAAACTGATGATGCAAGCATTGGATTGATCTAAGACTGCATAAAAGGATTGAGTCTGGGTTGCAATTTAACCCGAGGTAAGTGTAATTTTTTCATGTGACAGACAATAATTAAAATATGCCTATGTGTTATTAATGTATGATTATGATGTTTATTGATCTAAGGATAGTATGTGGCTCTAAGATAGCGAATTTAATTACTATAGCTAATACCAATTACTGGTATTGAATATGTGATGAGTTATTGATTGATAATGATTATGTGAAGGCTTTAAGCTGAGGGACAATTCTTTGCCCTTAGTGGCGATTATGTGGTCTTAGTGGTGAATTGTGCCTAGATTGCAGGAATATTCCTAATGGCTAAGTTGTGGCCTTAGTGAAAAATATGTATGAATATATGAGGGTTATGTGTGTGATAGTTGTCAAAGTTATCTGTTGATACTTATATGTTAAAATGCTAGTGTGTGAAGATGTTATTGTTACTATCTATAAAATGAAAATGTACATTCATTGAGCGTGTTGTGCTCACCCTCCCCCCCCCCCCTTCCCCAACTTGTGGTTTTCAGGGAACTAGGAGAGGAATGAAGTCCACTACTAAGTCCTAGAGAGTCGAGGAATTTAAAGTTGGGATGTGATGTCATACTTTCTAAAAGTTTAAACATTTAAAGTTGTGCAATTGTTAGATGTTAAGATATAGTATTTTGTCAAAGGGTTTATGCATGTGAATATGTTGGTCATTATATGTGTTATGGAATATTTACTACCTTCCATAGTGTGACAGGTTATTGGTTGGTAAAGGGGTCCACTCTCTTGGAATAGAATAATGTGTACTATAGGTTGGGTAAGGTGTAACACCTACCATCGCCTAGACCAAGTGGTTGGACAGAGACTTCAACCAGCTTGAGTAGTTGGGAGGCTTATAGGAGAAGGTAGCAGTGGACCCACAGGCCTTCTTTGCTTGTGGAGGGCTAGGGCATATTCAAAACAATTGTCCTATCTTTCCACCCCAAAAGAATACCCAAATTTCAGGACAGCCATATGCAAACATGCCCCCACTACAGAAGCCACCACAGTAGAAAACTCCAGGAGCTATAGCACTAGATGGCACCAATCAAGGAATGGTTTTTGCTTTGACCCAATAGGAGGAAGATGTTTCCAAAGCAATCGTGGAAGGTATTATTCTTCTGTATAACTCTTGGGCACGTATTTTATTTGATCTCGGTACCACTCATTCCTTCATACGCATTACACATGTTGTTACATTGGGATTAGAATTTGATAATCTATAACATGATTTAAGTATTGACTTGCCTATGGGAGAACAATTGAATATACGACGGGTGTGCAAGAGTTATGTGCTCTGGATTAGGGAGCAAGAGTTGAAGGTAGACTTGGTGGCACTAGATATAATATTTGGGATGGATCTACAATCTACTTTCCATGCTGTAATGGATTGTTTTTAGAAACGTGTCATATTCCACTTATTAGGAGAGGTAGTGTTCAGTTTCACAAATGAGTGAAATTCTTGAAGGCTAAAGTAGGGAGTAGTTTGAGTGTTCTAGCCAACTTGGTGGGGGATGAACGAGTTAAACCTCGGTCTGATTTTGTATTGGTGGTTTTAGACTTTCTGGATGTCTTTCTGGATGAACTACATGGACTACCCCTACAAAGAGAGATCTATTTTACAATTGATCTCTATCCAGGTACTGAACATATATCCATTGCTCCTTATCGGATGGCACATTTGGAGTTAAAGGAGTTAAGGAAACAATTGGACTAACTATTGGCTATTGGGTTTATCCATTTAAGCACTTCACTTTGGGGAACACATATACTCTTTGTGAAGAAGTATGATAATATGCTCAGATTATGTACGGATTATCGAAAGTTGAATCACATAATATTGAAGAATAGGTTTCCTCTACCTCGGATTGACAATTAGTTTAATCAGTTGAGTGGTTCTAACTACTACACAAAATTTGATCTTCGTACTGGGTGTCATCAGCTAAGAATAAAGGAGGAGGATATTCCTAAGACTATCTTTCGTACAAGATATGGTAATTTTGAGTATACTATGATGTCATTTCAATTGGCCAATGCTCCTACAGCAATTATGGATTTAATGAATATAGTGTTTAGACGTTATTTAGATTAGTTTGTTATCGTCTGCATTGATGATATTTTTATCTATTTGAGGACACACGAGAATCATGCAGAGCATATCAAAGTGGTGCTACAAACATTGAGGGACCACAAATTGTACACTAAGATAAGTAAATGTGAATTTTGGATGAAGGAGGTGAAGCTCCTTGGACATGTGGTGTCGGAACAGGGAGTAGCTGTAAACCCTGCCAAGATTGAGGCAATGATGAAATGGGAATGACCTCATAATGTAACAGAAATTCGAAGTTTCCTGGGTGTGGCCGGTTGTCACAGGAGGTTTGTGGAGGGTTTGCCACTCTAAAGGAGAAGCTGACAATGACACCGGTACTCCTATTGGTGAAAATGCATAATGTTTCATTACGGAGATTGGAACCCTAGCTAGGGGTCTTATCCCAGTCAAAGATGTTATCCAATGGCACAAGTTGTCTGCTGAACAACAGAACCCTACCATTGCATGACTCTTGGTAATTTAATATTTTTTCTATGTTTGTAGTTAACATATATATTTATTTTTTCTTGAAATGATATACTATTTTTTTCGTGCAGACTAAGTTTACCGTTGTGGGATATGGTGAACTTAATCATGTTGTGGAATTCATTGACAAAAAGTTTGTTAAGTTGTATAGTGATTACCATCTTAAAATGCACAAGTACTACATTAGATTGGATCTAAAAAGTAAGTCTTAACGAGAAACTAGTCAGTAGGATTGGATTTATATAATAGAGCATGTTTACAAGGATCAAAACTTCCAAGTAATCTAATATATGTTGTAGTGATGTTGATGGCTTTTAATGCAACATTACTAGTAATTTGGTGTTCCAACATAGATTTTTTTTTTTTTTTTGTAGAAACAATCAAAGACAAATTCTAATAATCATGCTAAGTTGTTCTATAATCACACGATGGATTCCAAGTCCTTTTCCTTTTGCGATGTAGTCTATGGTTATGATTTTTTTTTAACTTAAATTTGTTTGTCTTTCATTTTGTTTAAAATGTTGAAATTATATAGCTTCATGTGAATTTTTGAAAATAGTCAAACCCCGAGACACACGAGCCGCCTCATATCGTGGACTTCTTTCATAAAACCCACATCAGCAAGTTGTCAAGGAAGTTGACCTCACTAGAAGCAGAATCTCGATATGTAAGAGTATCAATTCCTATGTATTTCATTTTGAAAATTCATTGGTTTTGTTGGGTTATAACTTTTTAAAAATTCCAAGATCGGATGGAGGAGTTGAAGTAAGGGTTTTCATGGGCCAGGTTACCCACAAGTCTCATTATCCGGCCCCGAAAAAATAGGTTTGAAATCAGATAGACCCGATAATTGGTCCGCCCAAGCCCGAACTCAATATCCTTAAAAAGATGGTTTGAGTTTATTCTCCAAACTCATTACCTCGCCCAATAGTCCTCCTGAAAAAACCTGTTAAAACCCAGCCAAGAGCCCACCCGCCAAGCTTAGCCTGTCCACCCTTCCTTTGAAAAAAAGTTATACTTTTAAACGATTAAATTTAAAATTTTGAAATAAGTCGCCTAATATTTTTGAAATTTTAAAAATTTAGATACTATAAATAATGTATTATTTTCTTTTTCATGCATTAAGCATACAAGTTTTAAAGGGTAGAGTAATGCAAATGATAGATAAGTAAGTAGGTGTCAACCTAGGTAGGATGTATTCATTTTATTGGATATAGTTCATCCCCTAATCAAAATAAAATTATTCATTATTTTATTTTTACCTATTTTTACTCTACTTTTTATTCAAAAATATAATTAACACAAATATTAAATTATAAAAATATTCATTATTTTTAAATGAAATTGTATATAAAAAATTCTGTGAACGGACCAACCTAGCAAACCCGCCCAATAGGCTTGCGGGTAGCCTACCCCTACCCAAAGTCCAACCCAGCCCACCCGATAACTCACTTGGGTAAAGGCTTGGACCTACATTACCCAGGCCCAGCCCAAAAAAAAATTCACGGGTCCAGCCCTACTCGGCCCATGGACACCCCTAAGTTGAAGGATCAACCCACAAAGGTTAGTGCATCCTCGTTGTCTCGGAAGGAGCAGTGTCCTTGGCACTAAGCCAGCTATAAGAAGGATTATGGGGTTGGCCCGAAGACATCTTTTTCGATAAAGGTTGCCAAGACTAATGCACATGAGCAGGAGGTGAGAGGTTTGAAGGCAATTATAGGGACCTTCAACAGTGAAAATGAAACCAAACTGAAAGAGTTGGATGAGACTAAGACAAAACTTGAGCAGATAGAAAAAAAGACAAGAAATGATGTTGCAACAAATGATAGAGGTGAAATTGGCGGTGCAACGTGGTGGGGGCAATGGGGAGATTGGCGATACCACTTCATCTTGCTAAGCATTTTCGATTCTAAACATGTGCTTAATTTAAAATATATTCTAGTAAATAATTTTTCAGTTGTGTTAATGCACTTTTTGTCGTGTTTGATGCAAATTGACAATGGATTACTTGGAGTTGGTTTAGGCAATGAGATCTCTTCCTTTATAATTTAAGTAGTTCGAGTTCATGTGACATCTGGATATTATGGCCTTTGGTTTTTTTCACTTTGGGTATTTACATGGATATTTTGGTATGGAATTTTTGTATGAGATTTAGTATGGACATTTGGATATGAGTTCTTGTATAGATGTTTTATATGGGTTTTGTATAGATGCTTTGGAAAAAAAAAATTATTTTTATGGATTATTTATTTTTTAATGATCTTCAATGACTGAAACACTACAGTGAATATATTTTAAATTTTTATAGGAACAAAAGTAGTCATAAAATTGCCATTACTTAGAAACAATTTTGTTTAGCGATGAATAAAATTTGGTCATTAAAAGTCTCTTATTTTTTGCGGCTAATAAATTTGGTCGCCTATTATTTGAGGGTGAGAATATTCATTTGTTATTTGACGTCGAAAATACGTTAGTCAATATGCCTTGATTTTTAATAGTGACAAATATTATGTCATCACAAAAGAGAGAAAAAATACGACCACAATATAATTTCCTTAAGCAATGAAGGATTTTTTTGCGATGACCAAATAAATTTTTAAGGGACTAAGTTTTTCGTCATTAATAGTCTACTTAGCAACCATACAGTTGTTGGTTGCCAAAAAATTTCAGAGACAAGCCTACCACGACGAAATTGTGAAAAAACTTTTAGTAGCAAATTATTCACGTTTATCAATGAATTTTTTCACCACTAAAGAACATTTTTCTTGTAGTACCTATTAGTGTGCATAATATAACACACAAATTAAAAGACAGTTAAGTGTATTATATTATGTACACTCCATTGCGCTTAAAAGGCTTGGCGTTCTTCTATTTGTATGTGGCAATTTTATTGGGCTTATCTACTGGTTAGTGATGACGTTGTTGAATGGAATTTTTCTCCCTGTCGTTGCTGCTATTAGGTTTCGGCACTTCGGAAATCAAAGTCCTGAAAAGCGGATCACAAAGAAAGTCTTTTTTTCCGTGCTTGTCAGGTGCTAGCGAAAAAATATCGTAAATTCGATTTACTGTGATTTCTCTAGACAGAAAGGGGCCATACAATCTACTTTCGATATTGATCACAGAAGATAGAGAGCAACCCTTCTTGTCTATTTAGTTAAGCTAAAGACATAAGTAGGAACTAATTTTATCATGTACATATAGTGATGGTTTTTGGTTTCACCTTTATCCTCTCAAATTTTTTGCTCCATCATGTGGTGCATACCAGTGCACTTTTTTTTTTTTTTTTGAATTCTAAAACTTCGAATACGGGTAGCCAGAATTTTGTTACTGTTACATGAGTTGTTGGAAGTTGGTTTGATTTTATATTTTGATTTAATTGCATATATTATGTTTGTTATGCATATGACCATTGGTTAAGTACAGAAAAAGATAATGGATTAATGGGTGGCATTGGAGCCCAATATGAATAATGCATTAGAGTCCATGTATATTGATTTATATATAAACCCACCAAAGTGGGATTAAAAAGGGTCGAAATTGACACCATTCCAATTAGAATAAAAATTAAAAATTTGCCCTTAAATTGAATCAAACACTTCGTTGGACAAAAGGTATTAACGTCAAAAGCAATTCCATCATTACAACTGATTTGATATCCCACAGCAGGGCAAGTTTTTTTTAACTCCTCTTCAACCACTTCCAAACATGGTATAAGATAAAGATATATTATATATCTATCCAAACCTATCTCAAAACTCAATTGGATGGGTTTGAATTGGCCTACTTAAACTAATCCTAATAAGCGAAATGAATCAAACGGCCCAGCCAGGGCTACACAGATTCTGATGTTACATAATTCTCAGAGTACATCTAAAGGGATACAACTGAAAGCTTCCTGCCAAATAAATACAACTGTACAAGAAATTTCTTGTTAGTTTGATACAGTAGTCTATGGCCAACATCTCGAGTTTATAGTCAAGTCAGCTTATACAAAAATTAAATGAAGAATGTACTCAATTGCAAGTACATGGACTGACACATAATTTTAAAAAAGCAATTATACAACACAGCCACTACTCACCTGATTCATAATTCTTCATGGTCTTCAGAGCTCTCATAAGCAGTAGACCCGTAAACATTGGACTCTTCAGAAGCCTCAGAGCTCATATACACAGGACTTTCAGAAGCCTCAGAACTTTCAAAGGCAGAGGTCTCCTGAATATTTTTGTTTGACGGAGTGTCAAAAACTTCCGTTTTCTCATCGTCAGAACTATCAAAAGAAAAAGTCCCATACGCTCTTTCATCCAATGGAGTTTCAAAGACTCTAGTTTCTTCTGATTGAACAAATTGAAGTAAGTACTTCACCCCATTGACCACATCATACACCATTAGCCCAGCCCTTCCTCCAACCCAACTTCCCAAATGGCTTCCCACCAGATAGCCGAACCTCCCAAATCTTTCCTCTCCTAGGAACCCAACAGCGTAGGCGCCAAACAAGGTTCCTGTGCCCCTAAGGAACCCTTCTGTCATTGTTCCTCCATAGTAAATTGCTTCAAAAAAATCCCATCCAGAAGAAATGATAGGGCCAATAATTTTCTTCGCTTGACGTTTCGCCAGTTTTGCTGCTTTTGCACCTTCTTTCTGAGCTTGTTTGGATGCATCATTGGGATTCAGACCTTGTGAGAGTGCATCAACCAGTGCTGTCTCAATTGCTTGATTCCTTGATCTCTCAACATGAGCAGATCGGATGCTGTAGAAATAGAGCTTTACACCCTCCTTCACTGCGCATGCCAGGGTTCCAGATCCCCCATCAAAACAATTTAGAAAAGTAAACTTCCCACTCTTGGATGCAGCCTCTTCACCAACCAGCTGCCGGCATTTTTCAGCTGTAAAAGTGCAGAATGTAAGAACAATGCCTCCAGGACTTTTTCTTCTTTTTTGTTTTTTGTTTTTTGGATAAAAATAACTATTAAACAGAAGGTAAAGAAGAGAAAAACAGGTAAGTAGCATAATGAGCAAAAGAGGTAATTCCATGAATGTAGCAAAGAAAGCATTGGACAAGCCACTAAATACTATTTTTTGGTTATTGCAAGCACCAAGAATTCACAAACTTCTCAACAGATATTGCTAGAACTATTCTTTTCCACCATAACTCAAGGAAAATGTAACTGCAGAAAACTTCCAATTACATGCACACAGATATTCCACACAACTAGTAGTTTAAAGTTGAAGTCGTATAAACCACCTTTCTCTCCCCCTCTCCCATCGTCCCATCGCCTACCTGAACCCACTACCAGTCTCAACCTCTCAATCCTTCTGATCTCCTTCTTTACCATCAAACTTAGTTTTTCACTTGATCAATTAGTTTCTTTATCTTATTACTCCAGTATTTGTCACCATTCTAGCTCCTATTCTGATCAGCCTTCATCATCACCTCACAATCTTATCCTCTATTTTGCTTCCTATCATCCTCTCCCCCCATTCTAGCTGTTATCCTTCTTACCTCTTTTCCATATTTATTATCCTTATAACTACCAAACTCCCTGCATGAGTCATGGATGCCACTGGAATTCCAATTTCTGAGTGGGAGATTGGTCTTAATGATAAGAAAAAGAATAGTAAAGCCAATGCAAAGGATTCTTCCAGTTCTATTGCTATGAAAGGCTGATCCCCCATGCATCAAAACACTGCAACTCAACTCTGGCAGCAGCAAAACCAGTTTACTCCCATGGAGGTCAGTGGGCCAGTAGCTGGGATGAAAGAGAGTGCACCTCACGTGATCTCTACCTCAAGTTTGAATTCTGAGAATGCTCCAACCCAAGATATCAGAGGTAAAACAGTCATACTCCATTCCCCCAAGAAGCAGACAGGTTCCCCTGGGGAGGTGCCAGGTTCTTTTCCTGTTGATAAAGACGGGTACTTTTTTGCCTTCTGCCCAAAATGAGGGAAAAGCTGATAAAAGGAATGGGCCAACCCAGAATCCAAAATGGAGCCAAATAGTCCAACATGGAAATCGGGATAACCCATACTCAAAGTAACATGGAACTTCCAGAAGCCACATGAAGTTGAAATGCTACAAGCCAGCTAAAGATGGAGACAGAGTCCCCAAAAGAAGTATCTCAAAAGGGTTATATCAACTGGGAACACTGCTTGTTTGGCTATTTTTTTTTTTGGATAGGCAACTATACAATACAAGGGAGGGGGAGGGGGAGGTAAAGGGGACGGGGGACTCAAACCATCATCCTTGCATAGTCAGGAAGATTGATAGAGTATTGGTTTATGAAGCATGGAGCTTGCAGCACCCTAACTCTATGGATGAATTTCTTACTACTAATATCTCTGACCAAAGCCTAGCAGTTGTGAGAATGGGAAAGAAAATGGGACCTAAAAGGTTCATTACTAATGGACAAGAAACAAAAGTATGCAAGTTTGTTAAATCTCTTTATGGTTTAAAACAAACATCAAAGTAGTGGCACGAGAAATTTGACAAAGTAATACTGTCAATGGGTTTAAAATAAATGAGTGTAACAAATGTGTATATCAATAGCACTCATAGTAAATACGTTATTGTACGTCTTTATATAGACGATATGCTAATTATAGGTAGCAATAATGATGACATTAAAGCTACTAAACAGATGTAGACCAATAGGTTTAAAATGAAACATTTAGGTGTTCCTGGCGTTATATTAGGGATTAAAATTTCCACAACGTCAAATGGACTCACGTTATCTTAATATCACTATATTAATAAAATACTTAATAAGTTCAAGAAGTATGAGATAAAACCTACGAGAACACCTGTTGATGTTAACATTCATCTTTCTAAAAATAATGGCGAAAGCATATCTCAATTAGAATATGCACGTATAATAGGTAGTCTAATGTACATCATAAATTGTACATATTTGGATATAGCATACTTTAGGAGTAAGCTAGGTCGATATACAAATAACCCCGGGAAAGGTCATTGGAAAGCAATAATTAGAGTTTTGGGATATTTAAAATATACCCAAAACTATGGTTTGCATTTTACAAAATATTCAACTGTACTCGAAAGATATATTGATGCTAACGGATATCCGATACTAAATATTCAAAATCCACGAGTAGAGGTCTTTACCTTGGGAAATGCAACTGTGTTTTGAAAGTCTAATTAGATCTACAATAGAATCTGAATTCATTATCTTAGTGAATATTCCAAATTGATCAAAGTCTGTGCCAGTAATATGTTTACATTATGAAAGCTAATTTACGATTGTAAAGATACAAAATTGTATGTATAACGGTAAATCTCGACACATGCGTTGTAGACATAATACTGTTAGTCAGTGCTCTCAAATGGTATTTTATATATATATATCCATTGACTACAAAAAGTTAAAGGATAATATCATGGATCCGCTTACAAAATGTTTGACTAGAGAACAAGTAGAAAGTTCATCAAAGGGAACGGGTTTAAAGCCTATTACTTAACCAAGAGTCACCACAATGACAACTCAACCTAGTTAACCGGAAATTCCAAAATCTAAGTTCAAAGAGACAACTAAATTATGTGTAATTCAGAGACGCACTGAGGAGGTTTTCAACTCCTTCACATTCCTATAATGAGACAGTGCATATCTACTTCGAGAACTAGGGTAAGTTAGGCTTTCAATGATTTATGTGACTTAGAAAAGTCCAAGTATTTATAATAGGATACTCTAAAACAGAAATCACTTATGTGAGTAAGAAGTGGGCCATTTCTATAAGAATCATAGGCTGAAAACTCTAAATTAATCATGAAACCAAGTGGTGTTCAAAGCCAAATGAACACAAACATGAGAACCAACCATGTTTAAAAAAAAACTGTGTGAATTTTATTGTTTTGGTTTACACAAATAGCTGACAGTTCAAAGACATCAAGTCCACTGATTAGCCAAATAAATCTGATAGTCTTCCATTGAGGAAAGTTTAAGGCCACTAGGCTACTTATCCCGATGTAATAACCTTTCAACTGTATTTTAACTAGTGTCATCATTTTCATACATGATACAATTTTCTTTCATATGGAAGATTGTTGAAAACATGGTTGTTTAACAAGTGATTTTGAGCAACTTTTGGCTCAAATAAAAGAGAAACTCACACACCGAAATTAGTAGAACCATGTTTAAACATATTCTCTTATGCGAGGAGATTAACGTAATATATTTATTTGTTCAAAACCATGATATAGTAAATAAGAAATTGTATCTCAAAGTGACCCACTTGAATGGATAGAAGAAACTAAGAATGATATGGTACAGTGTAATAAACTTTGTCCCACATTAGAAAGAAACTAAAAATTTTGTGAGTTAATATACTCCTAATCCTAGTTGACTTCATGGGTTGGACCCTAAGGAGTGCCACACTTTTGCGAGCGGAGCGACCACCTACACAACCTTAATTACCACACACGTGCGCGCTGCTTGGGCCTTGAGTCAAAAAGACCTTATTTTTTTGCTAAACATTTATTTGCCGCGGTGTAGGTTATGAATCAAATCAAATGGATCCGAACGTGTGTCGCACTTAGTCTTCCAACTTAAATTCAAAAATTTTGTCCATTATTTTTGAATTGGATGCTGAATTTTTTTGTGTCTTTTCACACTCCAGAAATTCTTTTTTCTTTTGTTACTATTCGATTAACAATGTGTCTATTCAATCTAAACAAATACATCAAACAATAGTGTCTCGTGTTTATTCAGGAAATCCAAAAAAGACACATGGGGGTTCATAAAAGAACTCCCTTACAGCAATTTTCAATCATCAAAAAATTTCGAATTCTGCATTTGGATTTCTTCTCTCCCTACATACTACATTATTGTTTCCAAAAAGACACATGCGGGTTCATAAAAAAACTCCTTTACAGTAATTTTCAATCATCAAAAATTCTGAATTCTGCATTCGAATTTCTTCTCTCCCTGCATACTACATTATTGTTCTTTTCAATTCAAGTACATAACACAAGTTGTGCTCGTTGGTTTTTTGAAGATTGAAGTACTAATTTTTCATAAACGAAATCCGTTCTATCTTGGAAAACACTTACTTATTAACTTTGAGCACCGAAAGAGAACAAATCTATCTTATAAAAACTATGGATTATAGGACTCGGATTACATTCTTATTTTTGTTATTTTCTTATATTTGTTCTGCAATCAAGTAAGCGCATCATCTCAGTTTTATATTATTAGTTTGCATGTAACAATATACTTAATGATTTAGATTTGCTACAATAATTAGTTTTAATTTAATTATAATTATATTTTGGATAAAAAGTGCAACAATAAAGTCCAAACCAAGAAGGTAAAGTATAGAATATAGCATGAGGCACACAAGTTTGTAAATACGCTAGTCATCTTGATTATTTTTCAAATGTGAAAGAAGTGCATCTGATAGTAAAACTCAAATTTCAAAATGAAAATACAAGATACGTTATAGCCATAAATAAAGATGGAAAGCTTTCATCAAATCCAATATCTTGTGACACTCTCTAATGTGTTGAGTGCACAGCATAATAAAGGTCCCAAAACCAGCACCAATCAATAAGCTCCAGCAGAAGATTATTATGGTTCGCAGTGATGACAGGAGACAATATGACATGATGGCACTTGCTTGATATAAAGATATAGCTTGATTGAGTGGTCAAATTAGTTTCATGTGTAAGAGCCTAGGAAGTTGGGAATTCTGGTTGTTTCTCTATAAAACAAACTTGCTGCCACAATGCACAGTTTAGGAATAGTTTCCTAAAAATGCAAAAATATTTTGCTTTCTTTAAAGTAATAGACACGTGTTCATATCCCAATCGATGATTGAACCTGAACCAACCATGGGAAAAACATACCAATCAAAGTACAACCTCTTGATTTCCAAAGACTTGAACTTGATTTGCAAGAACATTAACACAACCCCTGATGAATAAGTCCTACCTTCTCTCAGCTCATATGTGGTAGATGTTGGTTATGCTATCATATGCAAGTGGAGATGTAGCAGTAGCAACAAGATGAGACGGAGATCTACAGATAGGATGAACTTGTGATTCTGATAAACTGATGTGTGCTTAATTATCACATGGCCCAAAATTTTAGGAGCAAAGAATCATAATCAAGAACTACAAGAGAAGTATGATTGGACCACCAAGTATCAAGTTTATCAGTTACACCAACTTTATGAGTTCAATAAACCTGGAGGAACCAACCAATCTTCTAAAAAGGTCCAGTTTGATCCCATTAATCGATGGTGCTGATGACATGGAGTAACTTGATACAGACTTATCCTTTTGCATTATTTCCACAAAGTGGCTATTCTCGTATTCAGCAAAGTGACTAATCTCGTATTCAAACTCTAACCCCATAGTTATTAGCCCGACAATTTTAACACTGCATTAGACAACAGCCCCTTCAACCAATCTTAATTATATGGAAAATGTCTGGTTAAGATAATTAATTCGTGCAAAACTCCACAAACCTAACCAGGAAATAAACAGAAGAAAAAAAAATTTAAGCGTTTACTAAATATAACTATCATGGACAACCACCTAACAGATTTAATTGAGCCCCACAAACATAAACGCATACCAGCTATACACAGATATAACGATGTATTAACGAATATACATACACGAAGAATGTAGAAGAAATTATACCTGTGATACTGAGAGCAATAACGCCAACGATGAACAGCAGAAGTTGAAGTCTCTTATTCTCGAGATCCATAGCTTCACAAGCGCTCGGTGACCCCAAAACCTAACCTTTGATTGGTTTATGGGATAGGGTTGAATTGGGTTTCGCAAACTTGGTACAGAAGGAAGCTTCTCACTATTTACCGACGCGGTGCGAAGCTGAGTATGAAGGAAGTCAAAATTCTCGCTTTTCAGGCTGCCGTGCAAGTGTTGTCGAACCAGAGAGGGGGAGAGAGGGACGGAAAATTAGCAGCTAGCAATCAGTCGTAATTGATAGTGATATTAGTTATTTGGATAAATTACGCTGACAACCCCCCCCCCCCCCCCCCCCCCCCCCCCCGCGCCCAAATGCCTTCTAACAAATGCATGGGAATGCCCTTAAAGTTTTCGAACAGGATATTTGTATGGATTTGAATATGTTTGTTCTAAATGAAAGAGATAACCTCGTAGGTTCTAAAATTACCTCATGGTTTCTAAAATATGTTTGTTCTAAATGAAAGAAATAACCTCATAGTTTCTAAAATTATCATAGTTTATTTTTGGATTATACCTTTTCTTTAAAATATTTATTTTATCCTCGTGAAAAATTTATATCTACAAATTTTAATTAATTGTGAAAAAAAAAAAAAAAAAAAAAAAAACAGTTTGTAGCCTCACACTCACCTACAAACCCCTTTCCTAGAACCTACCCTTATCTCCTCTACCGTATCTTGTTGAAACTCATCTCCCCTATCCTTCCCTAGACAAACCCCTTCCCATTATCCACTCACAAATCCACTCCACTCCACTCCACCATCTCCCTCGCTCACTCCTCCCCTCTAACCCACATCTCAAAAATGCCCACAAACACTAGTTGAACCCTCTTTATAACTTTTCTTAGAAGCGTGAAACCGACCTCTTACCATTTGAAGGCCACCCTTAAAAATCCTCACTAGACAAACCTGATGATGCACAAAAATAGTTTTGCACACCACCTGTCAAGTGTAGGTAATAAATGCAGTGAAATCAATGAGAAAATTAAAGAAGACACGATTTATAGTGGTTCGGTCAATTCGACCTACGTCCACTCTTCAATGACTTCAGTTGCCGGGTATTTTATTAATTCAAAGGTATGGAGAATAGAGATACAAGCTTTGAGAGAATGGAGAATCAAAGAAGCAATGGTCTCCGGTCGTCGGTCTGTCCTCTGTAAGTGTTGGTGGGGCGTGCCATTTATAGTAGTCTCCTAACAAATTGGGGCTACTTTATAGCAGCTAAGAGATCATTCTTGTGAAGCTCATGACTTATCCTCAAGGTTACTTTATCGCAGCTAAGGGATCATTCTGGTGGAGATCATGACTTATCCTCAACGGAAGGAGGAGGTTGGGGAGTTATTCATGAAACGCGGTCAAAGATTGGATCGTTTCCTTCGGTGGTGCAAATAAGCTTCTCATGCTCTCCTCTTGATTACGTGCTAAGTAAAAAATTTAACCGGTCTTGGACTGTCTTGGGCTTGGTGGATTCAAAATGAGGTTGGGCTCCTCCACTGGGGTTGGACTTTAACACATAAATTAGACTATTTGGGCTTAACCCATCATTTGCCCCCCAATGCCCCATGTCCAATGAAACTTGGAGAAGGAGGCATTGACTATATTATTATTATTTTTTTTTTTTAAACTTCAAGTCTTTCTCACTTTATTTTGAAGAGGGCCCATAATATTCTATTTGACCTTTTTATTTTGAAAAGGGCCCATAATTTTCTATTTGGGCTTTTTCCCTCTTTTTGAAAAATCTTAGACTATAAATATAGTCTTCTTCTTCATGTTACCCATTTCACTCATTTTTAAGGTTGAGCACCCACCTCTTGAAAACCTTAAGAACTCAAGTCCTACCCATTTTGTTGAAGCCAAAGTGTGTTCTCCTTGAATCCTTTCAAGAGTGTGATTTCTTCCTTGCTAGTTGAACTTCTCAAGTAAACAATGTCGATTGAAGAGGGAGTGGTGGAGGTTGAAGAAAGGGAGGAAGTAGGCACCATTTTGGAGAACTTGGAGGCTGGTTTTGAGCATTCGAATGTTGTCTTAGACAACTTTGGGGCTGTAAATGAAGGGCTGAACAGCGAATGGGAGATGGGCAGCGCGAGGAGTGCCTTGGGCAGCGAAGGGAAGCGGCTGGGCCCGCGACTGGGCAGCGCAGGCACGCGGCTGCGCAGCGTAGGCGCACAGCTGGGCAGCGTGCACGCTCGCGATAAGAGGCTGGGCGGCTGCCTGGGCTCTGCTCCTCTCTGTCCTGGACAGCCCAGGCGCGCTAGGTAGCTGCCTGGGCGCTGGCCTTGCTGTCTTAGACAGCCAAGCCCGCTAGGCAGCAGCCTGGCTGCTACTTCTGCTGTCCTGGATAGCTCAGCTGCGCTGGACAGCTTCAGTTCTACTGCGCTGGGCGGCTTTGGAATGCTGGGCAGCAGCAGCATTTTTCCATCAAAGGGCGCTGAAAATCAGTCCAAGATTCATCAGGGAGAGCTAGGCAGTGGCCTGGGAGCACGGGCTGATCCGATTCCCACTCAAGGCGCTGATTTGGGCGCCTTAGGTGCTGATTTTTGCGCCGAAAATTCTACTTTGTGCAATTTTGAAGGGCCAGGACACCCTTCAAGCTACTGGG
The DNA here is from genome assembly GCA_963454935.2 of Ilex paraguariensis. NCBI lineage: Eukaryota > Viridiplantae > Streptophyta > Magnoliopsida > Aquifoliales > Aquifoliaceae > Ilex > Ilex paraguariensis. The sequence goes on along the minus strand of CAUOFW020000830.1, from coordinate 6,258 downwards.
CAACTTTGTTTTGACGAGCAACAGTAGTCAGACACACTTTCAGGCGTTGGGCTAGACATTGCAAGTAGTAAGGAAGCTTTGGGTGCTACTCTTGATGATCAACCCCTATTGTAGCTCCCCCGATTCAAGTTCCTCAAGACTTTCTCAATGGTGATTTGGACTACTCTTTAAGGCCCTGGAAGAAGAAACGCAAGAGCAAAGTGGGACTTGATGATGACAGGTCTAAGGTGAGCACCCTTTCTAGTTTGTTCCGCTTAGATGAAGATATTTCAAGGCTTGTTTTTACTTATCGCATCCCTCCGACCGTGTTGTGCCATCGGGCTGAGTTGGGCGAGCTTGCTTGCGATGACTCTTCTGGGGATATTGTTGTCTACGAAGAGATGCTTAATGTTGGGTTAAGATTTCCCATGTTCTCCCCATTTGTCATGTTTTGCATTACTTTTCCTTGACTCCGGGGTGACTAGCGCCCAACGGTTGGAGAATCCTGCTCGGTTTCTTGCATTATAGAGACAGGTGTACCACGAGGATGCTTCCCCTATGGAGTTTCATGCAGCATATAATTTGAGCGAACCCCTACACCAAATAGGGGATGGTACTATTTTACCGCACAGAGTGGTACAGTGCTTACAGGAACGCGCTCTAATTGCGGCGGCTGAAAATCTTGTTTCTTCTTTATTGGCGGAGAATGGGCTTCGGTCAACACATTGGAGTGCTGCTAAAAAAACCCGGTATGCTGCACACTTCTTCTTTTCCCTTTTTTTTTTATGCGTGTGTGCTCACTTTTTTCATGCAGATATACCTGTGCTTTCCCGGGACCAGTAGTGAAAATTGGAGGCTGTCAAAGCTTGCCCTTGTAAAGATTTGGGAGTTCTCCTGCCCAATTTTACTAGAGTTGTTGCTCCATCTCAGAAATCTAGCGGCTCCTCTTCGAAGAAAAGGGGTGAGCTAGTTTCCTCTCCTCCTTTTTTTTTTTTTTTTTATCTGACCCTTCTCTAATCTTGCAGCAAGTAAGAGGGTGGTGGTGTCCCGCTTTTCTAGCAGGAGCCCTCCTTCTTCCAAAGTGGCAAGGACGAATAATGCCCCCCATGTGACTCCCACGGTGGCTCCTTCTCAACTGGCAACTTCTCCAGCTGCTACTCCAGAATCTTTCTTGCCAGGCACATCTGTTCCACCTTTATCCTCTCCTCGTGGTACCCCTCATTTGTCTCCTCCTTATTCAGGAACTTCTACCCGAGTGCCGATTTGGGCTGGTCCTATGATGGGGAGACTGGCAACTATCAGGGCAAGGCTTGGGAGGTTTGTGTTTGGGCCAGAAGTTTCTGAGCTTAGCGCTTCGGGCACTGATAATATCGTCAAACACGTATTTGGAAGGTCTGGCTCAGGTAAGGGTCTTATATTTCCCTTTCTCTAGTCTTTTCCTGTGTTTTTGACTTTTCTTAATCTCTTGTCTCTCCTTTTTTTTTTTTAAGGTTTGACTTCCTCCATCTGCTTGCTTTTGAGGGCCTATAATCAAGACAAGCTGAAGCTGGTTCTTAGCCTTGTGCAGAGGGAGCTTATTATCGCTCAGGAGAGGATTGTCGAGCTTGATTCTGAGCTTTTGGTGACCGTGAGAGGGACGTGCTTCGGGAGGGTGAGCTTGTGGCAGCTCATGAAAGGGCTTCTAATTTTGAGTTCGAGCTTTTGGCGGCCCGCGAGAGGGACGCGCTCAGGGATGGTAAGCTTGCTGCAGCCCATGAGAGGGCCACTAAGCTAGAGGCTGAGCTTTTGGCAGTCCGCGAGAGGAGCGCTCAGGGATGGTAAGCTTGCTGCAGCCCATGAGAGGGCCACTAAGCTAGAGGCTGAGCTTTTGGCAGTCGCGAGAGGAGCGCGCTCAGGGATGGTGAGCTTGCTGTAGCCCATGAGAGGGCCACTAAGCTAGAGGCTGAGCTTTTGGCAATCCGCGAGAGGAGCGCGCTCAGGGAGGCTGAGCTTGTAGAGGCCCATGGGAGGGCCATGCTCAGAGAGGCAGCTATTGCGGAGGCAAAGTTGACGGCTGCTCGGGAGAGAGTTTTCTCGCACTGAGGAAGACTTGGAGAATGGTCTTGCAGATGCTTTTTATTGATGATTTGAGGATCTCCGAGGGAAGGTTTCTACCGCTTTCCCTAATATTGACTTCTCACCTTTCGTGCCCACTGACGAGAGTGATGAGGGGGGATCTGATGCTGTTGATGACAATGAGGAAAAGGTGGGGCACGACCATGAGAGCAGTTAGAGTGTTTAGGACTTTTGATTTTTTTTTTTTTTTTTGAAAAGGCGGTATTTGGCCTTATTTTTGTACCGATACTCCTTTGAAATGAAATACAGAAAATCTTTTTGGAGTAAATGGCATAGAAAATTTTATTAATTTATTGCTTATAAAAAGCGATATTGGGTAATAATTTCCAAAAAAAAATACATTGAAATCTTGGGTAACACCCCTAAAAATCAAATCAAGTCCCAACTTCTACTGCTTTGATGCTCTCAAGGTGTCATTGGTAATACCTTTTCAAGTGCTCTGCATTCCATGGATGGAGTAAAACTTTTCCTTAGAATCTTGGATTTTGTAGGTGCCTGGTCTCACTACTTCTGTTACGCGGTAGGGCCCTTCCCAATTTGGTATCAATTTTCTTCGCGTGCATCCTTTGTAGCGAGGATCACTTCTTTTGAGGACCAAATCCCAGGTTGAAGGAACGGGGCTTCACCCGCGAATTGTAGTACCTTGTCATGCGCCATTTATACTCCGCATTGCGGACTACAGCCATCTCCCTCGTTTCCTCCACCAAGTCGAGGTTACTGCGGAGTCCTTCCTCATTGGTGATGGGATCGTGGTGCTGGACCCTTAGGGGTGTACCCTATCTCCACGGGGATGACCGCCTCGGTTCCAAAGGCGAGGGAAAAAGGAGTCTCCCTAGTAGGGGTTCTTGCGTGGTTCGATAAGCCCACAGTATGCCTGACAGCTCCTCTACCCAAGGCCCTTTGCTTTTTCAAGCCTTGTCTTTAAATTGTGTAGCACCGTTCTTACCATGACCTCTACTTGTCCATTTGCTTGTAGATGTGCCGGGCTGGAGTGAGATTGTTTTATTTGAAGGTCAAAACAGAAAGAGTTCAGCAGCTTGTTGTCAAACTGCTTGGCGTTGTCGCTGACAATGGCATGGGAATCCCGAAGCGACAGACCAAGTTTTTCAGATAAAATCTTTGACCTTTGCGTCTGTGATTTTTGCTAAAGGTTCTGCCTCTGACCACTTGGTGAAATAGTCGACTGCCACCACCACGAACTTGCACTGCCCTTTGCTGAGAGGCAAGGGGCCTAGGATATCGATGCCCCACTTGGAGAAAGGTCATGGGCTTGAAATGGTTGTTAGCTCCTCGGGTGGTTGCCTTGGCACAGTCGCAAAGTGTTGGCACTTGTCGCACTTTTTGGAAGAATCCTGGGCGTCCCTTATCATGTAGGCCAGAAGTAGCCCTGTCTGAGCGTCTTGTGGGCAAGGGAACGCCCTCCAGAGTGATTCCCACAGATCCCTTCATGGATTTCTCGCAAGGCATAGTGAGCTTCTTTAGGTGAAAGACATCGTAACCATGGCAAGGAATAGCCTCTCTTGTATAAAGTGTCCGCAAGATGGCAAAACTTGGAGGCCCTTATCCTTAGCTTCCTGACCTCTAGGGGATCATCTGGCTGCACACCCTCTTGGAGGTATGCCCTGATTTAGGTCATCCAGTCTGACTCAGTAGATACACAGTCAATATTTGTGGCCTCCATGTCCATCCTACTCGGCTCGCACTGGGACAATTAGTGACTGGTTCCCCTTATGAGGCTTCCATGGATGAACGAGCTTTGCGAGTGCATCGGCAACATATTATCATCCTGCTGGGGATATGGGTGGTTTATCTGAAAGTAGTGGAATTTTGTGATCATGTTTCTAACCATGCTGAGATATTCTTGTATTTTGGCTCCTTTGGCTTCGAACTCGCCCCTCACTTGATTGACTATCAGCTGAGAGTCACTGTAGGTGGCAAGGTGTTGAACCTCCATTTTCATCGCTAATCTTAATCCAGAAAGGAGGGGTCGTATTTCGCCTCATTATTGGAAGCATAAAAGTGAGCTTCATCGCGTATCTGAGAGTGGTGCCATCTGGGCTGATCAAGATTAAGCCCGCTTCTCCTCCTTTCACTAGTCGAGGAGTCATCTACGTAGAGTTTCAAAGTAGATGAGTGGAGATTTTGGAATTTGAAGTGGAAGACGGGGGGGAGGGTGCAAGCCTTGGTGGTGCCTGGGATCTAGAGGTGCAGCCTGTGGGTAGAGCTAGAGGTGCAGCCTGTGGTCCTGGGCATCCGGAGGTGCAAGCCTTTATGGTGCAGGAGAGTTAGAGGTGTCAGCCGGGAATGCCTGTCATCAGAAAAAGTTGTTGGGCTCCTGGGGAGGAGACTTGGGCGCCTGCTTGAGGGTCTTTGTTAGGCTTCTTGATGTCTCCGTTGGGCATTTGGGGATCCTCATCGTTCCATCTTCTGTTGGTGTGAGTTCAGCTACGAAATCTGCTAGGGCTTGTGCTTTGATGGCCGTCCTAGGTTGGTACTGAATGTCGAACTCCCCGAGTTCTACTGCCCATTTAAGAAGTCTGCCAGATACGTCTGGCTTTCCCAAGATTCTTTTAAGAGGTTGGTCGGTGATGACCACCATACGATGGCCCTGGAAGTAGTGTCGCAGCCGTCTCGCTGTCGTGACCAGAGCGAGTGCCAGTTTTTCTAGTGCTGAATATCTGACCTCTGCCCCCCGGTATGCCCTGCTCACGTAATAAACTGGTTTCTGCACTCCATTGTCGTTTCTAACGAGCACTGAGCTTACCGCTGATGGGAAGCAGAAAGGTATAGATGGAGAGTTTCTCCAGGGGTAGCATGTGACAGGAGGGGAGGTGCTGCTAGGTAGGCTTTGAGCCTTGAAAAGCTCCTCTGCCTCAGGTTTCCACTCAAAGGCTTTTCGGAGAGTTTTGAAAAAAAGGGAGACATTTGTCTGCAGATTTGGAGACAAACCTATTTAATGCTGCGATTCTTCCATTGAGGCGCTGGAGCTCCTTGGTTGAGGAGGGTGACTTCATGTCAAGAATGGCCTTGATCTTGTCAGGGTTCGCCTCAATTCCCCTCTGGTTGACCATAAAGCCCAGGAATTTACCAGACCCCACACCAAAGGCGCACTTCTCAGGGTTGAGCTTCATGTGATAGGACCTCAGGACGTTGAAAGTTTTTGGAGGTGATCAATGTGTCTACTGCTGCAAGGCTCTTTACAGCATGTCATGTCATCCACGTATACCTCCATTGTTTGCCCGATCTGAGACTGGAACATCTTGTTCACCAGCCGTTGGTAGGTTGCTCCAGCGTTCTTTAGCCCAAAGGGCATGACCCTGTAGCAGTATGTCCCCTTTGGCGTGATGAATGATGTCTCTTGGTCTGGGGGGATGCATGCTATCTGGTTGTACCCCCGAGTATGCATCCAGGAAAGTGAGCAACTCATCTGCCCAGCGGTGGCGTCGATGAGGAGGTCAATCCGCGGCAGTGGATAACTATCTTTTGGGCATGCCTTGTTTAGTTCTGTGAAGTCGACACAGAGGCGCCAACTTCCCATTAGCCTTAGTAACCATTACTACGTTGGAGAGCCACTCTGGATACGCCACTTCCTGACTGCCTCGTTATCAACCAGCTTTCTAACCTCCTTGTCCATGGCTTGGGCCCTTTCAGTGGAGGCTCCCCTTAACTTTGGCGAACAGGCTTGTACAGTGGATCGACATTGAGGCGCGGTGGGTAGCTACTTCGGGTCGATGCCCTCACAAGGTCCTCATGCGACCAAGCAAAGATGTCCATATTACGCTTCAAAAAAATCAATCAACAGGGGAGCCAGCTCTCAGAAAGGAAGAAAGCCAATGTAAATCTTCTGTCTGGGTTTCCTTTTCTAAAAACCACAGGGATGAGTTTCCTCGACTGGTTCTCCTCTTTCTGTTGCGGAGTCATCCCTTGGGTCAAGGACCTCAACCTGCAATGCTTTCTTGGGGCTTCCTAGCCTTTCATAGAGGATACATAGCACTCTCTGGCTGTTATTGGTCCCCTTTGACCTCTCCGACTCCATTTGAGGTTGGGAAAGCGGAGAACGAGATGGTAGTAGAGGGCACCAACTCTTAATGGTTAAGAGCTGGACGACCTAATATGATGTTGTAGGCTGACGGGCACTCTATTACCAGGAAATTGACCATGACT
>CAUOFW020000829.1:0-184291 GCA_963454935.2 Ilex paraguariensis | reverse complement strand
CAATGGTAGTGGTGGGTGCTGACAATAGGCGACAGTGGTAGTAGAACGATTGTTGTAATGGTAACAAATATAAAAATAAGATGATGATGATGGTAGGTGGTGATAGCGTACGATAATGGTAACAGTCAGTGGTGAGTGGTAATGGTGGTGGCAGTGGGACAGTGAGGGTGGGGTGGGGGTGCAAGTGGGGTAGGGACAGTGGTGGTAGTTATGATGTTCGTGGGGGGGGGGGTAGTAGTGATGGGGGCAGTGTTGGTAGTGTTAGATATGGAGATAGGGTAGTGATGATGTTGGTGGTTGGGCAGTGGAAGAGGTGGTGGTGGGGCGGTGGAGGAGATGGCAACGGTGGTGGTGGTGGAGCGGGGGACGTGGTAGAGTGGTGATAGTAGCGATGGTGGTGGTGGCAGTGGTGGTGGTGGAGCGGTGGGGGTGATGGTAGCAGATGTAGTGGTGAAGTGGTTCCAAACACATTTTTTTTTAAAGTACTTATGAGAAGTAATTCTTAAAAACACTAAAAAGTTATTCCTAACACACCCTTAAGTGCATGTTTTTCTTATTAAATTTGGAATTTTAATATTAGTCGTCAGATTAATTTTAAAATAAAATTTAAAGAAATTTCAACCGCGAATAACAAAAGTCATTTTGTTTATCTTTTGATCTTAAAATTTTTTCAACCCACAAAATGATTTGCCAAGAAAAGTTATTCTTCAAAATATTTCAGCTCAAATTTTTGTCTATTTGACTTCAAATCCGATTTAAAATTCTTGGATTTAAGTTTAATCCGAATATCTGCCAAATTTTATTTATACAGGTTATATCCAATTCCATTAATGGTCCGAAAATCCAATTTGACCCAAATAATTCAACTAGATCTAAATTTCAACAAATTGCATTCAAATTATAACTTAAAATTTTAACCTATTTTTAAGATCTGCTTAAAATTTTAATTAATATGAATTTTTGTTATTTAACATACTTAATTAAAAAATTACAAAATATTTTCAATTTTAAGTGTTGAATTGAGATATCAAACACGATAACATGTCAACAATATTAATTTACATTTGACCATCTTTTACTAGTATGGTGGCGCATAACGAGCATGGAAACACCTGATTGTATATTGGGAACATAGTTTTAAAATTCGGCCCGAACACCAACCCGGAGAAGGGATCGGGTCAATGGATTTCTGGTTCAATCACTGGATCACTGGTCGAACCGGTGATATAATAAAAAAATAAAAAATAATTATTAATGATGATAAATAGACTAAAAAATTAAATAGTTATAAAAATAACATGTTTAATATATATTAAATCAAACAAAGTTATCAAGCCTGAATCACTTAATTACATTCAATTAATAAATCAATGCATTCAATTAACAGCCTAGCCTCCACCCTCAAACTTGAATCACTTAATTGTATTAACTTAATTTTTGAGTTAACAAACACTGAACGAATGATTTAAGATTTAGGGCAAAACAGAAGGGGAAAAGAAAAAGACACAAAAATGTAAAAAAAAACATATTTATACTAAAGGAACAAAACCGGCCGGTTTTGTAAACCGGTCCGGTTTTCACCGGTTCACCGGTTTTTTGACCGGTTCACCGGTTTTATTCCGGGTTCTTTGTTCAAACGGTCCAATTACAAAACCGGCCCGGTTAGGAGATCGGTTCACCGGGTCACCGAGGCAACCCGTCGAGCCAGGCCGGGTTTTTAAACACTGATTGGGAAGCTTAATGATGAAGTCAGGATGCGTGTCTAGTTTTTTCGGTTTTGGATCAAGAAAACTGGCAATTATTCAGTCAATTTCCTAGCAAAAACAGTTATGAAATGTACAGATACTTGTGTTTGGAGAAATTCGGCCCCATTTTTTAACTCATGGTTGATTGAATATATTCTTTCACTGGTTCGTGTTGTTAGCATATGGACAATGACAAAACTGTACTATGGCCAATGTGGGTCATGACCCCCTCAACTTTTAATAAATATCCTATACCCCTTCTTAAGTTTTTTAAATCTCTATTACATATAAGCCAATTCAATTAGTGTATTCAAAAAATTGAATTGACTGAAATTTAGGAGCAAACTAGGAAATAATAATCATATAGACGAGTGCTTCCTTTAAAGAAAAAGAAATGTATTTGGATGAATCATATGACCAAAGGGACAAAAAATGAAGAAAGTTGTTTCGAAATTGGGTTACATCCGTGACTTACATTATTCACAATGCATGAGTCATAACCAAATTTTATAATGGTATTTTGTAAAATTGATATTTATTTATTTACAATTGTAATTTATTTGCAGTTATTGTATTAAGTGATAAATGAACCTTATTTTTTGATTTGCACGTGTCATTCTCAGGTAGTGATCATGTTAATATTCTTTGTATCCATTGACATTCGGGTTTGAATCCGAATCGGGTTATCATGGATGGGCAGGGCCTGAATAAGATAGTTTATGGGTTATTTGAAATTGAAAGTTGGAAGAGTTCCACTTGGTTTTCGGGTTCACTTTATCCGGATATAATCGATTCCCCTCTATTTCCTTGAAAGAGTGGAAACGCACAAAGAGGTTGGGGCTGATTCTACGAGATAAAAAAAACCTGATAAAAATCTCTCCATGACTACCATTGAAAACTAGAGAGACATTAGAATGGTGAAAATTCAGTTGTGGCTTTTGCAGCTTCACCTCCTGCTACTTTTTTATTCCTGATTGTTTGTGAACTTCAAAGAATAGGATGTTGGAGCACGTGAAACACTTACGTATGCAACCGGATAAAGCATCGGTGAATGTAAGTTCAAAATCCGAAATATTTTTTACATACAATGTTGTATATTTATCCTTCATTTGTATGAGAGCCATCTTAGGGTGTTTTTGTGCTAAAGATCCTTAGATCTGATGATTAAAATGTGCTAAAAACCCTAGGTTTACATATTTGTCATGATTAATCCAAAAAAAATTCGATTTTATATGTTAATGGCACTCTAACGAAACGATCACCGTTTTGGCTGATATTTGGATATATTTTAGTCTACATGTTTTTTATCATGGCTTTAAAAATTCGTGGTAAAACTCCTTACTATTTGGGGAAAAAAAAATCAAAAATAAAAAATTCGTGAATTTGTGAGCTATTTTCTATCTCCTCACTGTTTTTCATCGTATGAATCTTATATGTTTATAATCCTTGTCTGATAAGCTTTACAAAGATATATTGTACGCTTGATTTTCATTTATGAATTGTAAGATATGAGTTTTTAAACGTTTCGATCAACAATAGGGGTTTTAGAGTTGTTAAGATTGAAGATGAAGCAAACCAAAACAAATTCCAATCTCACTTATGAAGAGTATAGTTCACCTACTATTCTAGAATAGTCAAGAATGGATTTTGAAAACACCGTTGTATTCTAGAGATCAATACGAGTCTAATGGTTATGGTGGTGAAGCAAACAGAGGTATTGTTCTGGGAGGGGGAACCCGATGGGGATCTTTCCTCACGATTATACACATGAAATTCAAGACACTACACCTACGTGAATAGGTTTTTCAATTTTAGCCTAATTGAGTACCAATTAAAACCTAACTCACCATAATTACCTCGTCTCACAAAGATGCAACAATTAATGTGAGAAATCATTTAGTCACCATAATCCAAATTAACCATTACGATTGATTTTAATTAATGCAGAATTAATTCACTCACAATCAATCTTACGACGATCCCAAATCCCAAACTTAATTTTGTACACTACTGAGTTATCAATCAATCAAATTCATAAACACATAGTATGTGTGTGTGCAAAAGTAAACAATCACAAGTGCATACAATAAACAATAAAGAACACGAGTGATCTGTTGATGCAGAAACCCTCATCGGGAAAAATCGCGGAGAACCTTCTGAATTCACCAAAGCCTAATCTACTATTTTCTAAGTCAATATACAAGTACTCGAGACTTATACCTTAACCAATACCATTGTCAGATGCTACTTTATTTGTTGTCTCTCTGCCAAAGGCCCTAATTTGACGTCTAGTGTAGCTTCACTTGGACCTCCTCATCGCATGGTTTGCTTAGGCCTCAAATAATCATGGGCACGCCAACGATCCTTGGTATCAAACCTTCAAGATCGGTTTTTTCAAGTTGTGAGATTAGATAGAATCTCTACTATTAGACTTTTGGGTCTTAGGGATTTAGGTTATGATGGAAGCTCTCAAGGTAGAAGTATGATTTTCTCTCTTAGAAATCTCACAAAAGGCTTCCCTTAGGTGTGAGAAATGCTCTCTCTATTTTTAAGTTTCGAATAAAGGTAGTCTTAGTAAATAAGAAAACTCAGATTCCCCAACGATTGTTTGATCAATAAGAGGGCGGTCATATGGAGGTTGTCACTGGAATGAAAAACACTTTTTAATTCCGACTAAGGCAAACACCGCTCTAGCAATTATGAAGGACCACAAGAGTGAGTTTTGTGCTGCCTTCCGTAGCTTTTTCTCATTTTATTTCCTAAGTCACAACGAGACCGCTCTAGCTAAGGCAAGTTGAGTATAGATCCATCTCTACAGGTTTTTAAGCATAAAACCATCCAAAAACGTGTCCTCTTGAGCACTAAAGGATATTGCTCAAAGAGGGGCCTGATTGTGACTCAAACTATATTTTCAAAACTCATAAATGGTTTAGAAAATCTTTTCTTTAAAAATCACTTAGAAGTCATAATCAGATTGGTTCCAATTCTATTTTCATCCTAATCAACCTAAGTTAAAAAAAATAAGAAGGTGCATACGGAGGTTGAATGATGTTTCTTTGATGCTTGATCTCCTTCCTTCTATGATGCTTTTGGATCTTGAACTTGATAGTATCATGACCATAGAATAGGTTGATATTTACAATGGACTTCACAAAATTATCCAATTGTAAATATCATATAACAATCTCACTCTTTGGCAATTTGTGACAAAATACATAAGTTAGAAATTAAGATTATAACTCGAAACCATTCAACATAAGAATTATAAATCTAAACTCAACTCTCATGTATACATCCTAAAATATCTATCTAGTACAAGGATCTACTTCTTTAGATGAAGCCTAAAAATCATAGTTCTGCACATCACCACTCAAACCAAAACCTCGTAAAAAATATCATATGTTAAAAAAATACATAAAATAATCACACGTTTGGAAAGCACCAAGATAAACATAGGACATAAGCATGTATATATCATGCAAGTGCAAATATGTAATATTTTAGAAGTTGTTAGGTTATATTTATAATTGACTAATTTCGTGGAGTCCATTGTAAAATCTCAACTTATTCTCAGGCTATGATGCTATCAAGTTTAAGATTCAAAATTGTTATTGAAGGGAGGACATTAATCGTCAAAGCAACATTATTTAACCTTGGTATGCTCCTTTATTATTAGGACAAGGTAATGACTTAGACACCTAAGATGAACCCTTAGTTATGTAAACGTAGGTTGATTTGGATGAAAATGAAATTGGAAGCGATCTGATTATGATTCCTTGGTGATTTTAAAAGAAAATTTTGTCTAAACCATTTATGAGTTTTGAAAACATAATTTTAGTTAGAATCGGACTCCTCTTTGAACAACATTGCATTTCCTATTCTATTTACCCATTCATCAACCCATAACACTTTAAAAGAATTTAATAAAGCATAACATATTTATGCAAGTCCAAAAATAAGCCTTTAGATGGTTTTTGTTGAAGTGTGACACTCGAATCTACTTCCAGCATTGTCCATCTCATTGTTACCTCTTGTTAGCAAAATTAATACTCTCGACATTATCCGGAGTATAAATGGATGGACAATGCTCAAAGTATTTCGTAAAAAGAATTATTCTCAATGTATTAACCATGTGTATTCTCTTCTATAGTTAGGTTAAATGTTAGTGTAAAACCCATAAAATTTTAAATTTTAATTGTGAAGGGCGAAATGGTAATTAGCCCTTACGGTACAGGTTGAAAACCCAAATTTTTTAGAACTCAGAAGAAAAAACAGGCATCACCGTTGTTTTCGTTTTGAGAAATCTAGTTACCTCAAATTTCATTGAATTTTGAGATAATTAGATTTTTTGTGTTTCACGATGCAACCATACGTCGCACAATTAAAATAAACGTGATTGACAATTAATTGCAAAACATGAAAAAAAATTAAAGTTAGGTCAAATAAAATATACTGAACCTAACACATAACGAAATTTAATTGATTTCGGATAAAAATCAGAATAGGAAAGAAGGTGCGTATGATGCTTTGTGAGCCAAGTATTTGGAAAGTATAAAAAGCAAAAAAATCAGATTTCTTCCCCATTTTTAGCTGAATTTTAGAATAGAGAGAGAGAGAGAGAGAGAGAGAGAGAGAAGCTCTCCCCCATTTCCAACCTTTTTTCTTGCGATCTAGGGCAATTTGTTCATCGAATTGCTTTAGGCCAAGAACAAAAGTTATTCTACGCGACGAGAGCTACGTCTACATACCAAAAATTGTGGATTTCACCGAAATCTCAAGATCGAGATTTTTGAAAATCAAGGTTTAAAGCTTGAGTTTGGGTTCTTGGAACTTCTTCTACGTGGAGTTATGGTTCTTCTCCTAGTTAAGTTTATTTTCAATCTAGGTTTGTGTATGAAATGGATAACATGATTAGAGATGCACTCTCTTGTTTATATATGTTCATAGTGTAACTAGAGTATGAACAATGATCTAAGAATGTTTATAATCAATTTTGCATGAATTGGATTTGTTGAAATTGCTTGTATGTGATTTCATAAGGAATGTGATGAATTGGGCCTGTTATGTGTTTACATAATTTTGGTGCCATGTTGGTGTTTGACAGAATTCATTGGGTGAGTTTAGTATGTTATTTGAATGAAATTGATATAACATGCTTTGATGATGTTGTGAATTGTAATTATATGCTTATGATATAATTGACAATTGAGAATGTTGATTGAGATGAAATATTATTCATAATGTGTTCAAGACATATTGAACATGACATAGAAATTGAAATTTTACATTACATTGTATATGAAAGGGAAGCATCGGCATGTGACATTAGTGTGGGTGTGTGCCTGGTTTAGATCAAATACCATTCTTGGTAGATAATGCGTGGGCTTGGAAAAGTTGGACCAAGATTTGACTGAGTCGCACAGGTTGCATTGAAAATAAGGGTCGGGGTTAGCAAGAAGGACTAGATTATCACTCGGGTGCAATACCCGATGATTTGGATGTGCACTCTGTTGGTATTGAGTCCATAAAGTGTGTTGGTATACACAAAGCTGTTGGTGGAAGTCCATAGATGTCGTCTCGATTGAGTACTCGTTGGTAGAAGTCTATAAATACCCATCCCAAGAAAGACTCGGGATTTATAAAATGGTCATTGAATGAGTAGCATCAATGGCGGAGATTTGGAATGCTCGAATTTATACGCATGACATTGCATGTATTATGGGAGTCGGTGGAAGGCTCGGGTTGCATTGCATGTGTGAGTCTCACCTCATGACATAACATGACATTGTGGCATTCAATGTTGAATTGTATATTCTTGAGTGAATAGTTGATTGTTAAAATGCATGTGAATATTTTATATGCTTCTGGGTTTGTGAGTAGTCTGTTTAGGAGATACCTTATTGAGCATGGGTCACCCTTTATGAGAACAACATTTCAGGCGCTAGAGATACGCTGGTAGATAGCTCTCATATGAAACCTTATTGAGAAGAAGCTGGAATTGTGGCTTTAAATTTACATTTTGTAAAACAATGGTGTAAATTATTTTGGACTTGCAATATTGTATAAAGGGTTGTGTAATGAACCTTTATGGACTATATTTTGTAAAAGTGTGTTATTTGAGTTAGGTAAATGTTGTATAAGTTTGGATGAGTTAAAGTTGAGGATTGGAAAGAATTAGAAAAATTCTAGGCCTAGGTACTGGTACCACGTTGTTGAAATGAGCCAAGTACTGGTACCTCGACATACGAGCACCAGTATCTGAATTTCAGAGAGTTTAGGTACCAGTACCTCGATGGATAGAGGACTTAGGCACCGGTACCATGACGTATAGGTATCGGTACCACGTGTAATAGGTACCGGTAACTCTTCCAAAATTTTCAAAATTTAAATGTAAATTTGCTAGGCCTTCGGGCCTTGAGCCTTCTTGTTTAAAGGATTAAATTGGAGTAATACTAAGGTCAATTTGATGTATGTTGGATCTTGGAATGTTCGGGTGATGATGTGGCTGTAAAACCCGGGTAAATTTGAATTTTTATGAAAAGGGCAAAATAATATTTAGGCACTGCGGTATGGGTTGAAAACCCATTTTTTTTAGAACTCGATTGAATAAACGGACTTCACCGTTAGATTTGTCTCATGAAATCTAGTTGTCTAGTCAATATTCATTGAATTTCGAGACAGTCAGATTTTTTACGCTTTACGAGACAATCGGGTGTCACGTGACCTAAATAAACGAGACCAGGAATTAAATTTCAAAATTAGAAAATAATTTAAAGTGAGTTCAAATAAAAATATTTTGAACTAGAATCAAGACAAAATTTAATTAGTTTGAGACGAAATCATACCCTGGAATAGAGGATGTGTGGCACAATAAGAGTCAAACATCTAAGGCGTATAAATAGGGAAACAAAAATCAGATTTTCTCCCCATACCCATCAGATTTCCAAAATTAGAGAGGACGGAGAGAGAAAGGAGAAGAAAAATCAAGATCTTCAACTTCTCTCTACGATCCACGACTTTTCGTTCATTGAATCGACTTGGGCCAAGAACTAAAGTTCATATACACGATGAGGGCTACACTTACGTACCAAAAGTATGGATTTTGATGAAGTTCAAAGACGGGATATGAAAAAATCAAGGGTTAAGTCTTGATTTGGGTTCTTGAAGGCTTCTATCAATTGTTTTATACTTCAAGAGGTAGAGTTCATTTCCTAATTATGTTTATTTCAACCTAATGTTGATATATGAAATAGGTAGGGTGTTAGAGATGTAATCTCATGTATGACACTTATCTATGGTAGTTAAAATGTGGGAAATGGGTATAAGAGTGGTTAAAAGTCAATTCTAACATGAAATGGGTTATTGCAATTACTTGTTGTGATTTCATGAGAAATGTATTGATTGTGCATGTCATATGTTTACATTTATGTCTTAAAGGTGTTTGATTAAATGCCTATATAGATTAAGTGTGTTATTTGCATTGATTATGTTATAACATGCTTGGAATTTGATGTTGTGAAATGTTGGTATATGCATTATGATATATTGACATTGAGGACTTAGAAAGGTTAAAGGAATATTGTTCATATTGTGCTCATGACATATTAATTTTGATATTGAAAAATGCAATTGTACATTACATTTGCATATGCATAAGAAACGTCACATTCGTGGGCATATGATATGAGTGTGGGTGTGTGTGCACGTTTTTAATCAAACACCACTATTTGTGGTTGATGCGTGAGCTCGAAAAAATTGAACCAAGGTTCGATTGAGTCGCACGGTATGCATTGAAAATAGGGTAGGAGTTAGCAAGAAGGGTTAGATTGTCCTCGGGTGCAAGACCCAGTGATTTTGGATACGCACTCCATTGGTATCGAGTCCATAAAGTGTATCGGCGTACGTGGAGCCATTGGTGGAAGTCCATAAATGCAGTGTCGATTAGATGCTCGTTGGTGTAAGTCTATAAATACCCACCATAAGAAAGATCCAAGATTTATAATGGTCATTGGATGTGCAACATCAATGGCGGGGGCTTGGAATGCCCTAATTCATACGCATGACATTGCTTATGTTTTTGGAGTCGGTGAAGGCTCGAGTTGAGTTGCATGTGTGAGTCTCATCTCATATCATGACATGATATAGACGATTCTATTATTGAATTGCATATGCTTGAATAGAGAAATTGTTACTTGTGAATTGTATGTGAACATTTCATATGTATCTAAGTTGGAGAGTAGTCTCTTTAGGAGATATCCTATTGAGAATAGCTCAACCTTTATAGGGACAATATTTCAGGTGCGGGACATGCACCGGTGGACGGCTCTCACTTGGGCTCCCATTGATGAAGAAAAGCCAAGATGTGGCTTTAAAATCATGTTTTGTAAAACAATTATGTAAATTAGTTTTGGACATGTAATTGTATGTAAAAGATTGTAAAGCGAACTCATGCAAATCAAATTTTGTGTAAAATTTAATGTTGTATGAGTTTGGTTGATGATGTATGAGGTTGGAATGGGTTGGAATTGAAAAAGGATGGGCACTTCTACCGGTAGACTGTTAAATACCTACTGGTGGAACATTTTTAGTAGGCACTGCTACCAGTATAAGGTTGAGTTTTAGCCGGTAGAACATTTTCAATGAGTTCTCCTACCGGTAGAAGAATTCCAGAAGGTTTTTCTATTGGTAGAACCTTGGGCTTTTACTGTTAGGTCTCCTTGAAATTTTATAAAATTAAAATGCTTTTGTCCCGCCTCCAAGCTTTGAGCCTTTTTTACTTCAAAGGGGTAAATGGAGTAATATTAAGGGTAAATTGATGTATATTGGACTTTGGAATGATCAAGTGATTGATTTGTACACAAGTTATGCGTTTGGGAGTACCTGGTACAAGGGAGACTCTGCCCAAACTCTGTGTTGGTTATGATCCCGGTAAAGGGGATGTTGTGACGTGGTGTCGGGTTGTGCGGCATTCACGGATATTTTTGTGAGTTGATGGGTGATCAACGAGTTGACAAAGGACCCTGATTTTAGGGGCGTCATAGTGGCATCGGGTTATACGGCATACAAAGGTACTTCTGCCATTGATGGATCATCAACGGGTTGAGAAAGGACCCCTGAACTTTGAGGCGTCACAGTTATGTTAGTAGGGGTTAGATTTGTTTAGAAGTAAATCTATGGCCATGATCAATTCATTGAGACTATCCTTAAGATCTTACAAATATTGATTAGTCTGAGCATTAATAGCTATTTGAATTTGCATGAATTCTTTGAAAGTGTTCTCAAGATGATGATCCAATGAAAAATAAAATTGTTGATATAGTAATGTAGAATTGTCTAGTGTATAATATTTGTCGCTCCAATCATAACTATGATAACAAGGTTCATAATCATGGTTGGAGTAAGGTTATAGCATTAAACTGATCCAACAAAACTTGTTGATCAAATGGAATTCTTGGATAATCTTCAATGGTATGACCATATTCAAAATAAATCCCACAAATATACTTCACAAGGGGGTATTTAACGCTTATTAATAAAGTAGAAAAATCATAAAAACTTTTTTATAGAAAATATAAAACAAAAGAACTATTCACTACAGAAAATGTATCTGGCCTTGCGATTAAAATTACAACACGCACTTGCCATTAATCCGAATCACCTTTCAAATTTGTACACTTGCTTTTTCCGATAATGATGCCAAAAATGCTTGACTTCTAAAGTGGTAAAATAATAACTGCTTCCCAAGTGTAGAAAATTATTGAGTAGTAACTCGATCAACTATCGAGATCATCTCCTCAGGAAAAATGAAGACAAATTCAATGGTGATATAATAAAAATGAAAATAAAAATATTTTGAGTTTCTTTTGGAAAAATGATTGATTTAAAAACTAATAAATGATATTAAAAAGAATCGGTTAATCATCAAAGTTCGTCTCACCGTGAATAGGATTTTTAACCTAATCTTGTGAGTCATCCAAGATCATAATCAAAATTCACTTGGATGGAGAATATTAAACTAAAATAAAGAAATTATATCATATGTATTTTAATTGATTGAGTTAATTCATAGAAGAATTACAGTCATGTTAATTGCAGTGATTCTGAGAATTATCCATTCCAAAATAAATTGTCTAATGATAAGCAGAGAGATATACATATCAACCATGTTTCAAAAATAATTTCTTCAACCAACAAAACTAATTTTGAACATTGAAAACCCTAGTTAGGCCAAACTATGCATTCACGGATGAGAATCCCTCATTTGATCATACCAAAATTAAACTACTCAAACATATATAACTTAAATAAAATGAAAAACAATTATAAAAGACATGGTAATTTAAAGCAAACTAAGAATTATACTGAACATAGAATTTAATTAAATACTTGGTATTGAAAACAAGAATTTAGAGCGATACACTAGGTAAAGAATCAAAAAAGTACTGTAATTAATAAATAGAACAAATGGAATTGAAAGCTATATGTGAAACTATAAAAGGAAATTCGTGCTTTGCTATAGAAAACGAACGATGAAGGAGTAGTAGCAGCAGCAACAGTCCCCCTAGAAAACATCCCAAAAGGAAACGATGATGAGAGGAGTCCCCCATGTTACAATATTTAAAGAGGAAGAGACAAAAGAGAGATAGAGATACGACTGATTTAGAAATCATTTCTCCTTTTTATGTCTACCTCTTATTCCTAGAAAATCTCAAAATATATCTCTGATATTTAGCTAGTTAAAATCTCTTTCTTATTTCCTCTCTTTCTCTTCCAATAAAACCTTGGAAATCTTGGAAGATATCCTTGAAGATTTAGTTGGCCAATCCTTTCCATATAGGACTTCCCATTGAATTTGAACTTTGATGAACCAGTAGAAAGAATGCCCAACCTACCGATACAAAAGTTTCTGCTTTGATCTACCGATAGGTCAGTAAGAACGAACCGGTAGAAATGCTTTCTTTTAGCTGAACTAGTAGGTAAAATATGCATGAATCAGTAGCACTTCTGTCAGCTGCCTGGTGAACCAATAGAGCACCTACCGGTTCAACTGTTTTTTTTTCTTTTGAATTCTTGCTACAATGCTCCTGGTTCAAAGTCTGCCTCACCTAACTCATTTCCTAAGTTCTCAAAGACATCAAAATTAATGTAAAACATCATCATTACATTGCATTACCTACCAATGGACCTTTGGTCCAATGATACTCTTTACCTTGTGAAGACTTTTCTTTCTTGAAGTCAATGGTTCAAGTCTTCCTCCCCTCCCCCCTCCCAAAAAGAAACATCGAATTACTTGCAAGCATATAGATTCCTCTCTAACACACAACTAAACTAAAACTAAACATATAACTAATAAATAGAGCTAAGATGAATAGTTTGATATATAAAATCATGCAGTATTATGTACTTATCATAGGTCCAATTATAACTTAATCTATGTTTCAAAACATAATGAAGGTTTAGAAAATAATTTCTTTGGAAATCCCAAGGAGTCATACTTTAATTAATCACCGATTCCATTTTTAATCTAATCATCCTAAGTCTGATAAATTAAATCAAGTGTTCTTAGGTCTCTAAGGTCATTACCTTTGTCCTAAACTTGAAGTGAATTTGGAGAACACTTGATACGACTTTGTAGCTTTGTCTCCTCCCTCCTTGTCGCTTATGGAACTTGACTTTTGAAACTTGCTGACCATGGATTTAGGTTGAGATTATATAAAAAAATTAGCCAATTACAAACATGATCCTAACAAAATTTGTCACAAAATTCTCCTTTCTTTTTTCACGAAGTGCCAAAAACAACCTCATCAAAAGTATAGTATAGAACATAATAAAGGAATATGCATAATGAAACATCTAGCATAATAAGTATAAACACAAGAGAATACAAAAGAGTTCCAAACTAGGGCATGTATGATCATAGTCAAAAATAAATATCCAACAATAAAAAGCAAAAAGACTGAATGTACTTCACAAAATAAACCAAAAAAAGGGTACATAAACAATGGACAATAAACAAATAGATACTCTCATTATCCCATAAAGTCCTAAGTCTATGTCTCCATTACCCAATAGCATCAACAACTGCATCATCTTCACTAGTACCTCTTCCTGCACCATCTTTGGGTTGACCCTTAGGCTCCTCACTGTTATCAACATTAGGGTTGCCTTCCTTTTTCTTGCCTTTCAATATATGGTTGATCCGCTACAATCTCCTCCCTACACTCGCTAGAGTAGTCTATTATGCCTTCTCCAAGCTCAGAATGTGATGCCACAAAAATCGATGGTCATTCGTTAATTATTGACCACCCGTTAACCTGCAAAAATACCCGTATATGTTTTATCATTTGATTTAATCGTGGTCTAACGTACCACTTTTCATACCCCATTATTGTCTATTTATGTCCTTGAAACCAAAGAACACATAGCCCAAAAGCCTGGCTATGCATTCTTAAAATTTCAGACTTTTGGAAAAGCTATCAGTAGGTTTTTATGTACCTACCTGTAGGTTTTGTTCACTAGAAGAGTTATATCGATAGGTTTTAACCATCTATCTGTAGGTTTTACTTAATGAAAAAGTTCTACCGGTAGGTTTTATGTCCCACCAGTAGGTTTTGTTTAGGACAACACCTATTTGTACAAGATCTACTGGTAGGTTTTGCCCAAAATGCATGTTTCGCCAGTTTTCCATTCCAATTTATTTCAAAACCCACCCAACTCATATAATACTACATTTATACATCAAACATAAATTTTACAAGTTAAACTACAATCATCATCATACAATTACATGCCCAAGACATGATTTTCATAATGTTTTACAAAATACGGATTTAAAGGCCACAAGTCAGCCCTTCTTCGTCACTGGGGCCCCGAATAAGAGCCATCCGCCGGAATGCATCCTGCACTTAAAATATTTTCCTGTATAAGGTGAGTTACGCTCTATAGAATATCCCCAACCTAAATGCATATGAATATGCACATGCAACAATCCACAACCAATATTCATTCCAAGTAAGAATATGTAATTTAGGATGGAAATTCTACTATATTATGTCATGATATGAGATGATACTCATTCATGCACTTTGACCCGAGTCCTCAGCGACTCTCACCACACAATGCAATGCATCTGTGTGACGCCCCTAAAACTGGGGGTTCTTAATTAACCGTTGACCACCCGTCAACCCGACCAAAATATCCGTGAGTGCCGAACAATCTGACATCATGTCAATAGTATCCCTTTATCCAGGATTTCAACCGACACGTGTAACCTGTGTTTTTTTATTCATTTAATCCAACTAAGGTCCAATATACCTCATTTAATGTCCATTTATATCATTGGAATCAAAGAAAACAAAGCCCAAAAGTATGGCAAAATGATTTAAAATTTTCAGATTTTAGCAGACAGTACTGGTACTGTGTACCAATATGGTTTGCCTTCTGGACAAATAGTACCGATACGCAATACCGGTACGCTTTTCCTTCTGGGCAGACTGTACCGGTACACTTTGTCCAGTTTTGCCCAATTCACCTGTTTTTGATTTTTAACCTATTCCAAAATCTACCCTTTTTCATCCAAAACATGCTAAATCATGTTTTTCACATATAATATAATTTATACAACGTCTAATACAACTCATTCCATACAATTACATGCCAAGTGGGTTTTAAACAAAAGTTTTTACAAAACTTATTTTCAAAAGCCACAACTCGGCTTTTCTTCATCATTGATGCTCCGAATGAATGTCATCCACCGGAATGTAGTCCGCACTTGAAATATTTTTTTATATAGGCTGGGCCACGCCTAGTAGAGTATTTCTTACAGAGGCTACTCCCCAACATAAGGGCATATGCAATGTTCACATGCAACATTTCAAACTCAACAACATTCCCAAACAAGAATATGCAATTCTATGTCATGCTATGAAATGAGATGAGACTCATTCATGCATCTTAACCCGAGTCTTCACCGACTCCCACTACACCATACAATGCCCATGTGTAATGAATCTGTTAATTGACGAAAAATACAACCAATGATTGTTTGAAATAAAAGTAATGTATTTATAAAACAAAATCATTGTGGATGTTACCAATTGAATGGGTATTTTTATTAAATAAAATCTTGTGTCTTTGTTGGGCAAACGAATTTTGGAATCTCACCACCGCTCCGTATGCCTTTCTACACTTTTTGGACTTACACCGGCGGAGCGTATGAACTAGTAGCCGGGCCTTGCACCTGAGGGAGTGTCTAACTCTTCTTGCTATACCCAACACAAGTTTTCTTTTCTATGCAACCGTGGAACTCCGTTGAACCTTGGTCCAACGGTACTGAGCCCACTTGTCATCCACCGAGAATGGTGTTTGACCCAAACCATGCACACTCCTTCACCCTCACCCAAATTTCATGCTCATGGATGCGATGACTTGTGCAAATGCAATGTAGTACACCATTGCGATATCGATATCATGTCTCATATGTAATGAATGTCATATGAGCTAGATTAACAATTATTTCCACATTTCATGGCCAATCATATCATAAGTATGTAATTGCCAATTTTCGTTACCATGTTAATACATCAATAAACACATATCAACATTTCTCATGGTAATTTATATTCTAAGCATATAATTACCACACCCATCATGATGCTAACATGTTAATAACATATCATTCCATCCATACTCAACAATAATTCCCAAGCATGCTATTACGTAACACATACCAATAACATACTTCCTTCACTAAAACATAATATAAACACATAACGCCAAATTCCATGGAATACACAAGTGAATTCCATAATTTCATTCCAAATTAGGGATTTAATTTAAAACATTTCTCTACCCAATTCGAGATACCATTTACTCTATCCGTTTCCAACACCCATTTTGCCAATCTTAACTACAATAGACAAATGATATATAACTATACCACCCCACCCATCACATATAACACCACAGGCTGTAAAATACACCCAAGTAAGAAGGAACTCTACCTCTTGAAGCGTAAAGAACACGTTGGGAAGCTCCAAAAACCCAATTCAAGCTAGAATCATCTCCTCCCAAAAATCTTGTCCTTGGAATCTCACCCAAAATTGACTTCCTTTGTATGGTTTTGTAGCCCACATCGAGGAGAACAACTTTCCTTCTTGGCCCGAGTGGATCCGAGCACCGTGGAGTTGTAAATCGTAGAGAGAAGGTGAAAAAATTTCTCGATTTCCCTCTCTTCTTTATCGGCTAACGGCTGAACAAGAGAATGGAGGAAAATCTGATTTTTCCTCCTATTTATACTTCTTAATACTTGACCCATAATCCGCCACACGGTCCTATTTTTGGGTCCGTTTTCGCCCCGAAACGATTAAATTTCGTCCTGATTTAAGTCCAAAATATTTTTATTTTAACTTGCCTTAAGTAATTTTTCAACTTTTAAAATTTTATCAAAAATTCCATTTTTGGGTCACCCGAGACTCGACCGCCCTGTAAAACGCAAAAAATTTGACTATCTCGGAATTTGATAAAATTTGACATAGTAACTAGATTTCGCGAGACGAATCCAACGGTGAGGTCCGTTTCGTCATCTGAGATCTAAAAAATTTCAGGTTTATAACCCGTACTATAGTGACAAATTACCGTTTTGCCCTTTTTATAAAAAATTAAATTTACTCAGGTTTTACATGTGTGTAAAACATTTGTCATTGATGAATATCATCTAATGCTCATTTTGAAATAAAGATCATGTATTTATAAAACCATATCATTGTTGGATGATACACATCGAATAACCATTTTATAGAATAAAATCATGTGTCTTTGTTGGCTATCAGATTTTGGAATCACAGCTCTGGCTCCGTACGCCATTACACTTTTCTGGAATTCCACCGCTAGTAAGTGTATAAACCATGTGGCCGGTTCTTGCACACGAGGGAGAGTCTAGCCTTGCTTGCTATACCTGACACAAGTTTTCCTTTCATGCAACCATGCAACTTAGTCGGATCTTTGGTCCAACTTTCCCGAGCCCACTCATCAATCACCAAGTATGGTGTTTGATTATACCATGCACACACATCCACACTCATGCCTAATGCCCATGAATGTGATGACAAAGTCATGTCCAATATGCAATGAATGCCAAATGAGCAATTTCAATATCCATATGCAATGAACACCACATGGATTATCTCTACAGCATCTCAACACATATCATGGATGGTTACATTCTAAGCATACCTCCATAAATCACCATAAGCACCTATCAACATTTATATTTCCAATTGCAAATCACATCATAAGCATATGATTTCAATTTACCATAACAACCAAGTATGTTATTTCAATTTCATCTAAATAACAACTTTGATCATTCAAGGCATTTTTTTAAAACACCCATACCAAGCATAAATTAAGTAAAAGTGTAACATGCCCACTTTTCATCACATGACTTAATAATCACCATAAGTAATTTCTACATACCTAGTTCAAAATAAAATTTATTTTACCCATTTCCTCTTGAACATAACCACATGAAAATCATGGTTCATTCAACCTTTTCCTAAGAACACTATAGACTAGAAATAAACCAAGGTAGGAGGGAACCCTATCTCTTGGTGCGTGATAGAAGTGGTGGAAGCCTCAAGAACACCAACACAACCCCAAAACCTTGATTTCCCTAAAAAATTTTCTTGAATCTTTGGTGAAATCCCTCGTTCTTAGTGTAGTTGCGTAGCCCTCGTCGCGGTGATCAACTTTAACTCTAGGTCCAAGTGATTCCGACCGACAGAACTCTGTAAATCGAAGAAGAAAGGTAAAAATTTTGAGTATTTTTTCTTCTTTCCCTTCTCTTCTCCTCTTCAACATGTGAAGCCAGACAAGTGGGGAGAGGAAATATCTGAAAAATCAGATATTTACCCCCTATTTATACTTTTTACTTGCGCGGTCCACATTACACCGTATGTTTCCTACTTCCGGGTTCGTTTTTGTCCCGGAATGACTTAATTTTATTCCGGTTTAAGTTCAAATTATTTTTATTTGAAATTTTATTTAATTATAAAAAAATTTTATAAATTTTATTTTTGAGAACGTTTATGAGGTCATTCGTCACTCAATTGTCTCGTAAAACGTAAAAAAATTGACTATCTCAAAATTGGACGAAAATTGACAGAGTAGCTCGATTTCACGATACGAATTCAAAGGTGAGGTTCATTGCTTCATCCAAGTTCTAGAAAAACATAGATTTTAATTCTGCATTATAGTGACAAATTACCATTTTACCTTTTTTTGGAAAAAAATTCAAATTTACCTGGGCTTTACACAGACCATGACCATCAAAAGACACAATCTCCATGAAGTGAGGTCGTAATGATGATTCATTCGACAATGCATCTGAGTGATCATACCCATAACAACAAACAACTGGGTTGATACGGACTCAAGACTAAACTTTGGTGGTGTTGGTGTTGGTGTTCTAGATATAGAAGGTCTAGTCTCATTGTGTGTAACTTCAATCTCAACCTCCATATCCTCTCCCTCATCCTCAACATCCACTAGGTTAACAATGTTGTGCTTAGCTATCTATTTAACCATCCTATAAGCCCGTCTCAATTTCTTTTGATAGAATCTTTGTACATTCTAACTAACATGGTGAGGAGCTATATACAACTTGGATATGACATCAAAAACACGAGAAAACTCATCGACTGACATATTCCTAAAAGCATGCAACACAAATTGATCAAGAGGTGAGAGTGAATAGGTCTTGTGCACCATAATGCAGAATTATGTCCAAATAAAACCTAATTCACGCAATTACAAGCTTGACCCCCATGTGGTATAGAACTTTGCTCTAAATCCCAATCTACCAAATTTT
This sequence comes from Ilex paraguariensis, assembly GCA_963454935.2. Taxonomy (NCBI): domain Eukaryota; kingdom Viridiplantae; phylum Streptophyta; class Magnoliopsida; order Aquifoliales; family Aquifoliaceae; genus Ilex; species Ilex paraguariensis. The sequence goes on along the minus strand of CAUOFW020000829.1, from coordinate 164,677 downwards.
AATTGATTTATTTGCTCAATGAACATACTTGGGAATCATACAATCATCTAAACATGCATTCAAGAAGAAATAAGAATTGCAAGTATGTAAAGATGGAAATCACATTACACAAACAATTTTTATGTGGAAACCCTTTTGGACAAAAACCCTAGAGTCAGTCCTAGCCCACCTAACCTACTCCACAAGTTTCAAACTTAGATTATAAGTTCAAAGTCTTAGACTTCAACCAATTTCATGGCTAGAAGCTTCCTCCCTTGAACATTATTCACTACTAGAGTCTTGGCAACTGGCTTTATAAAGGCAATAAATTGAGATCCACAATCTGTCCTTTTGGAATGCTCCTTCTTCTTCTTTTTAGAATCCTCCCTTGATCCTTGAGTCTCCTCCTTGGATTCTATGTGTTGATGGCTTGATTGGTGTTCAAGATCTCCAACAATAAAAGCTTAAATTCTCATAGAAAAATTCTTTTCATTCTTGAAGCAATTGGATTTTGATCTACTCAAGGGTGTGTTCTGTCTTATTTAAGTTGCCTCTCCAAACCCTAGAATATCTCTAATAGTATCTTGTCTCATTATATAAGTAATAGGGGATGGCTGCCTCTTTAAATAATAAAAGGAAATAAGAGTTATGATTGAGTTTGAAAACCTGTCCGCGTTACATTGCTAGAACTTTAACCGAGCAATCAGAAAGTCCTAGCTACTTGTAAGCCCCCACATTTTCATCTAGATATAGTAATATAATTATTTTGTATTTCTTATGTATTTAATGCTGTAAAAATGAATTAAGAACGAATAAACTATGCATGTGGTAATTGTAGAAAAAGCTAAGATATATTGAAAAGCTTGAAGTTTCGAGATGGTCATTCTTAGGAGAAATGAATTTAGTTAGTTTTTAAATATATTTAGAGTAAATAACATCAAAAATAGATCTGTAAGGCCAAGAAACCTTGGAATTGCAAATACGAGATATATTGGAAGTTTGGAAGTTTTATGGAGTTAAAATTTATTTTGGAGAGGATTTGGGTAGAAAAAGAATTTGATATTACCTTAGTATTTTATAAATAAATTTTTGTAATGATGTCCAATTTACCTAAAATATTTACAATAGAAACTAGACTTCAAGGGATACAAAAGTGTATTTCACAAAAATTTTATAAATTGGCCTCTAACAAGGTCAAAATCGATCTGAAAGTCAGGGGTAGACTATTACCCGCACTCAGATGAAAATTCTTTGTTTTTTACCCTGTAAATACCCTAGGGCCACAATCTAAAGATCCTTTACCTATACTTCAACCCCAAGTAGCCTAGAAAATTTTTATGAGAAAAAAAAGAGGAAGAATAAACTGAATCTTGAAAGATTAATGCGAGATAATCACAATGAAATACGTTAGGATCAAGATCTTAAGAATCATGACTATGTTTTGATTCTAAATCATATGTTTTTGTTATGAAATCACTGTTTCTTGGTTTTCTTGAAAATCACATCATGTCTTGAAACAATAAATAACAAGAACGATAGTTTTTATCAAATAATAACCTTATTCAAGACCCTAGTTTTCAAGAAATATAGGTTTTACCCTTCATATTCCATCGTTCTTTATTTAAAAACTCTAATGTTTTGTTTGAATAATAAAATTATATTTCTTGATGATCTCTTGTGTATTTTCTTGAGTTATTATGTTAGAAAAATACCTATGAAATAATGGTTCTTAGTTTACCAATGGTTTGGTGAATTGGTTTGGTATTGTATATCTCTTATGTGAATGTTTTGATAAACATAGGTGGCTGTTGACCGAGTATCGTGAAGTGAGTAGATGAGTTTCTAACTCCGAGTGGGTCAAGTATTGACCCAACCTTGTAGGCCAATGTACCAACAACAGCCTTAACTCATCAAATTTCTTTTGATTCTATTTCTTACACTCATCCAACCTAGTCATAATATCCCACAGAATACCCAAAACTACAATTGCTACAACAAAGATGGTGGTGTTGGGGAGGTGCTAAGGTGTCTGTTAGTAGTAGGTGGTGGTGGTGGAGTGGAGAGGAAAAACTACTAGGAATACCTATAGAACATGGAGGTGAGTGTGGTGTAGGAGGGTCTTGAGGTATGTGAGCCCACTCCTCCTCTAATTGGTCATCCCTCAAATCCATACAGGATATAGTTCACTATGTCAGGGGAACAAAATCTAAGCGTGTAAGATGCTTTGGGACATGGAAGTAGAACCTATGAGACCCTTCAATGATTAAATCCGAATTGAAAGTCTAGACTAGACTCTATTCCTCGAACACAACCAGATGATCAAAGAACCAAAAAAGAGTCTATTTCTCTTCTTATTAATCTCAAATGCCTGATGAAACCACTCCAAAAATCAAACAAGCAAGTCTATAGTAACCTTTGTACTTGTAAAATGAAGAAGGTGTGCCCTGTGCATTGTGGAGTCATTGATATGGGTCTTTGGGTCAATGTCTGGACCCCCAATCAAATTCAGGAGTATGTAACCCTTTGTCAAGTCTTTCTGAAAGAACTTTGATGTAGTGTAGCCTAGTGCATGCAACGTCCTAACTAAGCGGCAACCTCATGTATAGCTCACAAATGATTTCACCTCGTTCGATATGGAATCAATGGAATTCGAGGAAGACCCAACATCCCTGTAATGATGGGAAGATGTCAAATGAAACATCTCTTACATAGGTGTGAGATCTCTCCTACACGAGGTTCATACCATGAATATGGGCATAGAATCCTACACCACATCAATATTGACAAGACCATGTCATGTCACCTCCTCTCTCCATCATCTAGTCCTGAATCTCTAAGGGACAAAGGTGTCCCGCATCTCCTACAAAGCGTTATGTCGCTCTGTAAGTACCAAAAGATGTTGAAAGAGGTAGTCGTATCTCTCTTGGGCCTCACGAGTCCTAAACTGATTGATCTCATCACGAAGAACGATCCTCGGCCTCCTAGTACCTCTCACCATGATTTCCACGAAATAGATCAGTGAAAAGGCTCAATGGAATTTGGGTTTACTTCTAATCAGAGTAGTTCAAAGTTTACTCCATCTAAAATCAACAACATAAGGTACCAAGGTGATAAGGAAAGTGAGAGAATCGGATTTGGGGTGAATAAATTTGATTTGGAATGTGAAAAGGCATGACAGATCGTGCTTTTTAATGAATCACTGATGAGCACCAAGTATTGACACTGAGTGGTGGTACTGTTCAGGCTATTGAATAGTCACCTGATAACTGCTTCATTTCAAAATTTATTTTCACTCTTTACGCAATGTAACACACTCTCTCAACTCCCCAATGCATTTATGAACAAAATAAATTATCACATTAATGAATGAGATGCAACTAAAAGCTACAAAAAAATGTATTTAATTGGAATTTGAATGCAAGAATTTCACCTTTAAAACTTCAAAACTCAAATCCAAACTCATACCATCATTCAATAAGTCATTTTAACTTATATAAAGAAAAATGGAAATATCAATAAGCATACTTATTTATACTACTATAAAATGTCAACAAAAAATGAAAATTTTTGATTGACTATAATAACCTTAATAAAAACTTAATACCCATACTATCCAACTTTTCACTTATAATAGAAAAATTAATACTATTTATAATTGTGGGAGTTGGGTAGACTATTGGACTTCTATAATTAACAAAGAGTAATGGATAACTCCCATTTTTCCAAACACAAATTATAATGTAACCTCCCAAGCTACTAAACTTTCCAACTCCACACTCCATTGGTCTTTCCTTCTTCCTACCCTACCTCATTTTTACTCTTTGTCACATCCGCCTACTTAGGCTAACGCTCTCACTCCACATTCCCGTATTCAATCATTGACTTCTCAACTAATCCCTCAATCTTCTTTCTCTTGCATTTTAGCTCACACCATCTCTCTCCCTACCTCTTTTCTTTGCAACCCTTAATTGTTTTTATGGTTTTGGTAAGGTTTCCATCGAGAATTATATTTAGTTCACCATTTCGGATAGTCCGTGCTTTGAATGCTTAGTGGTGTATAGAAAAAAGGGTGATATTACTGCCTACATAGAAGCAAGAGGTAATGGATCCATTCAACTTGGGTAGTTTGCTTCATTTTAAATTTTGATTTTTTTAACTAAGTAAGAAAACTTGTGATTTCTCTTGAAAGAACATGTGGAAGACAACTGTCGATTTTCAACTCAAATGTACTTCTAATCTTCACAATTCTTTATCCTTAATGAATATACCTCTTTTATTTTTGAAATTTTCACTTCTTTTTTTGTCCATTTGTGCTTGTAGGGAATTGACCATAAATGAAGCAGAAAGGGGAAAGTTAAAGTGTATTATTTTAATCTCATGAGAAAATCAAATGTTTTTTTTAATTTTTTACAATTTCCATTTACTCTCCTTGGTGTTACTCTCCTAGGCAACATCTCATTCCCATACAAAAAAAAAAGAGAAGTGAAAATAGTGGCCTACAGGCTTGAATATTGGTTACAAATTCTATGGGTATTAGGCGCGAATTTTTGGGACTTGGATTATTCAAATTTTGTTTAAGTCTTAATGAGGAATCTTTATTATCTTTCTCTTTCTTATTGTGGGTTTTTTTTTTGGTTAATAAAGACAATTCCAAATTTTATGGCAATTGGTGTTGTTGAATGGAGTATAGTTATATTGCTTGAGCAATACTACTTGGACCTAATTTAGGTACCTAATTCAATGCAATTGTTGGATGAGTTGTGAGTTCAAGTACCTAATTTAGGTACCTAATTCAATGCAATTGTTTTTTGAGTTGTGAGTCCAAGTACCTAATTTAGGTACCTAATTCAATGCATTTGTTGGATGAGTTATGAGTTACATTTTTAGATAGAGCTCACTTTAAATCCAATGATATTGAATTAGGTCCTCAAATTATGTTTCTAAACGATGTCCAAATAGCATTTTACATATTGCTTTTTTTGTTTCAAGAGCTTTTCATTCAAAATTAAGGTTGTCTAAACTTTCTTTTTATTGTACAAGAGACATTTATCTTTTATAGATTGAAAACTTACTTTGTCTTCTAAACTTAGGGCGGGAATGACTCATCCGCATATTAGTTTTTAATTTTTTTTCAAAACCTAGGTAACTATGGTTTATTATTATAGTTGTGGATTTGTTTGAGTTTCTTTTTTGTTTATTGATCATCTAACCATAGATCCTATATTAATTAAACTAAAGACTTAGTATATCCTTGAAAGATGAGGAAAAATGTGACTATTCTGAATCATAATTTTTCATTTTCGAATATAGATTCAAGTTATCATTCATTATTTTAATATTTGCGAGTGCACTTAAGATATTGTTGGTTTTTTCACCTTTAAGATATTTTAGAATTTTTTATTGTGGTGGATATGTTGAAGATAAATATAAATTGTAATTCTAAGTAAACTACAATTTGATGTTGGTGCAAGCATTGGACTAGATGAGGGAATGATGATAAGATTTTCATAAATATGGGTGGGGTTGCATAATTTTTTATTTTTTATTTTTGGTTTTGCTTCCTTAGATCAAGAATGGTGGTTTCTATATTCTATCTTGTTCTAATTTTGTAGATTATACATAAATCCATATTTTTTCCTTCATTTGCTCTTTTTCTGTTTGTTGCTAAAATGTAGTTTGAAACATTGAAAAGAAATGATTAATTATGTCACAATTTAGTATGCTAGAAAAAAAATTGTGATATCGATTTACCATCTTAATTGAAAACCTATAAGGAAAAATCTATAAAACAATATCACAAAAAGCGATAATAGAAACACAAATTATAAGTTAAAATAATCCACATGCACCGCACATGTGCAAAAATTAGTCAAATTAAATTCCACATACACACCTTTTTGAATTTTGCAAGCTCATTAATTAATCTGTGTGTAGAGTCAGCCTTTCACCAACTTAATTTGGAATCTGTCTAGGTTAAGGTTTTAATAAAGATCTTTATAGATTCCAAGATGCATCTTATAAATGAAAGCAAGACCGGTTTGAAATGTCCTATTTTAAATTTTATTTTATTTTTAGTTTTCTTTTTAGACACTCCCCCTATTTATTTCATCCCTTCTACTCATTTTGCACTGCCTCAATGATCTAGGCTATGAACTTCTTACTTTACCTTATGATCCAAGTCTTTTTCTAACTTAGCGGTTTGAGCTTTACAATTGTGAGCTATTGCAATAATGTCACTTAGTACTCTTAACAACCACTAACCATTGATTTCTAGCCATCTTTTTTGCCTTAACATATGTCTTTGATCAACATTGGGCCCTTTTTCTCACATTTGGCTCCTTGGGCATCTTTTTAAGGGGCAGGGGGCTTTACTAACCTTTAGTTAAGTGCCCATCTATCTCCAATAAGGTACAAAATTAGCAAGATTCTAAAGTCAAGAAGATGATTAGCTATTGTGCCCAAAGTTGTATAAATCAATTAATGGTTTGCATTGTTCAACTAAGTGAGGATTTAGAAAATTAGATTCAATTAGTCATCTTGAAAGCCCAATTATTAAGTTTTGTATCACTCTATATATGACATAGGGACTTAGTTACATACCAAACATTGAAAGAGATTAGATGTAATAAAATTTGAGTTTGAGTATGATACTTCATGTCAATATATAAAATTCACACAAGAAAATCTTTTTGACTTTTCATAATGTAAAAATAGCTAAAAAATAACAAAGAAAAAAATAATGTACAAAGCATGATCCTAGGATGTATGATGTCATGCAAAAATATGCACCTAGGACCACACACTTACCACACCAAATCCTTAGTTGTTCCAACCACTTTGGTTGCTCTTGGAAATTCCAAAATAGCTGAAGTAGTGAATCTCTCTAAGCACTCACTCCTCACCCAAATTTGTTTAGCTTTTTAATTTTTCAAATTATTACTTTTAGCAATGGGTGGAGGACTAACTATCTTTTCTTCAGATGCATTCATGTCTAACTTAGGCTGTGGAGTATAGAGATTCTTCACGAACCTACCCTTTGAACCTCTAGATGAAGATGCAATGAATGGTTCATGTTCACAAGTCATCCCAACAAGCTTAGACAAATTATGCCTCACTACTATATTTGGCCTCATTGGGCTCTTTTCTCTCATTTGGCTCTTTGACATCTTTTAAGGGATTGGGAATTTACTAACCTTTAGCCATGTGTTCACCTATCACCAATACTTAGAGTCATATAAGGTCATTAATCTTTTAAACTATAAAAACTCCTAAGTATGAAGGTGAACGGTTAGCGTGTACTTGATTTTATGAATTTTCACAAAGAACACTTAATCCAAGAAAGCTAGGGCAAAAGAGAATTTGTTTAGGGATCATGCACTATGATTTATAACTTTTAAATTATCTCTGTCTTAATAGGTCTTATAGTAATGTACAAAACTTTGATATAAGAATGGATGCATTCCAAATCAAACCAAGGTGTCATTACTATGATTAATTAAAAAAAATAAACAAAATAAAATCTTTTTTTTTTTCCAAATTTTTTGTATTTTTCAAGTAACACATATCTAGAAAAATATGCACAAACATGTTACAGTAATGGAAAAATAAAGCAATTATCATAAATCCTAAAAACAATGTCAAACTTGATAGCAAAATTATTTTGAATTTTGAATTTCTATTCTTTTGGGTTTTTAAATTTTTAATGTTTTTGGTTTTTCTCAGCAGAAAAAAATCAAAAATAAACAAATAAAAATTTATATAGTGTATGATGCTAGGGTATTTGGTGCAATGCATGAATCATACACCTAAGTTCATACTACGATACCTTTTTAGGACTAATTATACTTTGATGGAGTTTAACTGATGACATTTCAGGTCCTAAAGTGAACAAAGGCTCAAGAATAACAAATATCACACTTGAGTGTAACACCAGTGCATAAGGGAACAAAATTGGAGAAGGATGGAACAAAGCAAAAACGTTTGAACGCCAAATCACGTTCAAACATCCACTTGAACTATGAGGGGACTAGACTACTGAGACATGGCGAGTTGCAGGCAAGGCAGAAGACTCTGAGGTACTTGAGTACCACATTTGAACGCCAGATCACGTTAAAACGTCAACTTGATTTGATTGAACACCAGAGTAATGAGTGCAAAACGCTAAGCTCTACATAAAGTATGGAAGTGGGTATCCACAGAAGACCACAAACCACTTGAGTAATATGGTCAAACCCCATCTGGCGTTCGAACACCCCTAAAGCAATGATGGGGGACACGTTTGAACGTCAGACCACGTTTGAACGTCCATAGAGCCAAAACAGAAACAACGTTCGAACGACAACTTATGTTCAAATGTCCTCCACAAACTGCCTGCAAAGTAGTTGGTTTTCATTTTTACTAGGCATCATACACTATTCATCCTCTATTATCTCCCCCCTCCCCTTCCTTGCCTATAAATACTCCCATTGTAGAAGTTTTAAAGGGCCTTCTTCTCTTAAAAAAGTATGGAGTGAGAGCTTGGTTAGTAGGCTTAGACTACACCAAGAACTAGTAAGAAGTTTGTATGGAGGCTTAGACTCTCACTCATTTTGATTAATCTTAGATGTATGTTATATTGACTTTTGTCAAGAGAGTTAGTTCATTTCTTGGTTGAGGAAGCAACCCTCCAGTTGTTGGTTGAGGAAGCAACCCTCCATTTGTTGGTTAAGGAAGCCACCCTCCAAGTAGTGACTAGCTTTCTCCTACTTTCATTGTTTATGTCTTTCACTTCCATTGCTTGAGCTTCCTTCTTTCTTAGAGGAGTAAAACTCTTCCACTTTTCTAGAGCTTTATAAAAGCTGTGAAGGATGGAATGTGATTCACTTATTCTTTGGTAAAGATCGGCTCTTCCTTTATTGTACCTTACCTTGTAAGTTCTCTACTTGGAGGGATGAGTATCACTCACTTTTCTAGCTTTACTCAAGCCATGAAGAGTGAATAGTTCCTCATTCACTCTTTAGTAAGAGGTGATGAACATGTATTGATTATCCGAAAGCTATACTTGTACATTTCCTTAATGCTTTAATGTTTTATATTTCATTTATTGAAGGATTGAATGCATCTAGCAAAGTTAATATACTTTGTATAACTATGGGTTCTTTCTATGTCACAGATAACTCGTGCATGAAAAAACCTATTGGTTCAAGGCAAATACCTAGGCTAGATCTTCATTACACATTTGAATCTTCACTATTATTGTGTTTTATCTAAAGAATGGAACATTAATGCTATGGTTGGATACTTTGTAGAAACGCTTGCTTGTTTGTAGACGGGTTAAATCTTGGCACAGACAATTCTTGTCCATTTCTATAAAAATATCGGAATCATGTGCTTAATTCTTACAGTACATCTTTATCTTCCAATTAACTTGTTGATACGGGAGTTAATTGAGTTATAAAACACAAGTATAATAAACCAGATGATTAACTACATGTTCCGATCCTCAAGCTAAAGGGTGACTGTTTTACATTTGAATTTATCTTATATTTTTTCTAGAAAAATCTTGAAAAGAATCTTCTATTCTATTCAAGAAATCCCACCACTTCAAACTCTTAAAGTTTTCAATTACTTGGTCTCTATTATTGCTTACTTCAAAATACCAATCATAGTTCCTTGTGGATTCGAATCCAGACTTAACCAGATTATTACTATAACTTGACCGCCTGCACTTGAGTGTACACATTGTGGATCAAGTCAAGTTTTTGGTGCCATTGCCGGGGAACCATAAAAGGTGTTTACAATAAAAGGTAAAAAGACCTCACTTTTTGTGTATAAATTTGTTTTACTGAGTATAAAGTTGTTTCAATTAATTTTATGTCTGAGAACGTTCTTCACTATCAAAATTTGCTAGCAGAATCTTCTGCGTTTGTGAATCAACCAGAACCACTTTCACCTAGATCAGTAGCAGATTCTTGTGAAAGTAAAATGACAAATGAAGAGAGATGAGGAGAAATTCTTATGAGAGGGGGGGAAGTACCTAATATTCGAACTCTACGGGATTACTTAAATCCCACAAGAAATAGTGTTCCCTCTTGTTTTATCTTTCTTGAAGATGCACCCCTCTTTACTGTAAAGACGGGGACAGTTCAACTACTCCCTCAATTCCATGGACTCGAAACAAAAAACTCATATTTGCACATAAAAGAGTTTGAGGAAGTATGTGGAACATTTCAAGACAATTCTGAGCTGGCTAAAATATAACTTTTTTCATTTTTTTAAAGAATAAAGCTAAATAATGGCTAAATTTCCTGCAATCTCTTTCAATACCTGACAATCGAGCACTACAAAATGAATTTTTCAGAAAGTTTTTCCCTCTACACCGCACTAATGCACTGCAAAGACAAATCATGAAGTTTTTGGTTAAAGAAGGAGAAACATTTTATCAAAGTTGGGAGAGATTCAAGGATCTACATCAGTCTTGCCCACACCATGCTTTTGAGAATTGGACTTTGGTAGGATTTTTCTACAACTCCTTGCCCACTAGAGTACGTCAGTTTGTTGAAATGATGGCTCAAGGAGAGTTTATGAGTAAGAGTCCAAAGGAGGCATTCAATTTCTTTGATACCATATCTGATAGTTCTTAGATGTGGGACTCAGTCTCCCCTACCATTGTTGAAGCTAAACCATCTACTTGCCAAGGGGGTAAGTATGTCTTGAGAGATGACGATGACCTAAGAGTAAAAATGTCTACCTTGTCTCGAAAGCTTGAAGATTTAGAGATGAAAAATGTTCATCAAGTTGATGTTGGCCTTCCCACAGAACAAGTATGTGGGATCTGTGTACTGACAAGACACCCTATTGGGGAGTGTCCTACCATTCCAGCATTCAAAGAGGTTTTGTTGGAACAAACAAATGTTGTCTTCAACTTTAACAAGCCTTATTCCAACCCATACTTTGAAATATATAATCCAGGGTGGAGGAACCACCCAAACTTCAGTTGGACAAACACACAGCCAACTCCCATGAACCAATACGAAGGTTCACACCCACCACCTCAAGGACCTCCCGCATACCAACCACCACAAAAGAGGAGCCTTGACGACACTGAATCAGTTCATGCAAAGCCAAATGAACTACAACCATAGTTCCACTTAGGCTTTTACTGATTTCAAAACACAGACCACTCAATCTTTCGAGGATCTTAAAAGCCACATCCAAAAGTTGACCTAATTCATGACCACACATGAGAAGGGCAAATTTTCTGCCCAACCAAAACCACCACAAGGCCAATTTCAAGTGGAAATCCCATAACCATGAAAAATCCACAAGCCCAAGCCCAAGTTGTCACTACACTAAGAAGTGGCAAGGTGATTGACAAGACCATAAAAAACATACTACTTCCAAAGTCAATCCCAATCAACTCACCAGCCGAGCTTGAACCAATTGAACCTGAATATTTGAGAGAAGAGGAACCCGAGCCTATGATTGAACAAGAACCAAAACCATCAAAGGAAGAAGAAATCTTATGTTCTATTCTTGCTCCTTTTCCTCATAGACTCAAAACTGCACAAAAGTTGAATAATCAGCCTAAAATTTACGAGCTTTTTAAGCAAGTAAAAATTAACATCCCACTTTCTGGATGCAATCAAACAGGTTCCATCTTATGCCAAGTTTCTAAAAGACTTATGTACAGTCAAAAAAAGGTAGAATGTTCAAAAAAGAGCCTTCCTAACAGAACATGCTAGTGCCTTGCTTCAACATCCCTCCAAAATACAAAGATCTAGGGTGTCCAACTCTATCGTGTGTCATTGGAAACTTTAGAATTGAACAAGCACTGTTAGACCTAGGGGCTAGTGTCAACTTACTCTCTTTTCCGTTTACCACCAGTTGGGTCTAGGAGAACTCAAACCCACAAGTGTCACACTTCAATTGGCAGACAGATCTGTAAAAATTCCTAGGGGTATTGTGGAAGATGTCCTTGTCCAAGTAGACAACTTTGTATTCCTTATTGACTTTACCATCCTAGATACTCAGCCAACAAAGCATTCAGAGAACCCCATTTCTGTAATTCTTGGTCGACCCTCCTAGCAACTTCAAATGTACTAATTAATTGCAGGAATGCGGTCATGAAATTAACCTTTGGAAATATGAATCTTGAGCTAAATATTTTCAATGTTGCAAAACACCCAGGAGAAGACAAATAAGAGAGAGAAATAAATTCAATTGAGTTGTTGGTTCAGGACCATCTAAATAATACATTCTGTGAAAATTTCACTGAATCCTCTCTGTCAAAATCTATTACATCTGAGACAATAGATAATGATCCAAAGAATTGTCCGACTCATGCTGTTGATACATGGACCTCCAAATTCGAAAAACTTTCACCAAGTGGCTCAAAGCCACTCTTATCAAATGTCAAGCCACCAAAGCCTGAACTGAAATCTCTCCCATTTGACCTCAAATATGCACTCCTAAGAGAGAACGAATCATACACAGTGGAAATTTCATCTAAGCTCACATACTTGCAAGAGTCTAAACTGATTGAAATTCTTAAAAGCCACAAAAGCACCATTGGGTGAATCATTGCTGACTTGAAAGATATAAGCTCGTTAATCTGCAATCATGTCATATACTAAGAAGAAGATTCAAAACCTTCTCATCAAAAGCAGCAAAGATTGAACCCTCACATGAAGGAAGTAGTGAAAATGAAAGTGCTTAAACTCTTAGATGTAGGGATAATCTTTCCCATCTCCGATAGCAAATGGGTTAGTCTAACCCAAGTTGTGCCCAAAAAGTCTAGGGTCACAGTGGTCAAGAATAAAGCCCATGAACTAATACTAACTTGAATCGTCACAGGATGACGGATGTGTATTGATTATCGAAAACTCAATTTGGTGACTAGGAAAGACCATTTCCCTCTTCCCTTTTTGGACTAGGTTCTAGAAAGAATTGTAGGGTATGAATTTTACTGTTTCCTAGATGGCTATTCCGGATATAATCAAATTGAGATAGCACTCAATGATCAGGAGAAAATCACATTCACATGCCCCTTTGATACTTTTGCATTCAAAAAGATGTCATTTGGACTTTGTAACGCTCCTGCAACATTCCAAAGATGCATGCTAAGCTTGTTCAGTGACATGGTCGAAACGTTTCTCGAAATATTCATGGATGACTTCTTTGTCTATGGTGACGCATTTGATTTGTGTCTGGCCAACCTAGAAAAGGTATTGATAAGGTGTAAAGAGGCCAATGTGATGCTTAATTGGGAGAAATGTCATTTCATGGTAACACAAGACATTGTCTTAGGTCACATTGTGTCGTCTGAGGGCATGAAAGTTGACAAGGTAATAATAGATCTTATTGGAAATTTGCCTGCTCCCAAGACTGTAAAGGATGTCTGATCATCCCTAGGACATGCAGGCTTTTACAGGAGATTTATAAAAGATTTTAGTACCATAGCAAAACCCATGTGTTATCTCCTGAGTCAAGACATAATCTTTGATTGGAATAAAACATGCCAGCAAGCTTTTGATAAGCTTAAAAGCATGTTAATTTTTGCACCAATAATGCAACCCCCTGATTGGACTCTGCCCTTTGAACTGATGTGTGATGTAGGTGATTATGTTGTAGGTGTTGTATTGGGACAAAGAAAAGATAAGAAACTACATGTCATTTACTATGCAAGTAAAACTTTGAATGATGCTCAAATGAATTATTCAATAACTGAAAAAGAATTGTTTATAGTAGTTTTTGCTTTGAAAAAATTTCATCCTTATCTTGTTGGTTCTTCTATTACTGTTTCCACTGACCATGCAACATTAAAATTATTGCTTACAAAGAAGGATGTCAAGCCTAGGCTCTTAAGATGGATACTCTTACTTTAAGAGTTTGACCTAGTCATTGAGGACAAAAATGGTGCTGAGAATGTGGTGGCAGACCATCTGTCTAGGTTAACTTATGAATTTAATGAGGATGGACTGTCAATCAATGAAAATTCCCTAATGAACAACTATTCATAATTGATGAGTCCTCATGGTATGCTTCTATTGCTAATTTCCTTGCTACTGGAACACTGCTTCCGTCTTTCTCCCTCGCAGACAAAAAAAACTTTTTTGAGGGAGATTCGTAACTTCTTTTGGGAAGATCCATACATATTTAAGTACTATAAGCATCAAATCATAAGATGTTGCATCCCTGCTTAAGAAAGTGGACAGGTAATAACCTTTTGCCATTCTGAAGCATGTGGTGGCCACTTCTCCTCAAGAAAAATCGCTACAAAAATCTTGCACTGTGAGTTTTACTGGCCCACACTTTTCAAAGATGTTCATGCCTTTTGTTTAATTTGCGATAGATGCCAAATGTTGGGAAGCATTTCAAAAAGAAACATGATGCCCTTAAACCCGATTCTTGTGATTGAAATTTTTGACTATTGGGACATTGATTTTATGGGACCATTCCCCCTTCCTTTGGTTATCTATGCATCCTGATAGCCGTAGACTATGTATCTAAATGGGTTGAGGCAATTCCATATCGGAATAATGATCACCAAACGGTGATCAAATTTTTTAAAAAAATATTTTGTCCCATTTTGGAATTTCGAAATCAATCATAAGTGATGGGGGTGCTCATTTTTGCAATCGCCCTTTCTGGAATTTGATGAAAAAATATTTGATTTTTCACAAAATTGCAACCCCTTATCACTCACAGACTAGTGGATAGGTTGAATTGGCTAATCGGGAGATCAAATTAATTTGAAAAAAATGATAAATTCAAACTGCAAAGATTGGTCGTTAAAACTAACTGATGCACTCTGGGCATACCACACTACTTTTAAAACAATTTTGGACATGTCTCCCTATCGACTAGTCTATGGAAAGCCTTGTCACCTACTTGTGGAATTGGAGCATAGAGCATATTGGGCCATTAAAGCAATGAATTTTGACCTGGACAAGGTTGGACTTTCAAGAAAACTGCAAATTAACAAACTGAAAGAGTTGAGAAATGAAGCATATGAGAATGCTAAGACTGCAAAATCCAGGATGAAAATTTTTCATGGCAAGAACATAATACGAAAGTCTTTTGAACACTTTCAAAAAGTCCTATTGTTTAATTCAAGACTCCGCCTCTTCCCTGGTAAGTTAAAATCAAGATGGACAGGGCCTTACATTGTTCAAAAAGTGTCTGGACATAGAGCAGTAGAAGTGGAAAATCTCTCAAATGGTAATACCTTTACTGTTAATGATCAGCAGTTGAAACCATTTTTGGAGGATTTTGCTAAAAATGTGGAAACCATTCTTTTAATGGACCCAAAAAATTCTTCTGAGAATCGCGCTTACAGACACAAAAAAGGGTCGAGTCAGGAAAAACCCGATAAAAACAGACCTGAGCGGATGCCTTTATAAGGCATTCCCTTTTTCCCCACCGCCTTTCCTTTTTCTTTTTCTTCTTCTTCTTCGCTTTCTTTTCTGGTGTGCTACTCTCTGTAAAAACGATCCAACTCCCAATAGTCCCATGACCATATTACCCAAAGACCCAATCCTTTGTCTCATGATCTGCATTTGTTTACTCTATTTGTACATGGTTCTTCTTCTTCTGTCGGCATTCACGATCAACGGTTTAGTCCTGGCAAGAACCTAGATTTCCCAAAAAAATGTATTTTGTTTGTAGGTGTCGGCGGATGAATAGATCTTTACCTTTCAACCTCATCTCCAAGATCCATATACTAGTAAATTCAAAACATTGGGGACAATGTTCAGTTTAGGTTGGGGGTGAGAACTACAGTTCATATGTGCCATAGAAAATTTTTAAATTTGTGTTATTTTTGCTGTTTCTGTTCAGATTGTGTACCTTGTTTTGTATTTTGTATAAATTGATGATTATATTTGTAAGTCATCTCTGATCGTTTTTGTGACTGTCAGACGTTAAAGAACTAGATAATGAGTCTTAAAACATAGAAAGCATGAATGTTAAACTTTTTTGGTTTAGTCTAGGAGTTTTACGTAGTTTTTCATATGATGTGCATACTGTAATCATGAGAAAAGCAAGATTGGTGAGAAATACTGAGATTTGAGAAGAGCAAAAGAAACCCCTCTGTGGCAGAAGCATTTTTGCTAAACGTCATCGTGCCAATAGACTTAGTGCCTGTAGACAGTGTGGCAAAGACTTTCATGAGAAAAGGTATAACCAATGTTCTGAACCAATTTCCGGTCATGCACTCGATCAATTAGATTGGATAGTGAATGGGCTGAGTAAGAATTACCCTAAAACGCCATGTTATTCTGGTACTATGCTTAACCGATTTGTAAGAGAGGAAATTGGGAGAGTCACTAGTTGTCCGCACTACACAGATACGGAGGGAGACTTAGACTAGAGTAATTGGGATGAAAGTCAAGGGTCCGAATTCTTGTAAAAAGGTGTAAAAATATTTTTGCACAAACTCTTTTAACTGAAATGAAAACATGGGCTGAGTAAGGAGTGTCCCAGAATACCAACCTGAAGCGTGAGTTGGGGCTTATCCTAAGATGCCATGAATTTTGATTTCACTTTTTGTGTTTAGCTTGCTTTTATTGTGTATAGTGTACTTTGTGATTTTTGATTCAACGTTCGAACGCCAAGTGATGTTCGAACGTTGGTTGCTTGCAATATTCAACCTCTGATGAAGTCTCTGATGGAAACAAAAGTACTGGGAGCTCAGCTTGTTCGAACGATTGTAAAGTTCGAACGCCAATAGAACGTTCAAACAATGGTAACTTATAGTAATTTGGTCTCTAACTCAAAAGTACTGGGAGCTCACTTTGTTCGAACGACAACCACGTTCGAACGATATTTTAAAAATTCTTCTACATACGTTCGAATGTAACTAACGTTCGAACGTTACTTCTTAGGCTATTAAAGCCTGAACCGTCTTGCCCACTGCAAAATCCTCAAAAACCTCCAAAACTCCTCAAACCCTAGAACCCATTTGCACTACCCAGACCCAAAACACCTTCCATTCTCCAAATTCACCTAAAAATTGACCCTCCCAAACTCATTCCCACATCAAAAACCTCAATCCCACAAAGAAAATCAAGACTTTTCAAATATCCTTTTGAGCTCAAAACAATGCCTAGAGTTAAACTACCTGCCAAGCAAAACCAGATAAGTTAGTAGCCAAATTTTGTGGAATAAATGATTGAGGAGAAGGAGGGGATACCAATAGTAAGGAGATACGATCAAACGCGATTTCCCAGTGCCCTCAAAGCTGATAGGTATGAAAAATGTTTCCAGAATCATGCAGTAGTTTGTGAGAGAGATGTTGTGATTACTGATTTTGCGGAGTTGGGAATATTGGCGGAGATGGAATGGAGGAATTGGGTATGGTTTTTGTGAAATGACAGAGACACTATTGTTGACTTGGTGCGGGAGTTTTACTCCAACACCGAGATCATCAACGGCATAATTCGAACGTACATAAGGGGCATCCATACTGATGTGGATGAAGCATATATTAAGAAAGTGAGGCAAGAAGTGCCTCAGGTACAAAACCCGGCATATCCCCCAAGAAAGAATGTAGCAATGAATGTGGTTGGGAGAGAGTTGACGAGAATGCCTAACTTTTCTTAGAAAGGGAAGAGATTTTTCAAACAAGGGGAGCTCATCGATAAGTAAAAAATGTTAAACTTGATTGCGGTATCTAACCTCGCCCCCATTGGACAAAAAAAATGAGATTTTACCTGACATGGCCCGTCTGCTCTGTGCACTTGGAAGGGGGCATAACATCGACCTCCCCTCATTAATCTTGAGTGAAATGAAGAAAGGTTGTGATGTGAAGAGGAGTGCACTCCCTTTTGCCACGTTGGTGACTGAAATCTGCAGAGACCATGGGGTTAGGGCGAGGCTCGAGATGAAAATCCAAAAGTCAATGGGCCCACTGAACAAGGCCTCTTTCTGGAGAAGCCAAGGTCACAGTGGCGCCTCGGCTGCAAGACAAGAAGTGCCCCTTCCCCAAGGAGTCGATGAAGTGCAGGATGAGCTTGACCAAGAGGAGGAATGAGAGATGGAGGCAAAGCAGACCCAAGAGGCAGGCCCTAGCATGAGCACTCGGCGTTCTTTACGGGACATCATGCTTAGCATTGAAGCTAAGCAGGATGAAATTCTTAGGCTGTTGAGGGGTAGAGCTGGTGGACCTATAGGAGAGGGAGTTGGTGGAGACGATAGAGATTGAGAGGGTTATTTCTGTTCTTGGTGGTGGAATGTTTGATTGTTTCTTCTTTGGTTGATGAATTTATTCTTTGGGTGATCTTGGGGATAGTTGTAGTGGATAGTTATTTCTTTTGTGATGGATGTTTGTGTTGTCGTTAATTGTGGATATTTGAAGTTTATATTTGATCACTTCTTTTGTGGATGAATGGAATCTTTGATATTTGTATTAAACGATCACATTTTGAGAAATGAATAATTCGGTTTATCACTTTTATCTTTTTAAATGTATATGTAGATTTAGCTTAATATATTGCTATTTGTTAATAAATGATGAAAAAGACATGGATGCTACGACTATTTCTTAAAGTAACTAAGCACATGATCGGTCTGACACTTCAATTTAACAATCGAGACTTAAAACTATAATTCTTGGAAAAGTGGTATTATCTCTATGCTTAAATTGTCAAATGTACATCAATATTTTTTGTTCTTAAGATACAAGATGATCAAACTCGAAAATGGAATCGATATATAACCGACATTCCCTGAAACACCCGACATAACCAGTGGAGATGATAAGGAATACCATGGTGAGTTTTGAGCCTTGCTATGCTTTTGAGAGGATATCAATGTTTACTCAAGAAAGGTTTTTCACTATCTATTTTTGAATAATCTCATTAAATTTGATTTGATTAATGCAACTAAAGCAATCTATTGATATGTCCCACAGGAACCTGTGCATACGACACCCACATGTGCACATACTTGAGAAAGGATATTAAACCATCTTTGATCTGACTTTGAGTCTTGGCCATTTCTTTTGCAAAAATATATCCCTAGTCAACCATGCTTGAGCCTTCGATAAATAATTTTTTTCGAAATACCCATATAATAACCTAGCCACAAGAGGATATATTTAACATAACTTGCTATCTAATTTTCTTGCACTCTCTTACAAATTAATATGATACAAAAAGAAAAGAAAAATAGAAAATGGTGGCTGTTTTTCAATAAAAGAAAAATCTATGGAAACAATCGAAAAAGAAAAGAGACAAATAGACAGGGACTTGCCAAGAAAGTGAAAAGTGAGAAAAATTAAAGAAAAAAAATACCATTCCTAGGCAAAATGTCGAGAAGCTAGAAAGAGGTGTGTCACACTACATAAAAAAAGAGATAGCTTTTGAACACCATTGACGTCATTTCGTTAGCTACTGACCTCTGGCCACATTACAACCTACAAAAAGCTCTAATTGATCTCAAGACTAATGCATGCGTAGGTCATCATCTAAAAGTGGGGTATGTTAAGTAGTATTTCTTTATTTGCATCAATGTTCCTCCATGAGATTATGCCAACATATGATTAGTTTGTCTCCTTAAACTTCAGTCCTTTTCTAAACTATGCATATGATTTTTTGACTGGCCATCTACTGATCACATGCCCTTTGAGAGACAAGTCACTATAACCGGAGTGAATTCTTGCTGAGAGTACTTCTAAGAGAGGTTTGTGAAATCAAAGCTAACCATGGAAGGTGGTAAAGTGAAATGTTTGTTATGTAACAATTCTTGTTTCTAGAATAACCATTCCTACTACGCTGGGAATTCCAAATGCCAATGTGACAGATGCTAATTTTTGCATAGAGTAAATACCTATGGAAGAGGAATATGCGGGATAAGTCAAGATTGAGGGTTGAGTGTCCTAACGACCATGATGCTAATTCACTTTAATCAGCAATCTCACATACACATCTCTTTTACTAAAGTTTGTGGATAGCTTCACTGAAAACCCTCACGAGACAACACTCGTTCGCTAGGGTAAACCTAGTGGTTTAACAGCTTGTTGCATATGCTAAATGAAACCAGATGACCTACGAAAAGGCATTAGAAATAGATTTGCATTCAATTGTTGTATTACTAGAGACTAGCAATATTTAGGTTGGGGGTGTGATTAGTACTTAAATTTACATATTACTATTCCTTTTTAGGACTAATTATACTTCGATGGAGTTTAAGTGATGACATTTCAGGTCCTAAAGTGAACAAAGGCTCAAGAATAACAAATATCACACTTGAGCGTAACACCAATGCATAAGGGAACAAAATTGGAGAAGGATGGAACAAAGTAAGAACGTTCGAAAACCAAATCACGTTCAAACATCCACTTGAACTATGAGAGGACCAAACTGCTGAGACATGGCGTTTTGCAAGCAAGACAGAAGACTCTGAGGTACTTGAGTACCACATTCGAATGCCAAATCACGTTCAAACGTCAACTTGATTTGATTGAAGACCAGAGTAATGAGTGCAAAACGCCAAGCTCTACATGAAGTATGGAAGTGGGTTTCCATAGAAGACCACAAACCACTTGAGTAATATGGTCAAACCCCATCTGGAGTTCGAACGCCCCTAAAGCAAAGACTGGAGACACGTTCGAACGTCCTCCACAGACTGCCTGCAGAGTAGTTGATTTTCACTTTTACTGGGCGGCATACACTATTCATCCTTTCTTATCTCCCCCCCCTCCCCTTCCTTGCCTATAAATACTCCCATTAGGGGAGCTTTAAAGGGCATTCTTCTCTTAAAAAAGTATGGAGTGAGAGCTTGGTTAGTAGGCTTAGACTACACCAAGAACTAGTAAGAAGTTTGTATGGAGGCTTAGACTCTCACTCATTTTGATTAATCTTAGATGTATGTTATATTTACTTTTGTCAAGAGAGTTAGTTCATTTCTTGGTTGAGGAAGCAACCCTCCATCTCTTGGTTGAGGAAACAACCCTCCAGTTGTTGATTGAGGAAGCAACCCTCCATTTGTTGGTTGAGGAAGCCACCCTCCAAGTAGTGACTAGCTTTTTCCTACTTTCATTGTTTATGTCTTTCACTTCCATTGCTTGAGCTTCCTTCTTTCTTAGAGGAGTAAGACTCTTCCACTTTTCTTGAGCTTTACCAAAGCTGTGAATGGTAGAATATGATTCACTTATTTTTTGGTAAAGATCGGTTCTTCCTTTATTGTACCTTACCTTGTAAGTTCTCTACTTAGAGGGATGAGTATCACTCACTTTTCTAGCTTTACTCAAGCCATGAAGAGTGAATAGTTCCCCATTCACTCTTTAGTAAGAGGTGATGAACATGTATTGATTATCCAGAAGCTATACTTGTGCATTTCCTTTATGCTTTAATGTTTTATATTTTATTTATTGAAGGATTGAATGCATCTAGTAAAGCTAAGGTACTTTGTATAACTATGAGTTCTTTCTATGTCACGGATGACTCTTGCATGGAAAAACCTATTGGTTCGAGGCAAGTACCTAGGCTAGATCTTCATGACACATTTCAATCTTCACTATTATCGTGCTTTATCTAAAGAATGGAACATTAATGTCATGGTTGGATGCTTTGTAGAAACACTTGCTTGTTTGTAGATGAGTTAAATCTCGGCACAAACAATTCTTGTCCGTTTCTAGAAAAGCGTCGAAATCATGTGCTTAATTCTCACAGTCCATCTTTATCTTCTGATTAATTTGCTGTTGACACAGGTGTTAATTGAGTTATAAAACACAAGTATAATAAATCGGATGATTGACTATATGTTATGATCCTCAAGCTAATGGGTGATTGTTTTACGTTTGAATTTATCTTATATTTTGTCTAGAAAATTCTTGAAAAGAATCTTCTATTCTATTCAAGAAATCCCACCACTTCAAACTCTTAAAGTTTCCAGTTACTTGGTCTCTATTACTGCTTACTTCAAAACACCAATCATAGTTCCCTGTGGATTCGACTCTGGACTTAACCAGATTATTGCTACAACTTGACCGCCTGTACTTGGATGTACACATTTCGGATCAAGTCACTACTCACCTTACCTACTTCTTAGGTGACTTGACCTTGTTGGAAGCACTAGAAGCATCCAACTTGATTGAGATGGTGAGCCTCTTAAATTCTTCCTTAGTCACTTGTACTTGCTTTCCCTTCCAAAAATTTGAGTTTGGTTGGAGAATGAGTGGAGGGCTAATTCTCTTCTCTCCGAAAGTGTATAGATCAATCTTGATCTTGGGAATAGAAGGAGTCTTATGCACTCTTGCAAATGAGCCCCAAATGATGAATCTCACGTGAATTCTCCAAAAACTTAGAAAAATTCATGACTTGATCATTCAAGATTTTGGATTGGTTAGCTAGATGCATGAACTTCTTGTCCATGACTTTCCTACTATGAATCCAATACGTGCTATTGTGACCATGCTCTCCACATGTAAAACACTCAAGATTTTTGCTTTGTGTTTCCTTTTTAACCACCTTCTTTAAATGCATACCCTTACCTTTTTGACCCTTTGGAGGACTTGTGATTATACGTGGGGATGATAGGTTAGGATTACCCTTTAAAAACACAATCTTAAATGAAGTGGGAATGGTGTTCTCATTAGTGTAGCTTAGGCCTCTTTTGTCACCCACACTTTTCCCTGTAGATAATATTTTATTCAACTTCTCTGTACTTAGGGAAAATCTCTTTGAGAGTTCTTGCAATTCATGAAGGTCTCGATTGTTATCGGTCCCTAACGATTATACATGTAGATTGCACGACATGCTTAGACAAATACCAAATTAAACATATTACTATTACAATTAACTCTTCTCACAAAGATTATCAATAAATAGTGAGAACCCCTTCTTAACTTATATAGTGTGGAACAAACTAATATAAAGAGTATATGGCCAAAGATATTGGCAGCAATAAAAAAGTGCATTCCTCCCATAGGAGACATGAGACTAACATTGCACCATCTTCAACTTGACCATATCTGATAGTGATAAATTATGCCTTTCTTCTGCAACAATTTGCTATGGAGTGTAAGAATTCATAAACTATCTAAACATTCCCTTTCTCCTCACAGATCTCTCGACATTGCTCAAATCGACAATTGAATCCTCGATTAGTCCATAGAGCCTCGATGCTCTTTCTATTTGACTCTCATCCTCATTTGCATCATTTTTGAAGCAACCTAGTGCGTATAACTTATAGGAGATAAAATAGGAATGGGTTGGAAGCCCACTTTGAGAACACCAACATGCATCAAGTATCTATGAATATGATGAAATAAAACACTATCAGTCTTACTGTTAGGATCATGTTTGTAATTAGCTAATTTTATAAAGTCTTATATAATCTCAACCGAATTTCATGGTCATCAAGTTTCAAAGATCAATATCCTTAAGCCACAAGGAAGGTAAGGAGATCACGCTAAAATTCAATATCGAGATCACTCTGATGCACCTTCAAGCCTAGGACAAATGTAATAACCATAGAGACCTAGGAATCCAAGGTTTCATTCATTAGACTTAGAACAATTAGTGTTATAAATGAAATTTGAAATATTCGCGACTCCTAAATGTGTGTTTGAAATTATACACTAAGTCATTTACCAGACCTCACTTAAGCAACCCCTTTAGTGGTCAATGGTATAATTTTTTTTCTTGGTTTTCGGCTTTGGAACCGCCCTATTCGCACTTGCCATTAGCTATATTAAAGGAGTATTTTCATATTAATGTTTATAGATTTTTTATAAACACAAAAAACACAATTTATATGGAAAAGTATATAAGGTCATCAAGAGTATTCAATTTTAAAGTCAGGGATGACAAATATATTTTCATAAACTATTTTCTCAAATATAAGTATTTTTACAGTTCCCTTTAATTTATATAGACTTTTTATAACTAGAACAAGGATTTCATTTAGACTTACCATGATACCAAATCTTGATTAATTTCTTATTCATAATCTACAAAAATTAATATAATAAAAATAAATAAACTCATATTGTAACTCACATGATTCACGTGCGACGCATGTGTGCAGTATCTAGTTGACAAAAATGGTGGCTAAATTATTCTTCTTTATTATTTTCACTAAATCTTATTCCTCCATTATGCTTTATTAAGGACAATATTTTCGATTAAATAGTAAGTCATTATATTTTTTCCATTATCTAATTCAAAGCTAATTTCTTTCTATCTCTATCCCTCGTGAATCATTGGGCATCGCTTAGGCTAAGTCAAACTATCTCCCCAAGTAGGATTCGAACTTACGACCAATTAGTTAATAGGCAATTGCTTTGCCACTGAGCTACTGAAAAACAACGGGATATTAGATATTGTAAAATTCAATTTTCCTTTCTCTCCCCAATGCAATTATTGATCTTCTATATATGTCCAAACAACCTTGATTGTCTCTTAGTTTATCTCATATTGATGGTACTTCTATTATTTGTAAACATAATCATTACTAATTCTCTGATCACTTATTCTACTATAAATTCATCTTAACATTCATACTTCTGTCATAGTTAACTTTTGAGGGTGTTGCTTTATAATTGACCAACATTTTTTACTATAAAATCACGTTGGTCTAATGGCAATTTTATAAAACTTACATTTCAACTTAATAGGTATACGTCGACTCTACTATATGTCAGATGCATTCTTCTATTTACTACCCCTGCTTTAATTTTTTGATCAATATTGTCTCCAATCTTCCTCTCTCTATGGATAGTTGATTCCAAATACCAGATGTGCTTGTCCTTTGATGTCTCTTGATTTTTCATCTTTACTGTATGCCTACTTGAATTTCTACTATTACTAAAAATTTATTTTCATATTGTATGCTTATCTTCAATCTAGCTTGGCACCTATTACCACTCGGCAAAAGCACCTCTCACCACTCAGATTCTTTGCCTTCCCCTCATCACTCAACATCTATGCCTTCCCCTCACCACTTGGCAGTTGAAGAAGGAGCTGGCATCACTAGACAAAGCATGCTTGCCACTCGGCAAGCTAGCTCGTGCCACCCGACAAAGCTAGCCTGCCACTCGGCAAAGGCAAGCCTCTGCCACTTAGTAAGGGCAAGCCAAGGCCACTCGACAAGAGTAAGAGGGAAGCTTCTTCATGCCACTTGGCAAGGCCAAGGGTTTGGGCAAGACCTCTCTCGTCCACACTTGGCACTAAAGGCAACTAAAGTTGAGTTTTACTCAGTGAAGGATCAACTAAGGATCTCTAATCCTAATCATATACCACTCCAAATATTTAGGAGCTGAGAATATAGCACCGAAGAGTTAAAGTTCCAATGAAATGCCACTCCGATCAATCAAGAGCTAGCGATAAGGACCGAGGACCAAGAGTCTTAGTCTAGCTCTACCCCTATTTCTAGGATTTGGTGACAAGGTTAAGGCAATCACCCTAGAGTTCAGGTTGAATTGGGATACATCTCTCTACTAATATAAATATAAGTCCCACGTACCAAGTAAAACATTCAATTCTAGCCTATTTATTCTATATTTTTCTTCGACTCGTTTAATGATTTAAGTATCAGAGTCTCTTTAGCCGCCTCCAGCCATCAATTTACCTAAGTGTTCTCTTGTCTTACAAATTCACCAAGGCCTCTTCGTCGTATGAAGTGGTGACCCTTTGTGTGACTTTATCGCCGCCCAGATACGTATTCAAGGCAAAGCTTAGTATAGGCCTACAATGGTTAGGAAATTCACTACTTTCGCTTATAGTTTTCATTAAAGTCTCTATGTCCTCAAACATATCTTCAATAATGCAAACATACCTACAGTAATAGTATTCTTGTCTAAAATCCATCACGTTATATTTGTAAGTACTCTATCACAAATTTTCTTTAAATGTATAAAATCTGTAATTTTTATTTATTTTTTTCTCATATTTTTCCACAAGCCCTCTAGGCAGTTATATCACTTTTATTATTCTTTCCAGGCATAAATACAAATTGATCCTCATAAACTGTTGTTTGAAGTCTTAATCATTACTCGATCACTCTCCTCCAATGTTTCATTTATGACTCACTAACTTCATACTTTAATAATTTGTGTTGCTTTGAATGTCTCCTTTGATTTATATAGATTCTAAAGTATTTGTATCCATTCATTTGACACCTTAATCATTATGATCTTAGTTAATAATTTGGTTAGTTAAAATACTTTCACAACGTTTAAACTCTTCTGAACCTCAATCCACATATAATTAGGTCTTCAAGTTTTCTTATGTTTCTTTTTCTTTAACAAAACATTCTTAATTTCAAACACCCTAATTAAATGAAAAACATTTTTTTTTTTTGATATCGTTATGGATAATATACTAAACTCTCCTCTAATAATTTTCAAGGTAATTTTTTTTTTATCTTGCCTCGTGTTTCTCATTTCGTACTATGACCCTTGAATCCTTGCTTTTAATACACTTAATGTGGTTAAAATCCTTAATTTTTCTTTCCCTTAGATTCAAAAGTCTATATATTATTTTCTTTATATATTTTGTACATAACTGAGAATAAAGCTCATCATATATTTTATATTGACTTCTCAAACCACTTTTTAAGCTTCTTTATTTGCAAGCTTATATTCTTTAAAATTTTCTTCGTTAGTAATTGTTACCATGTGTACTTATGGCACGTTCTTTTTGTTTTAATTGCACTTTAGACCTCATCATACCACCGAGTTTTTTTTAACTAACAGTTCATTACCTTCCTAATTCTCCAAAAAACCCTCTATTGATATTCATTTAACACATCCTACCATCTTCCATGATATTAGATTCTTCTTCTAAGTTGCTTTTAGAATTTCATTAAGTATTCGTTTGGCTAGGGTGAAATATATCTATACTATTTATAAATGTCAGAATTTATAAATAAAAAATTAATTTCTTATTTTACCCCTAATTATCTATATTTATACCTATACTGTTTATAAATGTCAATATCGATGAAAAATTTTTGATTTCCTATTTTTTCCCTAATTATTATGATAAAATCAATTATTCTCACCTATATACTTTCATTTAATTTTTTGTTTTTATTCCTGTTTAAGTTTCAACTTATTTTGAATTCTTTTATTCGCACTTTTAAATTATTTTGAACTCATTTATTAGTAGTACTATATACAATTATCTAATATATATATATATATATATATATATATATATATATATATATTAAACTAGGGGTACCTCTTTCCTGAAAGAATGATGCAATATGAATTATTTTGAGAAGGATATTGGTGACAGAGTTACACTTTAGCACCGTATTTCATCCTCAAACGGATGGTCAATCTGAGAGGGTGATACAGATTCTAGAGGATATGCTACATGTTTGTGTGTTGGACTTCAAGGAAAGTTAGAGTGATCATTTGTCGTTGGTGGAATTTGCATACAACAACAATTTTCAATCTAGCATTGGCATGGCGCCGTATGAGGCATTGTATGGGAGACGATGTAGGTCCCCGACTTGTTGGTTGGAAGCTGGAGAGAGTAGCCTATTTGGGTCAGAAATTGTTCGGGAGACTACGAAGAAAATTCAACTCATTCAAGAAAACTACGCACGACACAAAATAGACAGCAAAACTATGCGGATGGAAGACGAAAACCATTGGAATTCCAAGAGGGGGACTACGTGTTCCTCAAGGTGTCACCTAAGAAGGGAGTGTTTAGATTTGACAAGAAGGAAAAATTAGCTTTAAGGTACATCAAACCATTTGAAGTGATCAAAGCTGTAGGCAAAGTGGTGTATCAACTTCGGTTTACCAACCCAATTGTCAAGGGTGCGTGAAGTGTTCCATGTTTCAATGTTAAGAAAGTGTCAATCGGATACAACGCATGTCGTAAATTTGGAGGATATTGAAGTTCAAGATGGAGCAACATACGAAGAACAACCGATGAAGATTCTTGATACCAAGGAGAAAGTGTTTCGCAATAAAGTAATCCAACTGGTGAAAATCTTGTGGCAACATCACGGGGTGGAGGAAGCTACTTGAGAACCAAAGCTGGAGATGCTAAAGAAGTACCCTCATTTGTTCTCTACTTAAGGTAAGTTTCAAGGACGAAACATTCTTTAAGGAGGGTGGATTGTAAACTCCCACATGCTTATCTTAATATAGCAATGTAATTATTTTTGAAATACTAATATATGTGATAATGTATGCATGAACTATGTGGATTGTAAGAGTAGAAATAAAAATGTTAGTTGAGGTAATATGGCATATTGTAGAAGTTTGGAAGTATTCCGGAGTGAAAAAAACATTTTAGACAAAATTTGGGTAGAAAGGATTTTGGACACTGCTTAGTATTTGTATCATAATATTTTATCCTTATGTTCATTTGATCTGACATTTTTATATTTGATAGTATATTTCTAGGGCTATAAAAGTGTATTTCATGAACATTTTCTAAATCGACCTCTAAATAGGTCAAAACTTCACCGGAAGTTACAGTAGAAACTGGGAGGACGTTCAAACGACAATGAGTTCCAGTACTTTGGTCTCTGTAGATCTCTGATGGAAATGCAAAAGTACTGGGAGCAACCAACGTTCGAAATCCAAAGTGACGTTCGAACGTAAATCACTAATTTGCACTGTGGATGTTCAAACGCCAAATGACGTTCGAACGTGACTTACGAATTCTAGCTTTCAGAATCGCGCACAGGACACAATTTCTTCCCCTATAAATACTTAAACACACCTCTCTTAGCCCCATTTCAATATTTCTAACCCTAGGAAACCTTAGAGAGGAAGAAAGAAGGAAAAACACAAGAGATTCAAGTGTTGATTCAAGTGAGAAAGATCAAATCTTCATCTTCTTCACTCAAAACTAAGGATTTAAGGTAGGGGTTCTTTCCATTCTTGACCATTGAGGTTAGGGCTTATATGTATACATGTTTTGATTCTAAAGCTTATATATATGCATTGAAAACCTTGATTCTTGATATTCTTTCAAAAACTATCATATTTTAAACAAAGTTAGGGTTAGATAACCATGCAATCTTTTTTCTTGGTATAAAACCCTAGTTTTCAAAAGAAAAGGGTTTCCTCTTGATTCTTCCTTTGTTCTTGATTTAAAAAATTATAGTGTTTTTTATTGAACAATAGAATGGTATTGTTGAAGATCTCTTGCTTATTTTCTTCAATTATTTTATTGTAATACTACATGAAAATTTGGGGATTTGGAATTGGATTGTTATGTGAGAAATTTGTTGGGGATTGTAATGTTGGGTTGACCATGGGTGGCCATTGACCGGGTATCATAGAGTGGGCAGATGCGTTTCTTACTCCGTGTGGGTTTAAATTTTTTCTACTACTCGTAGTGGGGTTGGTTCCTTATGAGGACCAAGTCACTATTCTCTCACGGATACTGTGACTGAGGGTTAGTATATTACTCTTGGGGTTAGATTCGTCACTGCTATTATTTTGGTATACGCCCTTCCTAAAAGTTGGATATCCTTGCGAGGATTGGGTGTGTGAGTGTGGGCCAGGATGTTCTCAATGTGTCGATTCATGTGATGTCATACATCATGCCTGAGATACAAGTACAAATTCATAGACACAAGCTGTGGTTGATTTACATTATGGATAATGTTACAAATGGTGGATTGTGGTTCAATGTTAAAATGGTTTATTTCTTGAAAATTGGTTTATCTCTTCATTTAACTATTGCTATTGCATAAACTGGAGATCTATTGAAATGTCCCTGTTTTATTTCAAATGTTATATATGATATTTACGAAATGAAACCGGATGTGTTTATATATTTTTTAAACCTTGTTTAAGTTTAGAGGGATGTTGCTACCGAGTTTAGTGCTCACCCCTTACAATATTATTCATTCTCAAATGTCAGTATAGATGAAGAGCTCAGAGTTGACGAGCAGGTGGCTTGGGAAGCACAATTGGAGGAAAACGTGGATCCCAAGGGGGATGTCAAGAGTTGATCTCTCCATGTTTTAGATTAGGGGATATATTTTGGTACACTAATAGATGTATTTTGTTTATTCCACTGCAAGATTAAGCTTGATTCTTTTGAGAGGTAATTGTTATAGTTTGATATATTATTTTGGGATGTAGATGTTATAGTTTAACATATTCTTTTGGATAACGTTGTAGATATTATGAATGATGAATGAAATTATCTTACTTATAAATATTATTAGTTGCTCTCATGTTGTGAATGACTTTTAGATTGTAATGTCGTCCTAGGTGGGTTTTGGGGCATTACAAATTTTGGTATCAAAGTCTAGGTTTTAGGTCTTACATGGAAGTTGTAGGTTATGGATTACGACTAGAGGGGTAGGATTAGGTTGAATAAGATTGTTGATATAAATTTTACACACGTCTTATGCTTTAGATTAAAGTGATAGTTAGGATGTCTTGTATATCAAGGAAATTAAATTGTGAATTGATGTGTAGGATGGATGGTGGACGTGGACATGGACGTGGACGGGGGCGTGGTCGTGGAGGTCAAGCAAATCCACCACCACCACCACCTCCTGATGCTATGAACGGCATATACCAATGCCTACGAGAGCTAACCACTCTGGTACAACACCAGAATAGAAACAACAACCATAACGGTGGGGTGCATCCATTAGCTCATGTACCGGGCAACGGGGACAAAAATCGAAGGATAGTGGTTCTCCGGGAATTTTTACGGCAACACCCACCTACTTTCCAAGGAAGCTCTAACCCCTTGGATGCGAATAAATGGATCCATCAGTTAAAAAAGATGTGTGATGACATGGGAGTTGCCAAGGATTTACGGGTTGGCTTGGCTACATACCTGTTCGAGGGAGAGGCAGACCATTGGTGGGACTCAGTGAAGAGAATGAGGAACACGGATGCCCTTACCTAGAAGGAGTTTGATCAAATCTTCCAAGACAAGTACTTTCCTGAATTCGTCAGGGATAAGATGAGTGTCAATTTTTTGGCTCTACGACAGGGTAGTGATGGTGACAGAGTATGAGAGACAGTTTGATGAGCTATCCCGCTATGCAACAAATTTCATATCTATCGAGGCCAGGAGAGCCAAACGCTTTGAGCAGGGCTTGAGGCCTGCCATTAGGGAGAAGTTTGTGGCTCTCATATATGACTTTCTAATCTATTCTATTTACTAAATCATTTTAATTTTGAAAATTTGTGGATAGGTACCACATAAACTACTTATTTGTGGGAAAATGCCTTACTAAAAATGTATTGTAAAAAAGTACTATTAGTTGAAAATGTATTGTGTCTAGATACACCATGATAACTTTCAAAAAACATTTCTTTATTGAAATACCATTTCCCATAATTTATGAGCCGTTTAGTTTGGCAGTTCTTTTTTCTATGAGATTTGTTTTATTATATCAATGGTTTGTTATTTTAACATAAATACTCTTTTCTATAATTCATGGACTATTTAGTTTGGTAGTTCTATTTTTCATCATATTTGTTTTATTATATCGATGATTTCCTATTTTAATAGAAATACTCTTTTTTCCATAATTCATGGACTATTTAGTTTGACACCATTTTTCATGGGATTTGTTTTATTATATTGGAATTTTGAACATATATCTCCTTCTTCTACTTCAACGTCTGGTGTTATATTATAGTGTAACACAGTCATATTCTTAAAAGCACTATGTGATGTCACATAATGGTTGTCACACTGTGTCAAGCATATCATTTAGTTTGTGTAGGATTAATGAAATATAATTGCCCATTTAAAAGTGTTATGTGTGTTGTTACATTGTGATGTAACACTACCAAGTCACACTTTTTATTGTTGGCAATTATAGTTGAAAAAGTGGACGGTCGGACTTCAATTGTGACACCATAATTCTTGGGGGTCCTAATTACCCATTAAGTCTCGTTAATTAACCCAATGCATTCATCCTAATGGACCAAGTCCCCTTTGTATAGGAAACTCCACCCTAACTCAACTCGTGTGCTCTAGAATAACACAAAGACCATTCCAAGTTCCAATCCAACTTTTAAGAATTAAACATTAACCATCAAGTCTCAAATATAAAAATATACATTTATCATAAGAATAAATACATAAAATCCCTCAATATATAAGCCTTTACTCAAAAGAATATACAAGTTTTTGCATAAACAAAATACAAGGCTAAAGTAGATACAATGGGACCTAAGCTGTAACGCCCCAAAAACCACCCTAGACAGCATTACCATTTAAAACCATTCAAATCATGAGAGCAACTAAATAAATCCATGATTTACAAACATTCTTAATTTAACAAAATTCCGGCAGACTCTCCTTTGTACGGGGAGCTCTATCCAAAAACTCAACATGTGCATTTATACTACATTGACCACACCGGGTCTATTTAACCATCAAATAAAAATATTTCGTTCATCATATGTACTATCCACAATGTCATCCCAAAAAGAATAAGCCAAGTTATGACAATTACATCCCAAAAGAATTACACTCAACTTTAGCAGCGGAATAAACAAAA
Organism: Ilex paraguariensis; assembly: GCA_963454935.2. Lineage (NCBI taxonomy): Eukaryota > Viridiplantae > Streptophyta > Magnoliopsida > Aquifoliales > Aquifoliaceae > Ilex > Ilex paraguariensis. Next base: position 132,250 of record CAUOFW020000829.1, on the reverse strand, counting down.
TACTAGACTATTTATGATCGTAAATAAGATTTCTTAGTCTAGTACAAAAATAACTATAGCCCTAGATGTCCACCTCGGGATCTAGAATCCCCTCGGGTGGGGCCTCCCTATGCCCCGGCTCGTCAGCTCCGAGGTCCTCCTCCAGCACCAAATCTGAAAAATGTTTAAAGGTAGGGGATGAGCACGAAGCTCTATAGCAAAATCCTCCCAACTCAAACAAGGTTTAAAAATATATATATAAAACAGGTCGGTCTCATTTCACAAATAACATATATAACTTTGATAATAAAAATCAGGACATTTAAACAGATCTCAAGTTTAAGCACCACAATAATTTAAGACATAAATGAATCAAATATCCAACAACTAGTCCATTCTACCATAAATCGTTTCTCCCAAGTTCCTGCGGAATCCCATACTTCCCAAGATTCTTGTAAAAACCATTTATGGTACAATAAACAATAACCATTTTTCTGTATTCGTATCTCAGGTATGAAGTAAGATTTCACATGGTCACCATCGAAAATATCATGACCCACGTACAAACCACACAATTCCCTTTTTCCACGATACCCTGTGAGTGATAATGGTTTAGCCTTCGCAAGGCACTAACCCCATTGCGAGTGGTAGGAATAGTTCAACCCACACGGAGTAAGAAGTCGTCTACCCACTCCATGATACCCCGTCAATAGTAACTCATGTTTATCCCCACAACCACACAAGAGATACAATACCAACTATTTTCTCAAATACAAATAATTCCATAAACCCCCAATCACATGGGTATTTCTCAAATCACAAGAGAATCAAATAATCCCAATAGAACATTATAAAAGAAAAGCATGAGATCATCATAAATATTATTTCATTACTCAACACAAAGCACTAGAGTTTTTGGAATCAACAATAATGGAGAAATTAAGGAAAAATCCCATTTTTCTTGAAAACTAGGTTTTGAAGCAAGTAAATGAGTTTTAATGGTTACCCAACCACCAAAATGTTTAAAACATGACAATAAATGCAAGAATACCAAGAGTCAAGTATATAATAACAAGTAATTAAGATTTTTAAGCCAAAAGAATACATATAAACTAACCCTAACCTCAATGTAAGAGAATAGGAAGAATTCTCCTACCTTGAATCAAAGTTTCAAACCAAAACCCAAGCTCAAGAGACCTCCTTTCTCCCTTTCCTCCTTTCCTCTATCTTCTCCTAGCGTGCTAAGAGGTTTGGGGTGAGAGTGGAGTGAAAGAAATAGAGGCAAATGGGCTGAAATCTGTGTTTTAAACACAGCAGTCCCGACGGATTACTGTTCACAAGCTGCAATTTAGGTTTTCTCCAAAATTACGATTTTACCACTAAAAATCTCCAATTTGATCCATATGACTACCCTAAGGTTTTTCGACATTCCGAATTCATTTTTAATGTTATTTTAACCTAAAAAAATTTATTTTTAAGATTTATTTCAAAATTAAAATAAATTTACAGTCGAAATATTAAAATTACTATTTTATTCCTCCGAACCGCTATATGTGTTAACGGCTATCCCAAATTCTTATGGTTTCAATATATATAGTTTATTCTTACGTCATTAAATATATAAAAATTACTAAACAAGTAAATTACTATATTAATATAAACATGTGGGGGTTTACACCTTCAAAGTCTAAGAAGAAAGCACTACACTTTACTATCCAAGGAACACCATAGTGCATATTTTTGGTCAACTTCAGAGAATAAACTGATTTGACTCAGGTATTTCTAGTATGTGTGACCTATATGGTTGGAAAGATATACGATTTAGGATTCTAACAAAAATAACGGTGCGCAATTTGGACTTTCCAACAAAGAGTTATGATCAAATTAGTGAAAAGTAGTATGTCAGACTGCTTGGTTCTTCTATACTTGTCTGACTCGAGTTTGGGTGTCTTTTGTCACAAATCCTATCTCGTACCCATCTCCAATATAGGTAGGATGACTTTCATAAATATCCATGTCTAGCATCATTCATTAACCAAAACCAAATTACCCTCCGTCTCCTAGAATCATTCATGACAACATAATGTAGAACTAGTATATTTAGAAAAAAATCTTTCTTCAATTCCTCTAAGCTAGCTCGTTGTTGAGAATGCAAATGTCATATTTTTTTTTTTTCTCTTTCATTATTTAGCCCTTTATACTTATTATTCTTATAGTTTGATTTAGGATGTAAATAAAGACGTTAAAAGTAGAACGAAGCTAATAGGATGATTGTTGATAGTATAGACATGTGGGGATTTACAATCCACCCCCCTTAAAGAAAGTTTCGTCCTCGAAACTTAGCTCAAGTAGCGAATAAGTGTGCGTACTTCTCTCGCATTTCTAGCTCCAGTTCCCAAGTAGCTTCTCCCACCTCATGGTGTTGCCACAAAACCTTCACTAGTTGGATGACTTTGTTGCGGAGCACCATCTCTTTGGCATCGAGGATCTTCAAGTCTACGACCTGCGTTGCATCCGATTGACACTTTTTCAACATCGACACGTGGAACACGTCATGTACCCCCGACAATTGAGTTGGTAACCGCAACTGATACGCCGCTTTGCCCGCAACTTTGATCACTTCAAATGGCCCGGTATATCTTGGCGCTAACTTTCCCTTCTTGCCGAATCTAAATACTCCTTTCTTGGGCGACACTTTGAGGAACACATAGTCTCCCACTTTGAATTCCAAGGGTCTTCGTCTTTGATCCGCATAGCTTTTCTGTCGACTTTGCGCTGTGAGTAGCCTCTCTCGGATGAGTTGAATTTTCTCGGCAGTTTCTCGAACAATCTCTGGTCCAAACAAACTACTCTCGCCAGCTTCCAACCAACACGTAGGGGATCTACACGGTCTTCCATACAATGCTTCATACGGTGCCATCCCAATGCTGGCCTGATAGCTGTTATTATATGCAAACTCCACCAACGGTAAGTGATCATTCCAGCTTCCTTTGAAGTTCCAACGCGCAAGCACGTAACATATCTTCCACAATCTGTATCACCCTTTCAGATTGGCCATCCGTTTGGGGATGAAAAGCTGTGCTGAAATGTAACTTTATCCCCATGGCTTGTTGTAGACTTTGCCGAAATCGCGCCACAAATCGAGAATCACGATCCGACACGATAGAAAGTGGAACTCCATGCAAGCGCACAATCTCACGGACATACAGCTGGCTCAAAGTCTCCAAGGTGTCCGTGGTCTTCATACCCAAAAAATGAGCGGACTTGGTAAGTCTATCCACAATAACCCATACTGCATTATGCCCCGTGCGACGTCCGTGGTAAATCCGACACGAAATCCATGGTGATGTGATCCCACTTCCACTTTGGGATAGGCAAAGACTGTAGTAATCCTCCTGACTTTTGATGTTCGATCTTCACCTGCTGGCACACCGCACATCGTGCTATGAACCTTGCCACATCCTTCTTCATTCCTTTCCACCAATATTGGCGCTTCATGTCCCTATACTTTTTTGTGCTACCGGAGTGAATAGCAAACTTAGAGCGATGACACTCTCCAAGTATCTCCTCCTTTAGGGACGAATCATCGGGAATGCATAGCTTCTCCCCATATCTCAATTCTCCGTTTCTCAAAGACCAACCCTCCATAGTTTCTCCATTCTCCAATTTAGCTCGAATCGATGCTAATTCAGGATCCAAGCATTGCAATTCCACAACCCTACGTTGGAGAGTAGGTTGAGCCACAAGATTGAACAAACATGGTCGGGATCCATCTTTTCCAACCCATAGATCAAAATCTCCAAGGGCATCCCTCATCTTCCATTTACATGCAAAAATATTGAGTTCGCGCCCAAGACTTTCTGCTAAGTGCATCGGCGACTACATTGGCCTTCCCAGATGGTAGTTGAGTGTGAAATCATAATCTTCTAGATACTCAACCCACATTCTCTGCCGAAGATTCAAATCTTTTCTATGTGAACACATACTTGAGGCTTTTATGATCTGACAACACTTGAAACTTTTCCCCATACAAGTAACACCTCCATAGTTTGAGAGCAAAAACCACAGCGACGAGCTCCAAGTCATGAGTGGGATAATTCTGCTCATGAACCTTTAATTGTCTCGAACCATAAGCAACAACCTTGCCTCCCTGCATTAGCACACATCCCAAGCCTCGTAGAGAAGCATCGGTGTACACATCATATTCTTCTCCACTGCACGGAATAATGAGGACAGGTGCCGTCGTCAACCTCTCCTTCAAGGTGCGAAAGGCTAGCTCACACGCTTGAGTCCACACAAATTTTTCTCCCTTCCTTGTGAACCCTTCCACAAACCTCCGGTAGTAGCCTACTAAGCCCAGAAAACTACGTACTTCGGTCACATTCTTTGGTGGTTCCCATTTCATCACTGCCTCAATCTTTGCGGGATCAACAGCTACCCCTTCTTCCGACACCACATGGCCAAGGAATTTCACTTCCTTCATCCAAAACTCACACTTACTCATCTTCGCATATAACTTATGTTTTCTCAATGTCTATAGCACAATAGAGAGATGACGTCCATGTTCCTTGTGAGTCCGGGAATAGATTAGTATGTCATCAATAAACACGATGACAAACTGATCTAGATACGACCTAAATACCCTGTGCATTAAATCCATGAAGGCTGTTGGAGCATTAGTCAATCCAAACGGCATCACTGTAAACTCGAAATGACCATATCGAGTACGAAAAGCAGTCTTAGGAATATCTTCCTCCTTGATCCGTAATTGATGACACCCTGTGCGAAGGTCAATCTTAGAGTAATATTTAGAACCCTTCAACTGATCAAATAGATCGTCGATTCATTGCAAAGGGTATTTGTTCTTCACAGTAACCCGGTTCAACCTCTGATAATCCGTGCACAACCGTAGTGTCTCATCCGTCTTCTTCACAAAGAGGACCGGGGCTCTCCAAGGTGAAGTACTCAAACGTATAAACCCAATGGCCAACAAATAATCTAACTTCTTTCTTAGCACCTTTAACTCCAAAGGTGCCATTCGATAGGGAGCAATAGATATGGGTTCGGTTCCCGGATAGAGATAAATCCTTAACTCAATCTCCCTATGTGGCGGTAACCCAGGTAGTTCATCTGGGAAGACATCCAGAAAGTCCGACACTATCAATGACACATCCTCATGGAATTTATCCCGATCGTCTCCCATCAAACTAGCTAAAAAACTCAAATGGCTTCCCGCCTTCGCTTTCAAAAATCTACTACTCGTAGTAGGAAACGGGTGAGAAGATTTGTTATCTTTCTTGAAAGTGAAAACTACCCCTCCCGGTAATTGAAAGCAATCCATCACAGCATGGAATTTTCTGTTCACAGGCTGCAATTTAGGTTTTCTCCAAAATTACGATTTTACCACTAAAAATCTCCAATTTGATCCATATGACTACCCTAAGGTTTTTCGACGTTCCGAATTCATTTTTAATGTTATTTTAACCTAAAAAAATTTATTTTTATGATTTATTTCAAAATTAAAATAAATTTACACTCAAAATATTAAAATTATTATTTTATTCCTCCGAACCGCTATATGTGCTAACGGCTATCCCAAATTCTTATGGTTTCAATATATATGGTTTATTCTTACGTCATTAAATATATACAAATTACTAAACAAGTAAATTACTATATTAATATAAACATGTGGGGGTTTACACCTTCAAAGTCTAAAAAGAAAGCACTACACTATACTATCCAAGGAACACCATAGTGCAGATTTTTGGTCAACTTCAGAGAATAAACTGGTTTGACTCAGGTATTTCTAGTATGTGTGACCTATATGGTTGGAAAGATATACAAGTTAGGGTTCTAACAAAAATAACGGTGCGCAATTTGGACTTTCCAACAAAGAGTTATGATCAAATTAGTGAAAAGTAGTCTGTCAGACTGCTTGGTTCTTCTATACTTGTCTAACTCGAGTTTGAGTGTTTTTTGTCACAAATCCTATCTCGTACCCATCTCCAATATAGGTAGGATGACTTTCATAAAGATCCATGTCTAGCATCATTCATTAACCAAAACCAAATTACCCTCCGTCTCCTAGAATCATCCATGACAACATAATGTAGAACTAGTATATTTAGAAAAAAATCTTTCTTCAATTCCTCTAAGCTAGCTCGTTGCTGAGAATGCAAATGTCATATTTTTTTTTTCTCTTTCTTTATTTAGCCCTTTATACTTATTATTCTTATAGTTTGATTTAGGATGTAAATAAAGATGTTAAAAGTAGAACGAAGCTAATAGGATGATTGTTGATAATATAAACATATGAGGATTTACATAAGCATCTATACATCCAAAATGAAAACCCAGACTTTGACTCAGTCATCAAGTCGAACCCATGTAAAGGCCATCTTTGGAAGCGTGATTACCTGAAAAATGTTCCCATAACGAAGTGAGACGAAGCCCATTAGAATATCTCCTATAGAGAATACCTCACAATCCAAATGCATATAATATGAATGAACGTTCAACACACCAAGCATATAGGGCAAGAAACATTTAAATGATACTAAGCATGTCAACCATGAATGATGTTTCATGAATGCACATTCAACACGCCATGCATGGCACATGATGTCATGCCATGTCATGAATCGGGCATTCTAAACCCCTACCATTGAACTATACACACTCTATTCATTTCCATGTCTTTATGGGGTAGGTACTTTTATGGACTTCCACCAATAACTACCAAACCGACAAAGGATCTCGAGGACATCTCACCTCTGGCTCTGTGTTATGCCATCACACTTTTATGGACTCGATATACCACCGAAAAATATGTAACCAAAAAATAGGTTTTGCACCTGAGGGAGAATCTAGCCCTTCTTACTATACCCGACACATTTTCATGCACTTTCCTGTAAGGCTCAATCGGGCCTTGGTCCAATCTTCTTAGGCCCCACCCATCAACTCACCTATGTGGTGATTGATTAAACTCATGCACAACACTCACAATCATGACATGTTCCAAGATTGTAGTGTTAACCCGTGCATGTACAATGTAATGTACAACTACAATTTAATTGAAAACGTAATGTCAATTATAACCTTGGGCACATATTAAACATTCTAGCATATGACCAATTATGTTATAAGCATTAATTAACTCAAATAACATACTTGAATACATTTAGGCATGTTATCAAAAATTTAGAGAGCATAAATGTAAACACAATATATGGCCACTCAAATCACACATATTTGACATGTTCAACACCCAAATCAAATAAAAATTGATCTAGCATGCTCATCGATTCATCAAACACCCCACTAGCTGCACTGGTTACATTGTAGATATATAATTATACTACATAAAACCTTACCAACATCATATATATACTTAGAATTGAAAGTAATCCTAAATAGGAGAAAATCCTCACCTCTTATAGCGTGCGTAAAACAAAAGAATTGGTGGGAAATAAATCCCTTGAAAAGCCCATCCAAAACCCTTAATTTCCAAAATTTAAGGAAAAGGGTCGTTGTTGTTGTTGGCATGTAGCGCTCGTCGAGTAGAACAACTTTTGTTCTTGGTGTTTGTTGATCTAATGGTTGAATGGTTAAAAATTTGGGGATGAAGGAGAAGTTGAAAAAAAGGCTAAGCCATTCTCTCTCTCTCTCTCCAACATTTTTAGCCAAGCAAATGAAATGGTGGAAGACTTGGCTTCCACCTTTTTGGTCATACTAGATATAGGAAGCACCACATGTCACCTTCTTATTGGTTGAAAATCTATCATGTCAATCAAATTGTGTCATGTGTCATAGTGGATAAGATTATTGGAATGGCCTTTTAATTACATTACGAGTCCACGAATAAATCCTAGTTGCACAAATTTTAATTGTGTATCCCCAATTTGTCTCAGAATACATAACAATTCTGACTGTCTCAAAATTCAACAAAAATTGAATGCTCAACTTGATTATGCGAGATGAATCCAACGATAATGTCTTTTTCGTCATCCAAGTTATATAAAAATTCAGGTTTTTAACTCTTGCTTATACGGCTAAATTATTGAATTACCCATTTACTTGATTTATTAAATTTTTCGGATTTTATATCAATGGTGCTCCAACGTATGTACAGTCAATACATAAATGAAAGATTTTTTAATTCTCACAATTTTTAGTTGTTTGTGTTTTTGATTTAGTTGAAATCTCATAGATTTTATGGCAACGATATCTTAGTAACTGAATTTCATGGGAATGATCCTTGAATTTCGATTGTTTTCAAATCCATGAGATTGCGTTGATTAGTATTTATGCATGAGTATATTTGGTATTCACAAATAAAAAGGTCCTCTCTACAATAATTTTACCTGAATGACTATTAGACAATTAAGTCTTATGTTGTGTAGCACCTCACAAAAATCCCTAGGTTTTTTGAAGGCCGGTACACCATAAGACACTTATTTGTGAAAAAGTCCCCTCTAAAAAATATTTTCAACTGAAGTCCATCTATTGAAAAAGACTATGATAATCTTGTATAAATTCTTTTGTGATGAGGATGTTCCACCATTAACATAAGTATTTTACAAGAATCAAGGGAATAATCTTTCTTTCAAAATTTAATCTTCAAATAGAGCATTCACAACCCCCCCCCCCCCTCCAAAATCAAAACGGGCATTGAGGAAAAGATTTAAAATTCAAAAAATCCTCTCTACCGATGATTTCATCATCTCAGAAAAGATGGTTTTGGAAAAACTTGTTTATATTCTACAACGACAATGATACGATTTAAAAAACACAATATAACAACACGCTAAATACTATTCCATTTGTCACACTGTGACAAATTATGTGCATTTACATTGTCTGATTGCTTCACAAACTAAATGTTATACTTGACATAGTGTGACATCACAATGTGACATAAAAATAATTTGTTGGTTATACCCAACACTGCTTGCCACATTGTAACAAACAATGTCTCATAGTGTAACAACACGCTGGACATTAACGGAAGGCACCATCACTGATTAGCATCAAAAAATAATATGACAAAAAATTGGTTGATTTTGTTAAATTTTACGCATTTGAAATCAACAGATCATTACATTAATATAAAACACATATACCCAAATATGATGTTGTTTTTCGACTGTAAAATCACAAATCTGTTGAAACGTTTGTAAAACAATACTCATAACAAAATCTGAAAAAAAAATTCCTGAATGGAATGACAAAAATCATAGTGATAATAGATGATAATATTGTTGACTAATGAAAAAATTGGTAATGACTTAGATAGAAAACGAGACGGTGAATAGGAAAAAGAAGATGTAAGCTCAAAATTTAAATATCATCATCCATTAAAATAGGAATTTGCTGATATAATAAAATCAAATTTCACAAATAAGGTAACTGCCTAAAAACACTGTCTATAAATTATGAAAAAAGGGTATTTAAGTAAAGAAAATATTTAAAAAATTGTCAATGTGTATCTAGATACAACACATTTACAATTAGAAGTACTTATCCACAACAAAATTTCCAAATGATATTTTACTACAAATAAGTAATTTATATGATACTTATTCACAATTTTTTATTTAATTACACTTTCTGGACTAAGATAGGCCAGATATATTGGCAGTTCATTGGTTGGTTTGGCGACACCCTAAATAGTTACTATACATATGTTCGGGTAATAAAAAATAATAATATGTACTAATTAAAAATAAATAAAAAGCATTAGGCGGTGATCCTGCTTAAATTGTCTGGCCCAAGGCTGTGCCTATGGGCTACATTGTTATGATTGGATTGGCTTATGCCAAGCCCTAATTATAATTGACAAAATAAAAATAGAAATAGCAAGAAACATAATTTCACAGGAAATAATTTTTTCTCGCTAACCACCTATTTTTCTCCCAAGGGCGTGTTTCTTTGGCCTGCATAATGTTCATGGAATTTTTTTTCTTGCAGGAAAGTTGTCTTCGTTCCCATTTTACCCCTTTGACTGGAAAAATGGATTAAGAGACCGTCGTGGATAGAGAAGAAGAAGAACAAAGAGAGGAGAACAGACAACTTTTTCTTTCACTTTGCTAAGAGAGATCAGGTATGATCGAAGGAGCAGAGGAGAACATCTTCGGGCGGAAGATTGGGTGCTCTGCAAGTGAAGATGGCTGACCCTTTTCCTGGAATACCCAGCAATCTGATGAACGGTAGAGTTTATGTTTGCTGGTAGGTGGTTATTTTTTTTTCAATTTTTTTAACTCCATGTTTGTAATTGTGAGGTAGCTTGAATAGGTTATTGGAGGAGCAATACTATTTGAGTAAATTAAATTAAGACATAGTTGTGTGGTAAAGCTCAAGGCAGAGGCTATTTTTTTTTTTTGCACTTAAATATACAAGGGCAATTTAGTAATTACACAAATTTTCTGATAAGTTTCTATAATAATTTCACTCTAGCTAAGTATAAACAAAAATATATATTTTTATTTCACTTTCTTTTTTCTTTCACTTCACTTGATGATGCACAAAAGTAGATTTATGTACAATTAACAGTCAGGTGTATAATTCACTCCGGCCACCATTACTGTCTTCAAAGTATAATAGGTCACCTTGACCGAACCACTATATATCTGTGTGTTGCCTGTGCTGAATCCATATCTGTCTCTTATCGCTGATTGCTTCATTAATTACTCTGCATTATACACTTGACTATTGATTGTACATAAATTCACTTTTGTGCATCATTAATTTGGTGTCATTTATGGGAAACGCTTGAGTTTTCTACTATCTTTTTATTCTCTTTTCAGTCTATGGCAATCATAACTAGATCGATGAATCAAAAACCTGAAGACAACGACTCAGCTCATCGGGAGGAGGCTCCACCTCCGCCTCTACCAGTGGAACTATTCACTGTGGCAAATCCCGGTGGTCGAACAATAGCTTTTGGAGACCATGCAGTTGTTGGTAAGTCAAAACTAGCAAATTCTCCAATTGATGCTCACCTCAGGAGGCATCGCCCGCCAACAAGCAAGAGGGGCCGCACTCCCTCCAATAGGGGAGGTTCCACACCCTCTCCACTTGGCGCCCCAAAGCGCAGCGCCTAACGCCAGGGTGCCCCCATGCAACACCCAGCCGCCCCTCACCAAGGAGTCCTCCTTTTACACCCAGGCGCCTCGCATGTTCCTCCTCCTCATATACCAACTCTGCCCCTACACACTGCCGACCATCTAGGGTAGGAGGATGAGGGGGAGAACTAGTTTGCAGATCACGAGAGTTACTACCATGATCCGACTAAAGGTATCCTGAACCAATGGGATGAAAAGATTAAGGAGGTGCAAAATTAGTTTGGCAATGCCCTCAATGCCACCAAAGCACAAGCGATAGAGACGATAGATTATCTAGTAAGGCGCACTGACACTCCGTTTGTGGCGGATGCTGTCAACTACCACCTACCTTCAAAATTCAAGATGTCTGTCGTGGTAGTCTTTGATGGTACTAAGGATCTCCTCGATCATCTTAATACATAAAAGTCTCTCATGTAGCTCCATAATGTGCCTAACGAGATCACGTGCAAAGCCTTCCCTACCACCCTAAGGGATCTGCACGACAGTGGTTCACCAAGCTCAAACCTTCTTCCATCCACTTCTTTATGAAGTCAAGCAAATCTTTTGTCTCCCACTTCATTGGGGGACATCAACACCAGAAGTCAGTTACCCACCTGCTCACCACCAAGCAGGATCAGGATGAAAATCTAAGGAATTACCTCATTTGTTTTAAGAAAGAGGCTCTCTAGATCAAGGAGCTAGACGACAAGGTGACCATGGCCGCCTTTATTACGGGTCTGCGCTCCTCCAGTTTCATGTTCTCTATCCTAAAGAAGCCACCATCCAGTATGACCAAACTATTGTCAAGGACACAAAGGTACATGAATGTTGAGGACGTCACCAAAGCCAAACGAGATGAGTCCTCTAGAGGGGGTGAGAAGAGGAAAGACACCAGCGAGGGCAAGCGGGAAGCAGAGAACAAGGGAAATAGGATAGAGAGAGTCTCTGTCAAGGATTGCCTTGGTCCCCCACCTCTAAGAGAGCAACAAGCCTTTACGTCGTTCAATGCTTCGGTGGAACATATCCTGTTCTAAATACAGGATGATCCTATAATACATTGGCCAGAGAAGATAAAGACCGCTCCAAACCGTTGAAACCCAAACAAGTACTACCTCTTCCACTGCAACCACGGCCATGACACTAATGATTGCTTTGATCTTAAAAAGCAGATCAATGAGCTCATATAGTGTGGCTAGTTGCGATAGTACATTGTTGACAGAGGACAAGCCCCGCCGCCTAAAAGAAACTCGAATGATGACAAAGAGCGTCAACAGCCCCTCGAAAAAATCCAGATGATTTCCAGAGGGTTAGGAGGAGGGTATAAATCCAACTTCGCTAGGAAAGCACATACCAGGAGAACTAGACAAATAGAGTCAAATGATCCGACACGAGAAAGGAAAGGCCATCTTGTTCTCAGACAAGGACTTTGAGGGGATCCAATTCCCCCATGACAACCCTCTGATCTTAACCATAATGGTAGCCAACTATCATGTTAAGAGAATTCTGGTGAACAGCGACAACTTTGTCGACATCCTGTTTGCACTAGCCTATGAAAGCCTTCATCTAGGTAGGGAAAAACTACAGCCCATTAGAACGCCCCTTATCAAATTTTTGGGTGTGAGAAAGCTTACCCTTTGAGTTTCATTACCCTGTTAGTCACGGTAGAGACAACACCAAGAAGTTCCACCATCATGGTGAACTTCATAGTACTGGACTGTCCATTTGCCTACAACATAATCCTTAGACGCCTTGCACTCAACACCTTTAGGGTAGTGTCATCCACCTACCACCTACTTCTCCGTTTCCCAACCCCCCAGTGGGATTGGAGAGATCAGAGGAGATTAGGTCTCTGCTAAGGAATGCTAAGTGGCTTTTATAAGAGCCAGGAGGCCTTAGGAGACCCTTTAAGTGGAAATGTTCGACCCTAGGGATGATAGCACACTAAAAACAGAAAAGCCTTGGCCCACCTATGGGACGTCGAATACCTAAAGAGGTATTATAAATAGTGGGTACAAGCCGATGGCTCTCATTTTATTTGTCATTTGTCATTTCAGTTGATTTATTTTATTATCTATTATTTTAACTAAGAAATAATATTATTTTGCAAAGATTATTGTGTCTATAATTGTCTTTCTTTCATTCCATAAAGCTTGTAAACAGCTCACAAAAGTTTGAACATGATTTGACAACGAAAAGAGAGACAAAATATAAAAGTCGTCATACTCCCGACATCAGTCATTGCTCCCTAAGCCACATCATGAAAGCTCTCCCTGTCATCATTAGTCTCTGGTGCCTCATAAGGGACAAAGCCAAAAAGGTTAATGACAGGAAAAGCTACTGAGACCTTTCCCCTGAGCTCCTCATAACCATCAATGAAAGCGCCTGTAACGACCCTCTCAACAACCTCCCTTATCCTCTTCATCTCAATGGAGTGAACCTCTATCCTAGTGGCTCTCTCATGAGCTGCTTGCAGGTCAGTCTCTACCACAGCAGCCCTTTCCCGAGCTATACGTAGTTCAGCCTCAACTCTTGTGGCCCTTTCGTGGGATACTCGTAACTCTGCTCTCGCGCAGGCAGTCTCCTTATCAGTCTCTAGCTTCGTGGCCCTCTCGTTGGACACCAAAAGCTTGGCCTCAAGAGGTGCAGCTCTTTTGAGGCCTAGCCTCAAGTGCTCCTCGGCAGCTTCTCGTGTCTGCCTCTCGAGCCTCAATTACTCCTCGGCAACCTCTCGTGCATGCCTTTCGAGCTCAATTACTTCTCAGCAGCCTCTCATGTCTGCCTCTCTTTTGTCAGATCCTTGAATGTCTCTCCAAGTTTGATCGTCCTTGAAAAAAGGCAAGTAAAAGTGGCAGCCACCTACAAGCACTCAAAAACGCAGGACATGAGAGAAATGAGGCTGGTACAAAATCAAAGTTGAGTAAAAGGCATACATGGCAAGCCCCTCCATCGCGGTATTGATAATGCCCTCTAGGCCTCGAGGCCAACCTTTCTGATATCCGCAATGGTCAAAAAATCCAGAGCCATTCCTTGGCTAGATTCACCTCTTGCAGCATGGATACCGAGCCACTACTAGAAGTAGGACAACAACGTGGAACTCCAGTCCAGAAGGAAGACCACATTGGAGTCTCAACTCCTACAACGGTACTAAGGCTAGCTTTGGAATGTGAAGGATTCGTAGCCAGGGAAGGAGTGGGGGCACCACTGGATCCCGTCTCCCAGGAAGCAACCTGACCATCAATCCTCGATTGAGAAGTGCTAGGGGCATCAGGCTTGCCCTCTTAGAAGGAGGGGAAGATGATACCCTAGAAGCATAAAGAACCTCCATTATTGCTCTATCAACTGTGGGACATGCAGAATTGCTATAAGACGAAGAACCTATAGTATAACAATCACCAAAGGTTATTGGAAGATCAAATACCTTTCCTCGTTTTGCTAGGAGAGACTTTGGGGTGACCCACTACAGACATTAGGGTCGTAAACACTTTGAAATGATGATCAGCATGACCTGAAGCCTACTCTCCTGCTCTGTAGATAACGTGGGTGGAGCTACAAAAGAACTAAACATGCAGTAAATATAGGGACATGACAGTTAACATAAAAGCAAAGGTAAAACCCTTACCTGGCTTGGTACTCAGAGTAGTGTCTCACCTCGAAGGCACTAAATCACAATCTTCCTCAACGGTCCACTCATCTCCAACAAAAAAAAAATCTAGATTTCTAGTTGTCCGGCCTTGAGGTAGAGCAGTACCACCCTTGATGAGGAGTGGGATTGTCTAGAAGCGCGTATGAAGCCAAGAACTCCTCAAAAGGGGGCGGAACGTCAGCACCATGGACCAATTGCCATAATGAGAAGAATGTCAGAATCACCCTCCAACCATTGGAAATTAGTCTCCCCAGAGTAAGCGACAAGTAGCCCAAGATCCGACATATAGGTTGATTAGTAGTAAAAATTAGCATATTACTATGCCTTTTTTCAGACTAATTATACTTTGATGGATTTTAAATGATGAAATTTCAGGATATAAATTGTACAAAGGTCCAAAGGCAATGAATATTAAATTTTCATGCAACACCAGCATGCCCTGGGACAAAATTGGAGAATGTTAGAACAAAGCAAGAACGTTTGAACGTCAACTCATGTTCGAACATTCCCTTAAATTATTTGAAGACCATACTACTGAAATACTGAGACATGGCGTGTTGCAGCTAAGAAGGAAAACATTGAAGTACTTGAGTACTACGTTCGAACGCTAATCCACGTTTGAATGTGGTCTTAGACTATTGAGGACCAAACTAATGAGTGCAAGGACAGTGGTTTAAGGTGTATGGAAGTAGCTCACACAGAGGAACAGAGGCTACTTGAGTAGAAGGTTCAAACTACATCTGGCGTTCAAATGCCCATCAAGCAAAGACAGGAGACACGGTCGAACGCCAGAAAACATTCGAACATTGTCCCCAGACAGGCTGTAGAGTGGTTGAGTTTCTCTCCGGACATTGGGACTTACACATGACTTTGAACGCATTGTACTATTCCTCCACACTCCCTTGTCCCCTCCTCTTTGCCTATAAATACTCGCATTGTGGGAGCTTCAAAAGGGAGGGGAAGCTTAGATTAGACCAACATATCTTAGCTAGTTATAGAATTAATCTTAGACTTAGGCTTGCATTTTACTTGTATAGAGGGAGATAGATCATTTTTTGGTTGCGGTGGGAACCCTTCGAAAATAACTAGCTTTCTTTTACTTTCATTGTTAGTTTCTTTCACTCCCATTGCTTGAGCTTCTTTCTTCCCTTAGAGGAGTGAAATTCTTCCACTTTTCTAGAGCTTTACCAAAGTTGTGAAGGGTGGAATGTGATAAAAAAATCAAAGCCAAGGTAAAAACAAAAAGAGGAAAAGGGGACTTCGAAATAACAAGGAAACAATGGGAAGGCGTCACATGCAACCTAGATGCATATGAAATGTCACATGCATCATTTAACAAACAACAACCATCCCAAACAAGAATATGCAATTCAATGTTGGAATTTTACCATGTCATGTCATGAAATGAGATGAGACTCACTCATGCACTTTAACCCGAGCTCTCACCGGCTCCCACAACACAATGCAATGCCAATGTGTAATAAATTCGTCATTGATGTTATGCATCTGATGATATTTTTGTATGAAAAAAAATCATGTGTCTTTGTTAGGTATCGAATTTTGGAATCACACCGCTGGTTCCGTACGCCATTATACTTTTTCGGAATTTCACCACAGGAGAGTATATGAACCAAGTAGCCGGGTTTTTCACCCGAAGAAGTATCTAGCCCTTCTTGTTATACCCAACACAATTTTTTTCATGCAACCCATGCGACTCTGTTGAACCTTGGTCCAATTATACCGAGTCCACTTGTCAACCACCAAGGATAGTGTTTGACCTAACAACAAGCACATACACCCACACTCATGTCTCATGCCTATGAATGTGATGTCTTCGTACATATGTAATGTAATGAGCAATTGCAACATCAATATCACATTCATATGTAATGAATGTCATATGAATTATTATTTCTATCACATTTCAACATATGTCATGGATAATTACTTCTTAAGCAAATAATTTTCATAATTCACCCCAATGCCAATATCATAAGCACATATCAACATTTACATTTTCAATTGTAATTCATATCATAAGCATATGATTTCTTTTTACCACATCATCCAAGCAGAATATCACATAATCTTATGCAATTAACACACTTTATTTCACATAGGCATCTTATCAAACACCTTCAAGGCACAAAATTATGTAATCACATAAAATGTCCAAATTTACCACATAGCTAAAAAAAAATCAGAAAAATGATTTTCACATACCCAATTATCAAAACTTCAAAGAAATCACAAACTAGCAATTTCTAATTACTAATTCACACTAGAATTGAGCCTACTCATTTCTAATTACTAATTCACACTAGAATTGAGCCTACTCATTTCTATTACACCAACTATAATAGGCAAGTGTTAAAATATACAAAACAGCCCACCCATTTCATATATTCATCCTAGGTTGGACAGAAACCTAATTAGGATGAAAACCCTACCTCTTGAAGCGTAAAAGAAAGTTGGTAAGCTCCAAGAATACACCCCAAGCCCAAACCTTGATTTTTCCAAAATTTCGTCTCGAAAACTTCGGTGAAATTCACTCTTTTTGGTACGTAAGCGTATCCCTTGTCGAGGAGATTGATTTTGATTCTTGGCTTAAATTGATTCGAGTGACGGAGCTTCGTAGATCGTAGCGAGAAGCTTTGAAATCTCACTTTTTTCTCTCCTTTCCATTTATCCTTCCTCACACGTTTACACACTAGAATCAGCAGAGTATTCTCCCAAAAAAAATCAGATTTTTGTTGATATTTATAACCCTTAATGCTTTGTGCACGTCGCGCCACACGCCCCCCCTTTTCCCGAGTCCGTTTTCGTCCCAAAACGATTAAATTTCGTATCGGTTTAAGCTCAAAATATTTTATATGAACTTTATTTAAATTATTTTTTAACTTTCAAAATTTTATTAAAAATTTCGTTTTTGGGTCACCCGAGACCTGATCGCCTCGTAAAATGTAAAAAATTCAACTATCTCGAAATTCAATGAAATTTGTCTAGGTAACTAGATTTCGCGAGAAAAATCCAGTGGTAAGGTCTATTTTATCATCCGAGCTCTAGAGAAATAAGGGTTTTCAACCCACACTGTAATGGTAAATTACTATTTTTTCCTTTTTCATAAAAAAATCAATTTTTTTCGGGTTTTTCAGCCACCCAGATGCTCCAACTTTTTATAGGCGCCACCCCAAGCATTGGCCTTTCTTCTTTGGGCGTCACCCTCCACTTGTACTACCTCAATGGCTTCGTCATTGTGGATTGCGTAGCCATTACCAAAGCCTGCGTGATTGGAAGCGCCGCCCACAGCGAGTGTCGTTGCCTCAAACTCGCCAACTCCACCTCCTATGCTTCTAGCCCTTAAGGCGTCGCCAATTGTGCCATGGACACTGCTAGGGATGTTCATCCTACCCTACGGATAGGAAATATATTTTTCCGTCTTCCTACTCGATACTTTGTGGAAGAATTTTTTTTTGTCCTACCCTACCCGATCAAGTGTGGTATTCCTACCCGACTTCCTACCCGATTAGTTGGGTAGGAAGTCGGGTAAACACTTTTGTAGCTTTTTAATTTTTTTTGAAAACAATAACAAAATTTTATTTATTTATAAAATAGAGAAATTACAAGAAGCAATCAAGGCACATAGTCTCACAAAAACAACCAAACAAAACTAAGGCACATGCGCTATTTTCAAGTAAAATTTCAAAAACTTGCAACCAAAACCATTCAGCCTAACTTGCAGCCCTTATTATCCCAAAATTGCAAACAAATCAAACATTACCATGTCATAAACTACTTTTTTGGCATAAACCACTTTTTTGGCTTTTCAAAGGTGTTTTACTTTGTAAACATGAGCATTTAGAGTAGCATGAGCATGGTCCTAGAGTTATTTTAGGCCAACAATAATTCTAAAATCAAGATCTATTTGCCATGTGAAAATGTGGAATCTCATTCATGGCATAGATAGGGAAGCACTTTGGCAAGAAACTAAAACATTTCTAACAAGTTCAGAAAACATTTCTAGATCCTTAAATTCAGAAAACATTTAATGAAACCTTTCAGAAAACATTAAACATTTCTAGATCCAGACCAGATGATTTCTAGATCAGAAAACATTTGTAGATCCAGTCTGTAAATGAAACCTTAAACATTTCTAGATCCAGAAAGTGACAATATTTTCCATTACAAATTATAACAAGTTCAGAAAACCTTCAAATACACATCAAGTATATACTATCACCTTTAAGAAGAAAGAACACTGTTATGGGTTCAAAATTTACAGTAGAAAATGATTTTGAACACAGACTAGATGATTTTTGACACCTAGACGAGAAATATCACCTTTGACGTTGTTAGGACTTGGGATCCAACTTACAGCTCAGATCACTAAGGTTAGACCAGACAATTCATGAGGAAGCAAGGTCGCGTAGAGAGAGAGATAGAGAGTACACCAGATCGCTATTAGAACAGACCAGACCACAGTAGAGGAATGTGCGATCAGACCAGGCCAAACCACACCAAATCGCACAGAGAGAGAGAGAGAGAGAGAGTACCTGGAATCAGGAATGAATGAGGATTAGGAGGAGGAATGGACTGAGCTATGAGGCACTCTCGGGACTCAGTAGACGATTGGGGTTGGATTTTTTTAGTTTATATATATATATATATATATTAATTAATGCGGGTAGGGTAGGGTAGGAATGCTAAAATGGATGGCTATTCCGCATTCCTACTCAATTTTTGCAGGTAGCCATTCAGTAGGGTAGGGTAGGATCAGAAATTGCGGCTAGTCAAAAATTTGAACACCCTTAGACGCCGCCTTGATTAGTTGTGGTGCTACAAATCACATCGTAGGCGTCGCCTCCTTCTATACCTCTCATGACATCTTCAATCGCGCCGCTGTTAGCTACTCCATGGATGTTGCCCAACCTCCCAGCGTTGGCAGAGCTAGCTCCACCGCCTCCTTGCCCACCGATCTACTTGAATACGGAGGAGCTAATAGCATCGATCATGGATCCCCCGGTTTTTCTCCTGGCCTTGGGGGCCTTTTCTCCATCATCTTCCCAAGCCTTTCTCTCTCAATGGTTTATGGAGTGAGGAGGAGAAGGGTGTTTCTAAGCCCTAGTTCAAAAAGAAATGTTTTGGTAAAAGATGAGAATACTCTTTAGGATCCTAAGGGTTGGTGCACTAGATGAAAAGGGGGTCCAAGTATAGCAAAGACCCTAACACTGGATTGATGGTTAACGTAACGGTGGGTACAGTGTTACCAAATAAGGAAAGAAATTTTGTAGAGCATGGAAATGAGAAACTGAATGGACTACCATGGGGAATATGAAACTTTTGGAACTCACTCATGCCCTCAAACCCCTTTGTCACAAACGGAGGCTTAGGGCATAGAGGGTTAATGATGAGCTCAGATCTAATTAGGTCATACACAATTAATGAGTTAAGTCCAAATCAGCTAAAAGGCAAATTAAGCACAGCTCGTGGTCTTAGCTTAGTCCAAAATTCAAGGGACACAAGAGGTCAGCACATGTGAGAAGTAATCATCGGGATAATCATTCTCAAATATCAAGACTATCTTTAACTATATGTATCTTTAACTATAGTTATCAACTCCGAATGACTAGTCACCTATCCCTTCATGTCACGGCCTCAATTAAGACTCTGTGCCTATAAATTATAAGTCCTCTATACATAAGGGACACATTTACATCTCTCTACATATCCTACACAATTATCTTTCTACGCCTAGAGCTTACTTGTGCACTCTCTCTCTCTCACCTACTATTTTATCAATAAAGTCCTTCACCACCGTTGTCGCTTTCAAAATGGAGTAGGTCACCTTGACCAAGCTACTATACATCTATGTGTTACCTGTGTTGACCCTATCTCCATCTCTTTTCATTGATTGCTTCATTAATTAATTTGCATTGTATACTTGACTGTTGATTATGCATAAATCCAATTTTGTGCATCATTTTCTATCATTTTTACTTTCCATCATTATTTTCCACCTAATCAAACGAAAGCTTATTTTTCTTACCAAAAAAAAAGTTGGTCGCTTGTGGAAAATTTTATCTAATTCGGGAAAGTTTTTATCAGTCTTTTTCCATTTCCTAACGTGGGAAAGTTTCTATCATCATCTTTTTTCACTTTCCTACTAACCAAATTCCCAAAAAAAAAAATGGCCAAGTTTCTCATTTCCCGCATTTTCTTACACTATTGCTAAATAAATGGACCCTTAATAAAAATACTTTTCTCCTTTTGAATTCCACCACATATCTCTTGAAAATTTAATATGTTTTATTAGTCTGAAACAATTTCTATTACACATAGAGTAACCTAATAGTCCTTCCATGATAAATGTTTAGGATAGGCCAAATTTGGAAGTCAAAAGAATCTATCTATCTAGCTGCTTTTAAAGATTATTAAATATTCATCTCACTTTTCAGAATATTAGTTAGTGTACACGTGTATTGCACATGGCCTAAGTTAAAATATAATTTTTATTTGAGCATTATAAACTTTATAATCTTTAAGTATGAGTCATGTTTTAATTGGTTCTTGAAATTTCAATTGAAACAATCAAATCGATAATGTTTTAATTGATTTTAACACCATTGCAATGTTTTCTAATTTTTTATTTTTGGTATTTGAAATTTAAAATGAAGATTTTGTTGTTGAATTAAGCTACTTGTAAGTTACATAACTGGGTTGCTATTATGGATTGAGGGTGGATAAATTTATACTTGGCACATATACCCTTTGTAATTCATTAAACATTTGAATTTTATAATTTTTTTTGTCCCTTCATTTGCACCAAATTTTTTTAACTTTCATAACTTTGATTTGTAAGCATATACTATTTATCATATTTTTATTACGTTAAATGATAATTACAATTACACTTCCATCGTGTAGAGAAAAAGACTTAAATAAAAGTGTCCAGGAACTTTGTCATTTATATCCATCTATATTATAAAATAGGACGGCTTCGATGTCTCAAATAAACTTCGCTCCTTCTCTCTCTCTTTCTCTCTGTGTTAAGCCACAATCACTCCAGTGACACCGCCACCCACCCACCTCCCAAGTCTCTCTCTCTCTCTCTCTCACGGACAACCGCCACCCCCACCTCTACTTCACCATCGCCCCAGCAACACCGCCACCCATCCACACACACACACACCCCCTCTGCTTCAACATCGCCCCAGCGACACCACCTCCCACCTTTGCTTCACCATCGCCCTAGCAACACCACCTCCCAGGTATCTCTTACACGCACATGTCCGAACCCCCACCCCTACCCTCTTTGCACAACCCACCCCCACCAAAAATACCCATCCACTCACACACACACACACTGAGTTTTTTTTTTAAATTTATTATCAAGTGTTAGTTTCTCAAAACACTGAATTGAAGTCTAATGGTAAGAAGCTGAAGGGAAATCTGAAAGGTAAGGGGAGTAGTGAGAAGGGCGGGACTAGGACTTCGCCAAGGTTGGCGAGACGTGGGTCGAGGTAGAGGTGTTTGATGAATTGTCTCACTGAATGTCATAGGGCTTTTTACTTTATGTTTTTTGTTTTTGTTTGTTTGTTTTTCTTTATAAGTTTCGTTTAGCTTTCATCTGTGTTGTGCATCATTCTTAAGAGAGTAATGGAATCTGAATTCTTGTTTACCTTTCCAATCTGAATTCATGGAAGATCAATTATGGAAGTGCAGTTCATGAAAATATCTAGTTGTTTTCATTTTCGTATTTTTTTGTGTGCCGATGTGATTGATTGATTGTGGTTTTTCATAAATTGTGGATGCACATAATTATGTTCGAGCTACATTTGTCGAATGGGTTACAATTGGCATTGTCGTTACTACTTGTCTTTTTGTATTGGTGTCAGGATGACTGTCATAAATTCATGTGCATAATTATGCTCAAGCTACATTTGTTGAACAGTAATGCTATGCCGAGTAAATATTGGGATCAAATTTGGAGCTCAAATGACATGACAGTATATTATTTGAAGCCTTTATTAGGACCCAAATGACATGAGACCGAATAAAAAAATTCAAGTCAGCTGCCATGTTATTTGAGTTCTAAATTTAATTTTAAAATTTGGTCAGTGTAGCATTACTGTTTGTTGAATGGGTCGGGACTTGTTCTTACAATTGGCATTATCGTTTGAGCGACGTCAAGATTTATATGATTGATAAAATTGGTAGGATGTTTTGAAAAATTTAGTATGGCCTTCTACAATCTCCTTCGTCACCAATGCTTCACAAAAATATGGATGGATTCACATCTCCTCCTCTCTTAGATTTCTCTCTTTCTCTATCTGAAGACCAAGTTCAAGGGAGAGTTTTTTTATTTTATGTCACTGCTTGGTGGCATAAAATCAAAACCTTGAACCCAATCTATGCAGCTGTCAATTTGGGTTATGGTGAAGAGGCCTTCTATGCCACAAACACTTTTCATTCTCTCTTCGACTCTCCATCCCATCTCATAGGTCTAAGTTATTCACACTATTGGATCGCATAATTGTTCTTTGATTTGTTCTTTTTTTTCCCCCTATTATCCTCTATCTTTTGGGTGAGAGTGGATGTACATTTGTAACAGTAAAGGGGGCTTTATATACCAGATATAGGAAAATCTTTGTTTTGTGGAGCTTTGTTTGTATTATGCAGTGCTTTCGTGTGTGGGTTTTTCTGTATTATTGGAAGAGACATTTTATTTGCAAGTTGTTGTCTTGCAATTATGTTTTCCACTTGGTGAGTTTATTAACTATGCTTCCATTATGAATCAGTCAACCATATTTGCTAATAAAAATTTTTGGTTGAATATTTTAGGATCAAATTTATAGTCTACGTGGTGGTTTTTCTATGTCTACTAGACATTTTGGTGTTAATATCACTTAAGGTACCTATTTTGGTTCACTTTCACTAGAAAGATCTCATCTTCGTCTTTATTTTTGGTTCTTGAAAATTTTTAAATTTTGGTTAGTTAGATTTCATTAGTTCAAGATCGCATTTTTTTTGGGTACGTGTTTATGATTACTTTTTTTTTCGTGCTTTTTTTTTATAGAGAAATTAAGATGCATCAAGGTGATTGGAGAATAAAAAAATGTTGTATCTTGGTGGGCGGTAGAAATTTACAATGAGTAGCCTTTTTTGGCAATCTAAAATGGTAAATGCTTAATCTCCTTTCCTACCCTATCAACACTGCCACGCCCAAACTACTAATTTTTAGGTGTTTTCATATTGCCTATGATGTCTTTATCAAAACCGTTCTCCCTTTTCTTTGGGATTGAATTTTGATAGTTTTTCCATACTTTATGGGTTGAACAATGATGCAATGTTGTTTGAGAGCTAATTTTGTCTTATATTCTTTAATTTGTCTTTCATATATTTTTAATACTATTTGGTTTCACAATGGAGTTTAAAAACTTTATGGCAGAATCTGTGGTGGAGTTGAGGAATTATGGTAACAGGTATTTTCGCCACAAATGACGCGAGGTATTTCCTTTTTGCTTCAATCTTGCAGGATTTTAGGACTTTCCGTGTTTTTAACTGGGGAAGGAACTCTTGGTGGAGGCCACTACTCACTGGGTTTCACGATACCAGTGAAGTCGCATAAGCCATTTTTGGCTCCCACGTTATTGGTTGGTGTTTTATATTTTTTTAGTGAGTAATGTTACTTGAACTTAAAAATCTCACATAATTTGCTAACATAATGATATGACTTTAGTAAAATCATTAGATCAACACCAAGTTCTAATGTTTGATGAGGCTCACAATCAATCCAAAGTCTATAATAAATTAGGTCAACAAATTAAGTCAATAAATTATGTCTCAATAGCAGTGTTCTTTGGAGTTTAAAAAATTAATGCTTATGTCTCAATAGCAGTGTTCTTTGGAGTTTAAAAAATTAATGCATTAATTGATGTTTTTTTTTTGGATTGAATTAATTGATGCTCAAAGTGTTCAAATGTGTTTTTTTGCAGCAAAAGTGTTCAAATGTTGAATTCCTTGGTTTGTGGTCAGGTGAAAATAAAAATATTTTTAAAATTTTAGTGCATTATATAATGTTCCACATGATTTTGGGTTGAATTTTTTGGAAATTAGATGTTTTGTTTTAGGAAAGTGTTTGTTTAGAGTTTCTAAATTTCTAGAAGCATAACATGATAGATGGTGATTGATTTGATTTTTTATTATGTTGAGCGTGTTTTCTTTTTTCTAATGGGTGATTTTTTTTTTGTTAGGCAGTGTTATCAGGCACTAGTCCATCGCTAACACAAAAAAATCACCCATTAGAAAAAATATTCAGGCACGGGTTCATCACTACATTAAAATCAACTAACTACTATTACTTCCACCAACTTCTTGATAGCTATATACCAAAATGGACCTGTGATTTTGTTGTCAAATGTCAATTTTCTTGTATATTTCACGGTGTATAGCAATTTAGCGTGGTGTTCAATTTTGTGGTTTATGTTTATGCTTGAGTTTGTTGTTTGGCTTTATTATGACCTTGAGTTCATTTTGTTTGTGGGGGGTGAATCAATAAAGAAAGAAAGAAATTATATAGATAATATTTTGTTGAGCATGTCTATAAAGTGTGGGTGTATTAAAGATGTAGTTTAGGTATTTAGTGATTTGGTTGAGTTTAATGTGTGCCAATGTTCAGTGTTTTGTTTTTTTGGTGTCCAAGATTAATTTTTTTTAATTACACAATGTCTTCAGGCACGAATTATCACTAGTAAAATAATATACATCATTGATATATTAAATTGTCATCATTTAAATCAAAAAAGATACGAGATTAGGGTATGATTAGATATAGAAATCTAAATAAAAAAATATAGGAAATTAAAAAAAATTCATCTTAAAGTATTTTTATTAGTAATATAAATATTTTTGTATTATAAGATTATATGTAGAAGTGGCAATCTTAAACTATTACCCAATAATCTGTTCATAAATAAATGGGTTGAATACCTATTTTAATTAATACGAATTTTAAATGAGTTGAATAATATAATTCATTTTAATTAAGCAAGTTAAGATGGATTACAAATAAATACCTATTGGATTAAATATTTATCTTTATATTAAATAACATAAATTATAAAATCAAATAAATATACTAAAAAATACACACTAATGCATCAAAAAATACACATACATTAATACATCAAAAAATACACATACACTAATATACCAAAATACAGACATTAACACACTAATACAACCCTATCCATGATCAAGACCCAACCTGTCACCCATGGGTCAACCCACGACCTGATTTGTAACCTTAGAAAATTGAAATGAAGCCAATTGCTTATATGGTAAATTGTATCGTCAATGTTATAATTAGTGAGGCCCGACAAATTTTAACTCGCTCGGCTAACAAAAGATTGACATGACGTTAACGGATGTGAATTTAAACAAACTTAATGTGTTTTGATTATAACCGAGGTGTAACAAACAATAAATAGGTCGACATGAACTTGACTATATGCAAGTTCTACCCAACATGACATTACATGACACGAACCCAACAATTGACGAATATTACATGAGCCAGGCATAAGTAGAACAATAAAAATGACACCACTTTGACATGACACGACCAACTTCCAATCTAATAACTAGTCGATAGAACTAGCACGGCAGAATGGTTTCATTTCAATGTTGCTTACTTGATTCGAAATAACTTGAAAATCTAAAGCAATCTGAAAGAATGCCTAATTGTATGGTCAGAAGGACCAAATCACTGCCAGATACAAGTTATATACACATCACTCATCGACCAAGCATCCATGTTAGACAGCCAACCTTAATGCCAAGGCTTCAGTATGGAGTACAATATAATATTAAAGTCGGGACAGAAAAATATATACCATTAGAAGTAATACCACAAGAACTCGTTCAGAGGCTCTGGGAGTTGCACCGTCCTTGCAATCACAACTTCAAAGCCTGGCAAAACCATCCAGTTAAGACACATATGAGTAGAAACTTCAGTTACAAAGACAAATCGAAAAGTGAAATATCAAGATAAACAAAAAACTTTTTGCAAAGTTGGGGGTCATCATAAAAAACTATTCAGAAAGAAGAGAAGGTTGGGAGCCAAACTATGACAGTAATTTCGCACCCACAACCATATGGAGTCACATGGCATCCCATAGTTATATTACAAATACAATATGATTGTCCAAATCTTACACAGAAAAAGTTAGCTGAATCTTCTATCTGGTTTTTCAAGAGGACAGAAACGTGAGATTTTTTAACTATGTAAATGTATTTTGCCCTCAATTAAGGGCCTTTGTTCGGTGCATTGAGAAATTGTTGGCTAATAATCGTGACATGAGCTGCAATATGAAAACTGCCACTTTGTGCAAAAAATATCAAAGGTTAACTCCATGCACAATCACCCCTCTTAGCCTTCACAATCTATTGGGCCAAACTGGGCAGTGACCTCTTATCCTAAAATCAGTTTACGACCACCCCACAAGAAAGTTACTACTTGTGATCTACTGATTTCATCAGTGTATAAACAATGTCTTACTTCAATAGTCACCATCAAAGATATTGTTAACAAAAATGTGACTGACATACACCTCTCAAGCTAAGAAGTAAGTTCTACAGGACAATACCTAGACGAATAGTGTTTGTGGTTCAGAATGTTGGATAAGTACAAAAGAATGTGCAAAAAATTAAGTATAGCACAAATGATTATCTCATGACGAATGGGCAGTAAAACCAGAAGTGATAGATTTGGAATGAGAATGTTTGTAAAAAGTAAAAGTAATGCCACTAGGAAATAAACTCAAAAAGAATCGAAACACCAATGAAGAAGAGTGGTGTACTACTTATCGATCGTAATGAAAGATATAAGTATAGCAAAATTAACTTTGAATGAGATTTTAAAAAAAGAATGTGATAAACTTATACGTCCTTGGATATAGTAAAATAGCTGAACCAGAAGTTGGGCAAGACTTTGTTGAGTTGAGGTGTTGAACAAGTAGATGTCATACCCGGGAAGCCATGACCCATTTTCCATCAATCCAATCCTGATGTGGCCTCAAATCAGAGTGTCTGAACTCCATTTTGTCATCGGTCCCTCTGAAGTAGACAACATACCTTTGGCCACAAAGAACTTTGGAAATCACACCCACCCACCACCCATCATTATACAGAGCATCAACTTCTTCAAGCAATATGAAATGGTCAACCACTCCAGTGTCGGCTGGATACGGCCGTATGTGCAAGTTATCAACCTCTTCTTTCAAGAAATCTGTATCATCCTCATTCCTCAGGCTTTTGTACTCGATCAGGAATTTGTCATTACTTAATTGTTTGATAACAGTTGCAGCAAACCAAGCACCTTCAAAGCCATCTTCATCACTGCTAACTTCGACTAGGTTCCCTATTCTAAACTTCTCCTCTACCATCTCCTCCATGGGCTTCCCTTGAGTTGACAATAACACCTGCTGCAGCACTCCAATTTTGATATATTAGCATCTGTTCTAAAACTTTACATCAAGACCAGGAAACAACCCCCACCCCCCAAACAAACGAGAGAGAGATAGAGAGAGAGAGAGAGAGAGACCCAAAAGATGACTAGAAAGAAAATAGAATGGCACATATTTAGGAAAACTATTCAATTTATATGACATCTAGAGTATTGTATTCAAATTGTTTTAATTGAAAAGACATTAGTTTCCTACTATTTCAACAATCCAATTCTCCAATGGTACCTCTTTGGGTTCTTCTTAAAGGTTATAACCATACCCCTCAACTCTCATCAAAGCAAGAGAAAAAGTGACAAGATTGGTGATTTGTCTTAATCATTACATTTATGGAACTGTGTCAAGTCACATGTTGTGGAGGACAGTTTCATATACATGCACTGGGCATTCATGAGATTTAAAGCTTGCAATAAATGTAAAACAAACTCAGAAATTTGTTTCCATCACAAGCCTTCATTCACCTAAAACACCTACAGTGCTGGCAAATGGCCACTGGAATGACATTTAATTAATTGATTTTACACCATCTTTGAATTCTTTTCGAGAATCAATTCCAGAAATTTCTATTTTTTAAATATGCAAACTATACTCAACTTGCTTGTAACTTTTGACTATGAGGTTTTGCTCATAACTATGGTCTGCGAACAATGGATCAAGGTCACAGTCAAAGGCTACTATGCATGTCTGAAAATACTACTCACAACTAAAGAAGAAAACTTACTTTGGTGAATTGAAGAAGCTAAATACCAAACACAGAAGAAAATGTAAGACAAAAGTAATAGAAACAAGGAACTGACTAATCCAGGCATTGGATAAGTTGAATGGTTGGATGTGTATTAGAAGGTCTTCTTACCAAACAAATCTGTTAAGCAATCGGGATAAGTTGATCTTTATTATAACTGGGTAGAACCTCCAAAATCACTTTTCCTAAACAGACCATTTGTTATCAACACTTGTCTGGAGGATTTTTATCACTTGAGTTCTCAAATCATGAATTCAATTTTGCAACTCTAAACATGCCAGCAAAAAGGGTCTAGCTTTTCTAAGCAGAAAATTATGAATTTCTGCACAAGAGTTGCATATCAAAATCATTACTTGCTTTTTTTCCTTGGAAAAATATTAGCACCTGATATCAATAACCAATTCTTTATCAAACCCCAAACATTCTGAATTGTTCAATACTTCAATATCATGACGCAATACATAACTCAATATCAATCTCAGAAGAACTGAAACTACCATTGAGGTTTTTTGATGGTGCTATCATCATCCACACTGATAAAACATTAAGTTGCTCTGATTTTCCCTCCACTGGTAGCATAGTGGCATTAGATCTTGAAAAAAAAACTCAGCCATATATCATATGTGATGGTCGTAAATGTTCAAGAGGCTTTAGACTCGTTAAGAGACTGAAAAAAACTGATGATCTGTTCTCAATTTATCAATTCACTCTTGGCCAGTTTCCTGGTTGTCCCTTCTTTATCAACCCATGCAAGGAATTTGAAACTGCCTATATGAAAACCCAATAAATTATTGCTTCGGTTAACATAAGGCAACTTCTAAGGCAGCAATGTTTTTTTCGATCAGGTAAGACAGCAACATTAGCTTCCCTTGCACAATCTTTCTTTAGGCACCAAAACCATCATGTTCTATAAACTAAAAATAGCACAAGACTAAGGCCATGAATGGCAAAGAAATAGCTTAAACTGCATGTAATACATGCATTATTGTCTACACTGTAACTGGAAAATATGAGATAACGACCATGGCAAGATACGGGTCAACAAAGAGGTCAGTCAGTCTTGAGCAAAGAAGGTTACGTGGGTGAGCAAAGCATGCCGAGTATGTTGGTGATCAGCTACAAGATAATAGGAGAAGATCCTAACTAAAATATTGGAAGGAACAGTTCTAGGTGGTTATGTAGAGTGGGCCATTAATTGAGTTGTTGAGGTACCTGACTCTATTATACATTGGCAGCATGGCGAAATAAAGACAGTCAAGGTGATCGAAGATTGATCCTATAAATAGAATGAGCATCTGATGGAGAAAGGATCCCAGCATCATCATCATCACACAAAGCAGCTACGCAGTTCTGATTTTATCATTGCAATCGTTTCTCCTAGTTGTTTGGATCTCATTCCTTTTCTTAGTTGTATCAAAGATCAAAATTTCATTTCGATGAATAGTTTCGATGAGCTTGGAAACATAATCATTTTGGTAATATTTCGGAAACAAGATGAAAACAAAGAAAAATTTAAAACATTTGTCAAAATATACCGAAACATTCTGAAACATAAATCGAAACATGCCGAAACACCTAAAAACTTACCGAAACACGTTGAACATAGGAATTTTGATTTTCAATCAATGATTCGTTTCGATTTTCATGTAAACGGAAACATTTCGAAACAAAATTAAATTCTTTGATTGTAATCCTGGCATTATTTCAATAAAGAGCTCAGAGTTCGTTTTATTCTTGTCTTTGTCCATTATTGGTTACTAGTTTTGCCAATAGGTGGAAGTTTGTGTTCTTAGTTACAAGGCATAGAAAAGGACCTTAAAGTAAACCTTACTATCTTTCTCAATCGTCTGCACAGTCACGATTAAGATCTCACATCAGTCCAAATTAGGAAGGTCCTTGTGTTTGAAAATTGCAAACTAGCGAGAGTTCTGGCACACCCGCATTTTTCAGATTTTCAGCCAAGCATAATTTTGGCATGGCTGGTGGGACCATTAACATCACTATGGCACCAGGATGTAAACATGGCAAAGCAGTTGCGTTCGAAAATACACCAAGTAATTGCTCAAAGAAGTGGGCTCCAATGACTTGAGCCCTTATGAAGGCATCCCCTTGTTTGAGGGGATTGCATCAGGGAATTAGATTCGGAACCTAAGGCTTCATTAAAGCCTACTCCTAGAAGGTCTCTCTACAAATTTCTAGCTTTGTAAATGGCTAGAGATCTAATTTGGGAAAGAGTCTGGATGTACTAGGATTACTCTAGAGCGGCTTTGTGAGCTACTCGACCCGCAAGGAGCAGCAAGCGCTCAGCCACCGCCCCAAATGGTAACGCCAGTGGAAGTGCTACAACAGGCACCACCACCTCCATATTTGCCACCACCATGAGCCTAACAAAGCAAAAATGGGCATTGTTGGCATCATAACCCCCTCTTCTGAGGCGAGATACCACCCATTACTAAGTTCGGGGGGCAACAAAGGGCAACATCTG
Organism: Ilex paraguariensis; assembly: GCA_963454935.2. NCBI lineage: Eukaryota > Viridiplantae > Streptophyta > Magnoliopsida > Aquifoliales > Aquifoliaceae > Ilex > Ilex paraguariensis. The sequence goes on along the minus strand of CAUOFW020000829.1, from coordinate 100,773 downwards.
TAACAACTCTAGCACTAAATGAACTGTTCATGAACGAGGAATAGTTAGATAAAATTATCCAGGAACTTGTAGACCCAACGGTTTGGCGAGTGCCAAAGACCAACATACCGAAAACCCTACATGAGTGGGTGAATAGATACTTTGAAGCACAGACACGTGTTTTGGGCTAACATACCGATGTCCAACACGTATAAGACATGGACACAAACACGTCCAGACACGATCCAGACACATCTGGACACATTCTCATACACATGTCGGACATGCAAAAAAGAGTGTCCAAAATTTTTTCTACTTTTCCTAAATTTTGGCCATATCCCTGACTTGTTAGGGACGTGTCCGAATACGCAAATTTTATACCAGTTTAGAAATTACTCACTTAGTCGTTAAGTGCTTGTAGGATCCAATAGTGCATAGGAAACCAAAAAAAATAGCACAACATATGAGGAAGGCGAAGAAGATGAATAAAGGCCATAGCCCATGATTTAGGAGTTGCCCAGGAGACTCCTACATTCATACAGATGGCGACAGAAATTTGAGAGAGAGAGGGGGGGAGCGACTTCCTAAGAAAAAGAGATATGAGTCCGTCTTTACCAAGAGCCAAGAAGCTTGTCTTACCTAAAGGAAACAACCATCCGTTTTTCTAATCATCTTCTTATTTTTCTTTACCAAATCATTTGCTGATTTTTCTCCGCCGGATTATACTTATCCTTTATCTGACTTATCCAACTTGGTAATGATTATAATGTGGTTGGAAGGCGATAAAGTCTTACAATTGGCACCTTTTTAGTGGGTGGGCCAAGCCCAACAGGCTTCAAACTATTTTTTAGGTCCCTTGTTTGGTCCAATGGGATTAATGAAATTAAAATTGGGCTATATGCCGAAATTTTTGTCTACATGTATGTGTATTTGGGCCAAATTTCGTGATATCTGGTCATATAAAAAATTAAGTATTGGTTATATAAAATATAAAAATATATTTTATTTCACGTATCCCTTACATGTATATGTCCTACTTTTTAGAAAAAGACCATGTCCGCACATTCATGTCATGTCGTATTCATGTCCCGTGTTCGTGCCCGTGATTCTTAGAATAAAGATCATGAATATCCCCAAGGCTACAAGGTACTTGCATTGACCACCTTTTTAGGTGAAGATGGTCAATCAACCATTGAGCAAATTGGACACTTTACTGTACAATGCATAGAGGCTGGCACCAATAGTTTCCTAAAGTTGAGGTTGTTTGCAAACTCTTTTGCAGGGATCATGTTTTGCTGGTACATATTTGCCGCATAACTCAGTTTTGAATTGGCAATAGTTAGAAGAGCCGGAGGTTGCGAAAGGAGACTTTGGCAAGGTAGTACCAAATGAGGAAAAAATTGGCGTAGCAATTCATCAATTGAGCTAAGAAGGCAAGGCATAGGAGTAGACTGGTGCTGCCTGAAGAGGGGTATTTAAGAATCTCCCATAATGGGCTAGGCTTCGAGCTCTACAAGAAATTTGGAGGAATGGAATTCAATGACCTATTTGAGTTGGCAACCAGGCCACCTGGTATGAACCAATCCTATGTGAAAAGCATGACCGTAAGAACTATTTTAAAGGACGTTCTATAGAGACCCGACTACGGAGGTGCCCAAAATCAGAGGCAGACAAGACCGCCAAGGTGAATGTGCCCGAAATAGTAACAAGACAACAATATGTAAGGCAATGGCTTTAAAAAGTCAAGGCCCATTTTTAATTTCCAGCCCATACTGCTGAATGATTTTAAAAACATACTTTTGAAATATGAACTCCCTTTTAATTTTGGAAATCTCCCAAACTTTTCTCCCCAAATCTTTCCTTCTATTATCAAAATCTTTCCACATTTCCCTCTTTATATTCCCATATCTACTTTCTTCCAATCCGCATGGTTGACCTCCTTTGGCTCTCATAATCTATGGCTGACGACCTTGAGTTCTCAATCTACTAAAAACTAAATTTTGTATGACTGAAGAAACAAATTGATTTTCCAACTTCTCGAAATTGTTGATTGGCATCATGAACGGCTTCATCTCAAGCCATACTGGGCATATAAAACTAGCATTCATTGCGTTCCCTATGATCGTTGTTGGAATAGAATGTACTACAACTCTAATCAAAATTCTTGCACACTTCATACCAATACATTTTTGTGTAATGGAATCAATTTCCACAAAATCTCCAACATAATTTCCAATGGCGATGAACAACAGTGAAATCCCAAAGTATTATATTTAGGATTTAGAGTGGAGAAGATACAAAAGAAGAAATAGAAGAGAAAAAGGATGAGAAATAATTCCAATTAGGGTTAATGAGAATTAGAGTTAACTAATCTCTCTTCTCATCCCCATATTTATATTAATTCACAATAAACTACAAATTATAATAGTACCCTTAATTAAAATAAGTTGACATTCTACACTCTCCCTCAAGTTGGAATATAGATATCTTTCATGTCCAACTTGCATACATCTAAATGAAAATTTCTGCTACTAAGCTTCTTAGTAAACACATTGGCTAATTGTTCCTTAGATGTCACAAAGGACATACAGATCAACCCAACATTCAACTTCTCGTTAATGAAGTGTATTGATATATCAATATGTTTTGTTATGTCATACTAAACTGGGTTATGACTAATATTTATGGTAGCCTTATTATCACAATACATGCACATAGGTTCATCATTAGAGACATCCAAATCTTCCATTAAGGTTTTAAGCCATATAAGCTCATAAATACCATGAATCATAGCCATGAATTCTACCTCCGCACTAGATCTAGCTACCACTACTTGCTTCTTACTCCGCTAAGTAACTAGATTTCCTCCTACAAAGGTACATGAACCTTTAGTGGACTTCCTATCATTAATTGAGATTGTACAAATCTGCATTTTTGAAATATTCTAATCTCAAATGATCTTATTTTGAGAATAATATTCACGTGAAAATAATTTGAGATACCTCAGTATACGATGAACAACCTCTTAATGAGGGATTCGAAGAGAAGGCATGAATTGACTAACAACACTCACTACATATGCTATGTCTGGGCAAGTGTGAGAAAGGCATATGAGTCTCCTAGCAACCCTATAATTTCTTTCTCTATCAACTTGATCACCTTCTTTAATTCTCAATCTATGATTTGTCTAGGTAAGTCTGCAACCTCCAAGTCCTTGTATGTCAATTTCCTTCAGAAGATCAAGGATATACTTCCTCTGTGAGATAAAAATATTTTTATCTGATTTGGTCACGTCAATACCTAAGAAATAACGTAAACGCCCCAAATCCTTGATCTTAAATTTTTTAGCAAGGTGAACTTCCCGTTTGGACACTTCCTCTACATCATCACTTGTAAGTGTTATGTCATCAACATATGTCATAAGATCTGAGATCTTACTATTTCCTTATTTGATGAATATCATGTGGTTTTCATTTCGAGACTTTATGAATAACACATGTAAAAATTAAATAGTTTGTCACATATTTGTCAATGGAATCTAATTTTTTAAATATGATTTTATTTGCTTGTATCCAAGTATATATGTATAAAATGTGGAGCCCTTAAGACGCTCCAACTATAAAAAAAAATTGGATTGTTACTTTTTGCCCCCACCTCTACCTCCTACCTCCACTCAATATAATCTAGGCCCCTGCAAGACCAAATATTCCTTATCTAATTAAATGTCACAGTAACCATATTGAACTCAAAATTTATCTTCCAAAACCTTATTTTTAAAAGTAAATTTAATTTAGTGATTCTTAAATCTCTATTTGCTACGCTCTTTTTGAGAAGAAAACATTAATCACACCCTTAATTCCATCATTAATCAGTACCATTAATTCCATCATTAATTAGTAGCCCATATTTCAAAGTCAACCCATCTTTGTTCAGCCCATGTTTTGTAACCCACATCATTGGGACACAAAATATGACAAATGCCTTCCTTTTCTTATCACAATGTATACCATTCCACTAGCCCCCTCTCATCTATCAATTCATCAAAATCATTTTAATATTGATCAAAAAACTTTACCTTAGAATTCTACATTCAAAGAAATCAAATTAAAGGCATTAAAAGACCTTCCCAACATTATTTTTGCTTAAAACAAATTGGATTTTCTACAAGTCTCCATATACGTCCCAAAAACTCGTTTAAAATGCTCCACATCTTTCTCACCACCTCTTTAGAACAAAAATGGAATGATAATTCTTCAATGGTGACGGTAAGTATTATCTACCCACATGACTTAGCAGTTAATCTCTTCAACCTCACCAGCAATGATACTTTTATAATACCCTTCTCATGCTTACAAATCTCATTAGCCTTAGCAGCATTTTCACAAAGGAACACGTCTCTGTCAACCTAGAATGGCTTCAGAACAATTCTGACTTCTCACATTTTTTCGCATTAGGTTGAATTGACCTTTTTTGAACAAGGATTGAATTTACTTCTGAAAATCAAAAACATTGTCTATTAAAAGATACTGTTGAATCCACATTTAATCAAAAGTGACAACTAAATCATACCCGATTCCTGCAATCCTATTTTTATCCCTCAATCCAACTCCATCCCCTTCCACGATATTTATCCACCACCTACCTTTAATCAACCCCCCCTCTTCCTTCAACAATACACTCATCAAAAGTGACAGTAATTTCCATTCATTACCATCCATGCCTTTGGCAAAATGAATCTCCTATGTTAAAGGTTTTGTATTATATAGTGTCACTTGTGAGAAACAAACCCTTAGCATCAGTGTTCGAATCACCCAAATTTCTTAATTATTGCTTAGGAATTGTCTAAAGAAGAAATGAACATCCTTCTTGTTTGCAGCATCTATTTGTTCCTCAACCATGCCAAGCCACAAAAATCCACAAAAAAATTGAAATGTTGAATATTTGCTTCTCTCAAGGACTTTGAATACCTTTCCACAATGCTCCTCATCAACCTCTAACAAAAATCTTTTCTTATCAATTTTTATATATCAAATCGCTTCATGATTGCCTTGTGATCATTTTTTCCATCTGAGAAAAGATAACTCATCAACTAGGAAGCACAAATATGAATACGGATACGATACGATACGCAATACGACAAAACTCAAAAATAAAAGGATACAAGTACATCCGAGATACATCTATAATAAAATATATTTTATATTTTACTATTATCTAACAACTTAAACATTATAAATTTTAGTAATTCTTCAAAAAAGGTCAAAAAAAAATTGTAATTTTTACCAAGAAAAATGTGTAATATCATATTATTATGATATATCCATAAAGTGAACGTGACCAATTAAAGAAATTATAACCAAAATTTAACTAGTTGGTTTTGCTTAAAGTATTTGTTTCTAAAGTTATTGTGTAACTAACTCATTCTTTTATACTCTTTTGCCATATAATAGTAAATAATACTTAAAAAACACTTGTGTCTTCAAAGTCAAATCGAATTTTGTTGATAGTTTGTATTGTATATAAACTCGAAAGGAAATAATATAGAATGTGTAGAAATATCTGCAAAATATTCACATATTTTATTAATTATCGCATATGTATGATACTTATCCTAGAATATCCGACGAACATCGCATCCGATACTATATCTGGTATGGATACGTCGACCTTGACGAAGTATCGTGCTTAATAACTCATCAATAACCCAATCCAAGCAACCTTTTTAATAAGGGCCACGAGGCTAACCTTTGGGTTTCCCTAAACAAGAATGAGTAGGATATGTTCATCCGAAACCAGCTCGGCAGTTCGGTTTTCCTAACTAAATGCCCTAATAACCATAGTAGCACAAGCTCAAATCGTATAATCCCCTTTCTATCAAATAAAAGGAAAACAAATACAAGAAACCCAAAAACCATCCATGATTTATGTTAATCAAAATAAATCCATTTTCTCGAGCCCCATTTGATTCAGGTAGTTTTAAGTTTGGCGATTTATATTCATTTCCACTGTTTGTTTTACTTTCTGTATGCAAAAACACATACACCAAACACGTTCACTTCAGCAAATAAAAATCAGAAAAAAATAGTTGGGAAAAAAAGCCACACACGATATTAGTCCACTAGCATCAATTAAAATGAAAGCTTAGAGATATGTCTACCAACCCAGCATTCACTTCAGACTAAATTATGAGGCATTCTGATTCAAAATAGTCAAATAAATAGATAAATAGACCAAAATATTTACACTCGTAAAATTGACACGAACATACTAAATTTGCATACCTCACTTTCTTCCAATGGCGGACTCCATTTCCCATTAACCCACTCCCTGTGCAGCCTCAGCTGCTCCTCCCCAAACTCAATCTGCTCCCTCGTCCCCCTGAAAAACACCGAATACCTTCCATTGTCAAGCACTTCAGTGACCACTCCCTCCCACCACCCATCATTGTGATGAGCGTCCACCTCTTCACTAAACTTAAAATTCCGTTTACGCTCCCGGGGCGGTGGCGGCCTCAATTGCACCAAATCTAGGGTTTCTCTCAAGGGTTTCTTCCCCGCCTCATCTGCCGTTAGGGTTTTGTACTCCACCAAGACCTTGTTTTCCGATCTTGTTGGACGAATTACTGTTCCCGGGTACCAAGCACCACGGAAGCCGTCGTCGTTGCTGCTGATTTCGACTTCGGCTCCTTTCTTGAAACAGGAGTTCGGGTCGTTGAGATCTGCCATTAGTGCGTTAGAGCTCAAATGTTTAGGGTTTTTAAGGTTTAAGAGAGAGAATACGGGATTTAAGATTTAGGGAGAATTACGTCCAGACCCTTGAAATTTGTTATTTAATCACTTAAACCCCTAATATTTAAAATTTTACACACAAACCCTTTAAATTTTATATACTTATAACACTTAGATCCTGCTGTAAGTATATCTATTAATAAATTATACTTAAACTCCTTTGAATTTTATAAATATATAATACTTAGATTTCTTAAGTTTAAAATATTATACTTAGACCAAAAATAATCCAATTAAAGATAGAATATCAAATATTTTAAATTTTACAATTAAATTTTTATTCTATTGTATTAGTTATTGAAAAAAATTAAAAATAAAAATTCAATTTTTTCTTAAAAATTGTAATTAATATACAATTATACTATCTATTGGAATAAAACTAAAAAATTAAATAAAGAGTCTAAGTCATTCATAATAGAACATAAATTTTTCATCCAAAATTAATGTTCTTTTATATCATTTATTGAAATAAAATCAAAAATAAAAATTTATTTTAAAAAAAAAAAACTTAATTAGTATATAATTATAATATCTATTAAAATAAAACTAAAAAATTAAATAAGGGATCAAATTGTAATGAACATAATATCTTTTAGTTTTAATTGGGATCGTTTGGTATTTTAATTTGGTCGTTTAAACGACCAAGTTAAATTCTAATAGACAATATAATTGTATACTATATTTTTTTAAAAAAATTTAAATTTTTATTTTTGATTTTATTTCAATAAAAAATAAATAGAGCATGAATTTTAATTGTAAAATTTAAAATATTTAATATTTTATCTTTGATTGAAGTATTTTTTGTCTAACTATAATATTTTAAACTTAAAGGGTCTAAGTATTATATACCTATAAACTTTAAGAAAGTCTAAGTATCATTTATTAATGGATATATTTACAGCAAGGTCTAAGTGTTGCGCGCGTATGAATCTCAAGGGGTCTATGTGTAATATTTCAAATATAGGGTCTGAATGATTAAGTGACAAATCTCAGGGGGTCTAGGTGTAATTCTCCCGAAGATTTATTATAAAAAAATGAAGTAGAAATAGTTGTAGGCAAAAATGTAATATTAAAGATAATATAATTAATGTGATTAGCGCTTATGCACTTTAAGTAAGACTAGAGGAACATATTAAAATTAATTTTATGAGCAAATAAATGAATTAGTTTAATATATACCTATAAGGGAAAAGATAATCATAGGGGGGAGATTTTAATGGACATCTAGGAAAAGATAGAACACAGTATAAGAGGGTTAATGGTGATTATGGATATAGTGATCGAAATGAAGCCAAAGAAAGTATTTTAGAGTTTGCAATGATCATATGTCATTGTAGTGACAAACATCTTGTTTAGAAAGCGAGAAGAACATCTAATAATATTTTTGCGGAAGAAGAATGGATCGATTAGCATGTAAGGACTGTAAGGTTATTCCATGAGAGAGCTTAACATCTCAATATACGCTAACAATCTTACATTTATATATTAATGGGGCAACATAGCGTGAGGAGAAGCACAAGAAAAACAAGAACGAGATGGTGCAATCCAAAAGATGAGAAACTAGTCATATTTAGGAGTAGAATACTTAAGGATGCATTATGGAACCTAGAGGAAGAGACTACCATTATGTGGAGTGAGATGACATAAAACATTAGGGAAATTTCAAAAGGGGCTCTTGGAGAGTCAAATAGTAGAGGGCTTGTGGGAAAAGAAACTTGGTGGTGAAATGACGGTGTACAAGATGTAGTTAGAGTAAATAAAAAATTCTTTAAGAGATGTCAAAATAATAGAAAATAGCGAGAACTTCCAAAGTTATAAATTAGCTAACAAGAAGGTTAAAAAGATATTTAGAAATTTCAAGTTAAAAGCCTGCAAAGCATTTACAAACTAGCTAAAATTAGAGAAAGAAAAATAAGAGACTTTAACCAAATTAAGTGCATTAAGAGCAATGACTCAAAGGTTTTAGTTAAAAAAGAGGTAATAAATGATCAGTGAAAATATTATTTTGAAAAACTATTAAATGAAAATCACTTATCAAACTTAGAAGAGATAGAAAATGGTAGGATTCATAAAATATTTTTTCGTAGATTAAAGAATTTGGAGGTAAAGTTTGCATTGAAGAAAATGAAATTAGGCAAGCCTTTAGGACCGGATGAGATTACATTTGCCGTTAGGAAGTGTTGGAGAATGAAGGGGTGTCGTAGCTAAAGATATTATTCAATAGAATTATTGTTTCTAGGAAAATGACAGATAAATGGAGAAAGAGTATTTTAGTACCTATCTATAAAAATAAATGAGATATTCAAAATTTTAATAATTATAGAGGGATAAAATTGATGATTCATACAATGAAATTATGGGAAAAAGGTTATTGAACGTCGCTTAAGAGTTGAGACTACAGTGTCGAAAAATCAATTTGGGTTTATACCGAATTGATCAACTGTGGAGGCTATATATTTATTGAGGACCCTCATAGAAAAGTATAAAGAAAAGAAGAAAAATTTATATATGGTATTTATAAATCTAGAAAATACGTATGATAAAGTATCTAAAAATATAATATGGAGGGTGCTTGAGAGAAAAGCGGTGGCGAATAGGTATATTGAGGTGATAAAAGGTATGTATGATGAGACTATGACTATAATTTGGTCTTCTATGAGAGAAAGTAAAGAATTCTCAATCACGGTAGGATTACACCAAGGATTGGCCCTAAGTCCATACCTATTCACCCTAATTATGGATGAACTTACTAGACACATTTAGGATGAAATACTATTTTTAGATGATATTGTATTAACAGATGAAACTCAAATGGGGATTAACAATAAACTAAAATTTTGGAGAAAGACACTCAGGTCAAAAGGGTTTAAAATATATATATATATATATATATTTTTAATGGCAATGAGGGGAGGAAATAAACCTAGCCCCTTTACATAAAATAACAAAATTTATTAAGAAGCAAACAAGAAATAAAAATAAAAAAATAAAAAATGAAAAATAAAAAATGAAGCAATGATATGAGAGTTGCAATTTAAAATTGCTTCCCATATCCAAGATAGAGTCCCTCGTCCACTAAAAATGGGAAATTCATAGAGTTTCCACATCCAAGATAGAGTCCCTCGCTAGAATTTTGGTCTGTTAACTGATACCTTGTCTCCACCATCCCATCTTAGCTTTTTATCCCTTAAAGTCCTGCCTTAATTACTCTACTTTAGCTGATTTAGGAAATCAACTAAAATACCTAGCAAAGAGTCCCGCTGATAAAAGAAGTCCAGTTGTAGAAGTATAAAACCGAAGGAGTCCTCAGGAAACTTCAAGTATAGAAAGGCAACAAATCCAAAACTGAATCAGCTCTTTAAAGTTTGAAAACTTAATCTGCTGAGCAAGGAAATAATCTTCCTCAAAAGAACCCAGTATCTCTGTTTAGAGTCATGCTTGATCAGCTCCATTAATGCCTAAATCCATATCTATTATTCTACTTTGGAATTTTGAACGCTAGCATGGATTTGGATTTGGACCTTGCCATCCTCGAAGATTCTTCCCTAACTGGAACATTATGCAATGCCAATGCCAAAGTAGCTAGACTCTCATCTTGTTGTTTTTTTTTCCTCCGCAGTATTGAGTCTTCTCAGCAACCCTTTGGATGTAGCCATAAAAGATTCATAATCAAATGCAGATGTTAAAACATCGTCTTCTCCATTAGGAAAAAAAAACCTCTTGTGTTTTCATGAACAACCGGCTTTTTGGCAGAGTCTTCTTTTGAAAAATGCCATTTGATTTCAATGCTTGATGAATCTCATCCCTAGACATTTATGGATTAAACTCCACTTGACTGTGGACTCGTTGATGAACTGCCTCCATCATTTTCTTGGTAACAAACATTGGCTTGTGCAAAGAATCATAACATGGGCCATAATCAATGGAAGCTTTTTCCAAAGAATCTTCAATACCATAATTAGGATCATCATCTGAACTGGAAAAAATCTCACCATCCTCATAAGTCAAATTAAGCAAATTGAAAGAGACTGTTCTCATAGACTTGTTAGATGTCACCATTCTAGAATCATGAAACAAAGAATCCCTAAAAGGCTTAATTGGAATACCCGTAACCTCTACTATAAGATCAACATCTTTTGAGTTTATTAAAATTTGAGAGAGATTAGCATCCTGCCCTATTTGTCCAACTGATGGGCTATTGAGTCTTGAGATAATAGCTGCACATTGTTAACTAAACTCGACGGCTTAAACAACACTTCTCCATCCTCATTTCCACTAGACTTTCTTAAAATAAGTAGAATTAAGACTGAATATATGCAATGCAATTTTAGTAATAGAAGAAATAGACATAGTGAAAATTTAAGATTGAAAATAAAAAAATATCAAAGAGTAGACAATTTAGATATCTAGAATCGATCATTAAAAATGATGGAGAGATTGAAGATGATGTAACTAATATAATTAACGCCGGTTGACTTAAGTGGAGGAAAGCCTCTGACATATTATATGATAGAAGGATACCAATAAAATTAAAAGGTAAGTTTTACCGAACAGTTATAAGGACAGCAATGTTGTATGAGACAGAATATTGGGCAACTAGAAAACAACATGGTGACAATATTAGTGTAGCGGAAATGAGAATGCTAAGGTGGATGTGTGGAACAACTAGAAATGATAGAATACAAAATGATTGTATTAAAGAAATAGTAGGAATAGCTCCAATTGAGGATAAGTTAAGAGAAAATAGATTAAGATGGTTTGGTCACGTTCAACAAAGACCGATAAAGGCACTAGTTCGAAAAAGTGAGAGAATTTCTCTTAATGGTACTAGAACCAAGGGTAGAACTAAATTAATTGAACAAAATAATAAAAAAAGATATAAAGATATTTAACTTAAATGAGCTTATAACACATGATCGAAATGAATGGTGAAGATGGACTCATATAGCCGACCCCAAATTATTGGGACATAAGGATTGATTTAGTTTGATTTGGTAAGAGAGAGAAACATTGGGAACATGAGAAAGGGAAAGGGAAAGTGAAGGCAATGAAACGAGCTTGGCGGGAGACTGAAGGCGATGAAACGAGCAATAACCAATAGGGACTATAGGTTGAATGAGTTACCAGTAAAAAGAAATTTTTTAGGGTTTTCTTTCGGGAGCAATTCTACACCTCAATATTAGTTGGAATCCATTATCAATTTAATGACTATCATTTATCAAGTCACCAAATAAGATCTCTAAGTGCAAATAGTATTTTCCTTCTTTCACATATCTACTAAAGGTGCAAGTCTCGAAAAGGGGTAACAATCCACTGTAGTACTAAAAGGGTGTTGTACCACCCCTATAACATTGTAGAGGAGCTATACTCCTTGGAAGGTTACAAAGGTACAAGTCCAACTCGTCTATAGTTCCTAGGGAACAATACCATGTATCTTCGGACCAAATGCCACTGTTTTATTTATTATTAAGAGCAAACAAAATACAATGAAAATGGTGTCGCACCACCCTTATGCTTAGGGATGGTAGTGGACCAGAAAAAAACAGGTATTCGTCTAAACTTGTCCCATTTGGATCAAGGATAGACCTTACCTATTGAACGGTGGACATATATGGGGATATACCATAAGTACTGGAAAACATGAAACATGATTTAAGTTTTTTGATGTGTATGGTGCATATACCAACTTGTTGGTATTTTAGTAGTATAATCTGATCTAATGTGACTTTGGTGTACTTCTAGTGTCACTAGGGTGAGTTACATGATCCATGCAAGAATTTAATTTGTTATGTATATTTGGTTGTAATTTTATAGGCTCATTGTTGCCATGACACACAATGGCATCATCAAGTATCCGAGTAAGTAATGAAGGTTTAATATTTGGAAATAGACGATGTAGATACAGGCTAAGTTGCACCTAAATTGAAGATTAACAAAGTTTGTACTCAGGTCCAACATCTTGAGGCAAACAAAGGAGTGACAAAGATTCTACTATTTGCTAACATTTTACTATCATGCTTTAATTTATTGCTTTAATTTTTTTGTTTTGGGGCTGAAATGATGTAATTAGTTTAAGGTCATTATATTTGACATCAAACCAAACAATGATATTTCTATAATGCCACTTCAGTTTGCTACAATTGTCTACATTTTTAAAAAAGCTTTCCTTTGCATAGACAATAACAATTTGCACTAGTGCATAACTATTTCTGTAAGGCAAGGCCGATGAAGTATTCTTATTGAAGCAAGATTAAATGTGTGGCCACTTTGCTAATAACCATCCAGGATAACACCATATACCAAAACAACCTCATTCATTTACCTAAAAAAAACAAACCTCACTAAGAAAAATGGAATGCAACCATTTTCATTCTAGTTTCATAACAAAACAAGTATTCAGACATCTATGAAATAATACAATGAACCCAATACAAAATACTTAAACAAAACCAAATGCCTGACCACAAAATAAGGATTCAAGCATCTCTAAAAAAATCATTCAGCCTCAAATGTCCAAAATTCTTCAAGCATCTTTGAAAAATAGAAGAAGTTTTCATTTGTGAAAAATGATTCAACGGAAAAGAATGCATTTGTGTTGCATCAAATAACATGTCCACGTACATAAACCATGATATTTCTCTAGCATCACTTCAGATATAGCCTTAGTCATTGCTTGACATTGGTCAGTGAATATGGTGATAGGCTTTTTCCCAGACATTACTTGTAGAAAAGTCTCAAAAAACCATTGAAATGATGATGTTGTCTCATCGTACATTAATGCAACCCCAAATATCATAGTTTCCCTAAAATGGTTGAAGCCAATAAAGCATGTCAAAGGACAGTATTCCTTGTTTGTTCAAAATGTAGTATCAAATGACACAACATCTCCAAAGTGTCCATATTGAGTCATCCCAAATAATGTTTGTGATATGCTCCTCCACATCCAATTGCATTCCATAATAGAATGATGGATTTTTTAGCTGTTTTTGTCCGAAAATGGTTTAACAAGCCATTTGTTTCACCATATCTCAACTCTCTTTGCCTCTTTCACGAATATAATTCTTTGATCTTGTCATGTGAACCCTAAGCTTCTCTTCCACCTACTTGAGTACTCACAAGCTCATAGGTTGCTTTAATTGATAACCCACAATCCTTTGTCATATCAACATTAAAGCCTTGGATAGTATAAACATTACTTTCTGATGACACCATATTCATACATTTAGCAAGGTGAAAGGGTGATTTTGTTTGTCCTCCAATTTGACCACAATGTATTTTTCAATTTCTTGATTAAGGGAAATGCACACGTGAGCAGGATAATATGTTCGAGTCTCAACTCGTGGGTTCATTACTTTCCAATCTCTCTTATCTACATTTCTTTTTCCCTCTTTACAACAGACTTACTTTCTATAAATCAATACTCGATCCTTTTTACTTTTCTTGTGATAGTCTTTTCTAAAAATAAATCCCACAAACCCACCGTATTTGTTATAAAATTGTTTCCATACAAAATAGTAAAATCTAAGGGTGACATATGGAGGTAAACTAACAGTTAACAAATTGTCAATGACAATCCAAGCCTAATAGTCTGGTTAAGGAAGTGGGACTCTAAGAACTTTGAGAAATGAGGAAATGTGACATTATGAACCACTAGCTAGAGACGGTTCGGTGCACACCTGCACGTCTCCAAGGAAGAGGCTATGATTACAGTCATGACCAAAAAAGATAGCTTCGACGATTAGGGGTCATCTCCTATAAAAAAACAAAGGCAAGGCTACCAAATAGAGACCCCTCGATCAAAATAACAACTCTACATAGTGTTAACCTCTCTTTTACTTAGCTTATTTCCCCAGCAAATTTACTTTAACCTGTACTTCATCACTCTGGTGATTTTTTTTTCCATTTAATGTTAAGTATAGTAGTCTTTTCATTTATCAAGTTTAGTTTCTCTACTACTTTGACTTTCAGTTGTCTTTCTACATTCTAGTCCATTATGTTACAAGTTGAAAATTGTTTAAGTTATTGATCACTAAGGCATAGAAAAGAATTCAGAGGTAACTTTACACCTCGCTATAGTCGCTTAAACAACCATGATTTAAGAACCTCACGCTGGTTCGAGTAGGTAAGGTTATACATTTTTGACTATTTACTTATTATCAAACTATTTTTTGGTCACAAGATTCTCTCGGTCACAGAGCTGAAGAGTAAGATATACTGCAAATGACACAATTTGTGGGGCTATTCTACTAATAACTGTGTAGTTTTTTGTAATGTCATTCAGGATGACTAGACCAAAGGCCATTTAACCTTTGGCGACTAAAGAAAGCCAGAGATAGGAGTTGATAAGGGCCCTTTTTGGAAGACTGTTGCTGTTAACATGGTGGAGATTGGGCAGTCAAAAACCTCATGAAAGAAGGTAAACTTGAGTGTTGGCAACATTAGTAGTGCAGAAAGCCTAGTGATGAAAAGGGACCTTCCCTTGAAGAAGATTCTTCAAAAAAAAAGATCCTTAAAAGAAGTTTGGCTATTTAGTTGCGGTCAAAGAGCAGCTCGACATGGTTAAGAAAGGCCTATGCACCAAGCACAAGGCTTATTACGAACTCATTCTAGAGGAGGAGGAATGATAGAAAATGGGTGAAAGATAAAAAAAAAAGATGGCATTATAAAGGCACCTACTATGAGAAACCATGCGAATGGCTATTGCCCAAGTAGGACTACGAAGACCAGACAAGCAAGTTCATGAGGTCAAGTTACAAAGAGGATCATATTGGCTAAAGCTTCCATGAAGTTGTCCTAGCCCAAAACATGGAGGATTTATCATGAGGTTGACTCCTGATTAGCCCATCAGAGTTAAGGAATAACATAATCGACCTAGGGTGATTAAGCCAACAAAGCCACTAGAAGGCTGTTGGTATGTAGCCCAACATTCAAAGTTCCCCCAATACCACCAGTCATGACACTTGTCTAGAACCAAGAAAATCTAGCAATAGCACATCCAAGCGGACCTACGTAAGTGTGAGAAGTAGTAGGAGTAGGATGCTTGAGAAGCGTGAGAGGCTTTCTATCAGAAACATCTCGAGATAGGGTGATCAAGTCACAATTTGGTACTTCTCCACCTCCACAGCGTGCAATGGTTCCAAAGAAGGTCATGACTAAAAAGAAAGGGAAGAAAAAAGTAGAGCTTGATTTCTCATTGATGAAGGATATTAAGGAGAGAATGGTGTGAAAGGTGGAGGAACACCTTAAAGCCACACTAAACATTCCTCTAGAAACTTGCAAGGGGAGGAAGAAAGAGGACTCTATTGATGAAGGTGATAGCGATTGAGGTGATTCTATCCAGTTTGGCAGTCTAGGGCATTCAATTTTTTGTCAACACCCTTGGATTGTTACTGATGTCTTTCAAAACTCTAGACCAACAATTAGAATCTTTGGAGGGGTTTCAGAGAGAATGAGTCCCAAATTTCAACATTTGTGGACAAAGTTGCACCTGTTAAAGTCTAGTTGGAGCATCCCCTTAAGAATGGGCAGGCACGTGAGTTGAAGGAAGAACAACATAGCACAATGGGTGACCTAATAGAATGGTCGTTTAGTAAACCTACACGGCCTATGACTCAGAACTTGAAGCTGTTGTACATTTGGACACATCTAGAGGGTAGGCCCTTCAATAAAGTCTTGGTGAACAACGGGGTGGCTATCAACATCTTACCCAAAGCTAATATGAATAAGTTGGATAGCAAGGAAGAAGATTTGGCCCAAACCGAGTTGACTATGAGTGGTTTCACTAGTGGGATCAACAAGAAGGTGTAAGTCTTACCCGTTGAGCTGGTCATTGGGAGCAAGGTCAACATAACTCCCTTTGTCGTAGTTGACACGAAAAGCCTCATGTAACACTCTTTTGGGTCGAGATTGGATCCATCTGAATGAATGTGTCCCATTATCTTTCTATTAATAGCTGGTATGGTGGAACCTCAAAGAATTGGAGGTAGTGAATGTTGATCATACCTCATTCGTGGCCAATGTCATGGCGGGTGCTTGGGTATACGATGATGGGATAGGGCCAATGAAGTTCCAAGGGTAGGCAAAGTATGGAAATCCTAGAGAAGTGGTGTTTTAGACCGACTTGAAAGCCACAAAGGTTCAGTAGATTGAGGAATAGGTACTCTAGCCCACAAATGTACTAAAATCGAATGATTCCAAATATGTTGAAAGTTTGATCAATGATGGAGCCCAATGACAGTGAGCAAAGGAAGAAGGTCGTGAGGGCCTGCATTGCTAGGATAAGAACATGCGGCATATGGATAGCAAGGCAACATTAACATGGTGGAATTCAAGGAGGAAAAGGTCGAAAGGAACTCCTTCCGAGATTTCATTGAGTTAGATGAAATTGGTGTTGCCCCAACCAAGCATGACGACCTCATTTAGGTTTAGGATCCTTTACTTGAAGTAAACCTTGGAGGGTTAGAGGAGCATTGCCCAACATTCAGTAGCAAACTCCTAGAGTCGAATTTCCAAGCATGACTCATACAATTACTAAAAGAGTACAAGGATTGTTTCGCCTAGATCTACAAAGAGATGCTATAAAACCCAAAAAAAAAAATAACTTAATTAAAAAAGGTAAAATGGTAATTAGCTGTTAAGTTATGGAATGAAAATCTAAATTTTTCTAGAACTTGGATGACGAAACGGACCTCTTCGTTGGATTCGTAGCACAAAATCTAGCTATACACTCAATTTTCATTGAATTTCAAGACAGTCGTATTTTTTTACGTTTTATGATGTGATTGGGTGTCGCATGACTAAAATAAATGCAATCAGATTTTACTCACTGAACCTAAAAAATAATTTAAAGTTAGTTCAATAAAAATATTCTAAACTTAACGCAAGGCGAGATTAACTAATTCGGGATAAAATTAGACCAATTAAAGTAGGAAGTGTGACGCACTGTGAGCCAAGAATTTAAAGGGTATTTTAAGGGGGAAATATTTGATTTCCCCCCATTCTTGGCCCAATAGAGAGAGATTCTCCAAACTTCTTCCACTTTTCTTCTCTGATCTATGAAAATCTAATAGTTGGATCATTTCAGGACAAGAGTTAAAGTTTTTCTGTGCAACAAGAGCTACGTAACCATTCCAAAGATCACTTTTTTTCTCAAAAATCTCAAAGATAGAAATTTAGGGCTAAAGCTTGGAAGACTTGATTTGGGGTTTTGGGATTTCTACTATGCGGGCTTATACTACAAGAGTTAGGGTTCCCTCCTATCTAGGTTTATATCTAACCTAGGTTTGTGGTATGAAATGAATAGGGTGATAGAGATGAATTCTCATGCATTAGCTCAAACCTGGTGTAGCGAGAATATGAAAAATGTGAATGAGAATATGTTAAAATCATTTCTTGTTTGATTTGGGTTTGATGAAATTGCTCAAATTGGATTTGATGAAAATGCTTGAATTGGGTCTGATAAATGTATTGTTTGGGGCATGCTATTTGTTTACATAATTTGCCTACTAAGTGTTTGATAAAATGCTTAGAAATTCAACTATACTATTCGGATTGAAATCACATGTGCCATGCTTGGGAATGTTGTGAAAAATGGAAATGTTTATTATATTGTTTATGATAAGATGAACACAATAATATAAATTACAATTGTACATTTTAATTGCATATGCATGTATAACATCGCATTCATGGGCATTCGACGTGAGTGTGGGTGTGTGTGCATGTTTTTAGTCAAGTACCATTTTGGGTGGGTTGATACATAAGCTCAGGAAAGTTGGATTTAGGTTTGGTTGAGTGACATAGGTTTGAAATTGAAAAACGTGTCGGGGTTAGCAAGAAGGGCTAGGTTCTCCCTCAGGTGCAAGGCCCGATAATTTTAGATACGCACTCCCCTTGGTATTGATTTTATTAAGTGTGTGGGTGTACACGGGACCGTTGATGGAAGTCCATAGATGATGTGTCGATTAGGTGACTGGTGGTGGAAGTCCACAAATACCTACCCCAAGAATGACACAAGATTTTTATAAAATAGTCATTAAATGTTCAACATCAATGGCCGGAGCTTGGAATGCTTGGAAACATATAAATGACATAATATGTGTTATGGGAGCTAGTGGGGCTCGAGTTTGCATTGTATCCGTGAGTTTCCATCTTATGACATGACATGGAATTGTAGCATCCATTTATGAAGAGTATGTGTTTGAATGGATGCTTGATATGATAATTAGCATGTGACATTTCATATGCATCTGGGTTAAGGAATGACCTCCTTATAAGATACCCTATTGAGCGTGACTCACTCTTTATAGGAATACATTTTAGGTATTGGACAAACTCCAGTGGACGACCTTTACTTGGGTCCGTTTTGACGATAGAACCGGTTTGTGGATCTAGATTTTGGAATTGAAGACCCTTGCACAAATATTACCTTTTCGGCCTTGTACATTTCGCAATACATAACTTGTATTTTAATAAAGGCTTGTAAGGGTACTTTGTATATGGACATTTAATCTCATTAGGAATGGATGTGGTATCAGTTCGTATGGTTAAATGTTGAAATCTGAAAATCTAGGCTTCAGGTACTGGTACTTCATAGGTACCTAGCTTCTAGTGGGCCCAAGTACCTATACCAAGTCTTACATTTACATATACCTGGCTTCTAGAGAGCTCAGGTACCAGTACTCCGTATCAGAGGCACCGGCACCTATTCCCTAAATTTAATTTTTGAACTTTAATGCTTTCGTTCCCTCATATCTTGAGTTATTTTATTCAAATGATATGAATGGCTAAATTTCAGGTTCTAGAATTTGGGATGTGGATCTTGGAATAGTCGTATGAACAATGTATGCATAGGTTATGTGTTGGGTAGAGCTCCCATGTAAAGGAAACTCTGCTCAAATTTCATTTTGTTATGATCCAGTGAATGGAGTGTAATAACATGGTATTCTGTGGGTTAATGGGTGATCAATGAGTTGAGAAAGGACCCCGGATTTTGGGGTGTCAAAAATGCTAAGGTTAAATCCAGCCTTAGTGGAGCACCGACTAACTATAAGGGATGGATATAGACCAATCAAACAGGCCCAAGGTTGATGTCTCAAGAATTTATCCTACTAGTAAAGGAAGAGATCGAGCGCCTTTTATAGGCCAAGTTCATCCAGGTGACGCGATACGTGGAATGGGTGTCTAATATTGTGCCAATAAAGAAAAAGAATGGCAAGATTAGGATATGTTATGACTATCATGACCTCAACATTGAAACCCTGAAAGTTGAATATGTTATGCCATTGGCTGATCAGCTAGTAAATGCAGCGCCATAAATGTCATCATGTTGTTCATGGACGACAACACATGATTCCATCAGATCTTCATGTAAGACCCCGTATTATAATTAAGTAAATATACTATTATCTTAAGGGTTATCCAAAAATAAATAAAATGATGGTAGGAACTTTGAAGCATTGTTGGAGGATTGATCACAAAGTTTGAGTTTCACTCATATTGATTTTCATTTAGAATTTAGCTCCAAAGGCGTTTAAGCTTAGGCAGTGTAGACATATACTTTTTTAAATGTTTTTAGGTAAAAATAAGGTTTTCATTGAATCCAAAGGTCAAAAAACCATGTGAGAGGTTATATGGGGTGTATTAGAAGTTTGAAAGTATTTCGGAGTTAAAACCTATTTGTGAAAGGATTTGGGTAGAAAGGAATTTAAAACTACCTTAGTATTTTTGCCAAAACTTTTTATCCAGATGTTCGACTGACCTAATTTTGGCTTCTTGCAACTAGACTTCAAGTGATATAAAAGTGTATTTCACAAAAAATTAATGAATTAGTCTCTAACAAGGTCAAAATTTAGCTCGACGTCAGGGGTAGACTATCGCTTGCGTTCGGACAAGAATTCTCCATTTTTAGCCTATAAATACCCTAGGGCTACGATCTAAAGTGTGTTTACCTATTTTTCAACCCCAATAATCCTAAGAAAGTTTGAGGAGAAGAAAAAGAGAAAGAAAGGACTAAAGTTTGAAGGATTAACGCATGGTAATCGCAAGAAAACATGTTAGGATCAAGATCTAAGGAATCAAGGAAGGGGTTCTTTCTTAGTTTCATTCAGTGATGATTAGAGTTATATAATATATCCTTTTCATCCATATTATGATATAAATAATTGACCTACATTTTTTTTTACATTCTTTTGAATCCATGATTCGTTTCTTAAACAAAATACATGATTTGGTTCCAGGATTATCCATTCTTGATTTAAAAACCTAGTTATTGACTCATATTCTATATAAGTGATAGATCTATAACATTTTTACATTCCCTTTTAAATTTATGTTTCAATTCTTAACTAAACACATGTACTTCATCCTTAGAGTTGTATTCAATTAATAGGAATTCTCAAGAACAGGAAGGGGTATTGTTTGTAACTCGGGCGATTACCAACGTCGTCTCTTCAGGGAAGACAATTGGTTGAAAGGGTGATAAAACAAAGAGACAATTTTGAAGTTTGGCTATTAGACAATGTTTTGGAATATTTCTTTTATTAGTTAGTTAGAAGATTAGTATTCTGGTTTTGGATGTAACCTAAGGATTTATTTTTGTTTTCTTTGGGGATTTATCTAGTTAGATATTAGATGATTAACGATTTTATTTATTTAATGAAACTTTAGTATGCTCTCATGGTTAGATGTTGTATAGATAGTGATGCCTTCTAGGGTGGATGTTGGGGCGTTACCAAGTAGGTATTGAAGTTTAGGAATTAGGTCTTATATGGGAACTCTAGATTGTGGATTACTCAGTCTTTTGAAAATATAGGCTTCAATCTTTTGAGAGTTATAATATACTTAAGACTTAAGCATTAGTAGGTATTTATATGCTTGGAATTATGTGCTTAAGGATAAGTGTGAATTGATGCTTAGTGTGATGCCCCTAAATTCGGGGGTCCTTTATTAGCCGTTGATCATCCGTCAACCAGTGAAAAATACTCGTGATAGTCGCACAACTCGACTCCACATTAATAACACCCCCTTTTACCAGGATTTCAACCCACACGTAAAACCCGTGTTCATTTTTATCATTGGATCCAACCAAGGTGCAAAATACCACTATTCATACTCCATTATAGTCCATTTGTATCCTTGGAACCCAAGAACTCATAGGCCAAAGGCTTGGCAATGTATTCTTAAAGTTTTAGATTTTTGGAAAATCTTCTGGAAGGTTTTGCTCGACCTTTCGAAAGATTTTTATCGACCTTCTGGAAGATTTTGCCTACTGGACAACAATTTACATTAACCTTCCGGAAGGTTTTGCTTGCTGGATAAAAATTTACATTAACCTTCCGGAAGGTTGTCATCGACCTTTCGAAAGGTTTTGCCTATTTTTCTACAAATCCTTCATTCTTAATTTTCAATCCATTCTAAACCACCACAATTTCATCTAAAACATGTTTAACAATGTTTTCCACAAAAAATCTAATATACACAAGTCCCATTACAACAAATCCATACAATTACACTTTAGAATAAAATTTTAACAAAAGTTTTACAAAACTTGATTTCAAAAGCCACAAACTGGCTTTTCTTCACCCTCGAGGCCTCGAATGAGTGTCATCCACTGGAATGTACCCCACACTTGAAATGTGTTCTCGTATAGGGTGAGCTAGTGCCTAGTAGAATGTTTCCTACAAAGGTTATTCCCCAACCTAAGTGCATATGCAATATTCACATGCAACATCTCACAAACAACAACCGTTCCAATCAAGACTAGTCAATCTATGTTGGAATCTAACATGTCGTGCCATGATATGAGAAGATACCCACTCATGCAACTCAACCTGAGTTCTCACCAGCTCCTTCCCCCTATGCAATGCCATGAGTTTTAAGACTGGGCTCTCCAGCCCCCACCATTGGTTTCACTCATTCAATAACCATTTTAAAATTTTTTGGGTCTTTCTTGGGGTGGGTATTTATGGACTTACACCAACAGTCACCCAACCGACATGGAATTTATGGACTTTTACCAACGGTTCTAATTCATGCGTAAAATTAACAATTTTTTCTATGCTTTTTTGGACTAATTGTGCTTTGATGGAGTTTAAGTAATGACATTTCAGGTCCTAAAATGAAAAAATGCTCAAGAACAACAAAAATCACACTTGAACATTCGAACGTCAACACACGTTCGAACGTCCTCTGAAACCCTGCCAAGACCAGCTACTAAGATCTGGCGTGTTGTAGTCAACAAAGGGAAAATGTTGTCCTGAGTAGACTACATCACTGGAACCTGGCATGTTGCAGTAAAGAAAGAAGAACCAGAAGTACTTGAGTATAATGTTCGAATGTCACTACACGTTCAAACGTTGTCTTGAGTGACTGAGGACCAAGTTGCTGAGTGTAAAGTCAAGGTTGTTCAAGATGTATGGAAGTGACCAAGTCAGTGACCACAGGCCACTTGAGTGGAAGAAATTAGACGTCATCTGGCATTTGAACGCCCTCAAAGCAAAGACACACACAACGTTCGAACATCATCCAACGTTTGAACGTCCTGGAAGAAAAGACAAACTTAATGTTTGACCGCCAGATCACGTTCGAACATCATCTGCAGACTGCCTGCAGAATAGTTGATTCCCATGGGCGACAAATACTATTCACTCATCCTCTCTTATCTCCTACCCCCCTTTCCTTTTCTTGCCTATAAATACTGCCATGTTGGGAGCTTAAAGGGCATTCTTCCTCTTGTAGAGAAATGGGGGAACAATATTTGTTCTTGTAAAGTAAGAGTGTTTTAGTAATCTAGTTCTTGAACATTTCATATTTATGCTTTCATTTTCTATTTTGATCAACCATGATGGAGGCTTAGACTCCCCTTGTAGTTGAACTTGCTTTTATTTACAAAGTATCAAGAGAGGTAGTTCATCTTTTGGTTGTGGTGGAAACCCTCCAAAAGCAACTAGCTGTCTTCTACTTTTATTGTTCATGTATTCCACTTTCATTGCTTGACCATCCTTCTTTCTTAAAAGAGTGAAACTCTTCCACTTTTCTAGAGCTTTACCAAAGCCGTGAAAGGTGAAAAATGATTCACTTATTCTTCATTGAAGAAAGCTCTTTGTTTAGTTTGCTTTACTTAGTAGCTTCTCTACTTAGAGGCATGAGAAACATTCACTCTTTAGTAAGAGGGGATGAGTATGTAAAGATTATCTGAAATTTATGTTTGTGCAACTTCTTCATGCTTCAATGCTTTATACTCCACTTGTTCATTGGACGATTGAATGTACCAAGTAAAATTAAGGTACTTTGTATAACCAAGGGCTCCATTTATGAGACGGATGACTCCTGCATAGAAAGACCCGTTGGTTTAAGGCAAGTACTCCGACTAGCTCTTCATGATAACCTTTCAATCCCCACCATTATTACGCTTTATTCAGAGAATGGATCATTAATGTCATAGTTAGATGCTTGTAGAAACACTTGCTTGTTTATAGACGGGCTGAGTCTCGGCACAGACAATTTTTGTAAACTTCTAGTAAGGCATCGGAATTATGTGCTTAATTCTCACAGTCCATCTTTATCTTCCGATTAACTTGCTGTTGACACGGGAGTTAATTGAGTTATAAATCACAACCATAATAAAATGGATATTCTATTACATGTCCTGATCCTCGAGCTAAAGGGTGACTGTTACATTTTGAGAATCTTATATTTTGTCTAGAAAATTCTTGGAAAGAATCTTCTATTCTATTCAAGAAAATCCCACCACTCCAAACACTCGAAATTTCCAAGTTACTTGGTTCCGATTATTGTTTACTTCAAAACACCAATCATAGTTCCCTGTGGATTCGACTCTGGACTTCACCAGATTATTACAACAACTTGACCGACTGCACTTGGGTGTACATTCGGATCAAGTCAAGTTTAGCGTACACTGACATACTTTATGGGCTCTTATACCAACAGAAGTGCGTATCCGAATACCGGGTCTCTCACCCAAGGGATAGTCTAGCCCTTCTTACTACCCCAACCCAATTCTTTTCATGCAACCTTGCGACTCAGTCGGATATTCAATCCAACTTTCTCGAGTCCACCCATCATCCACCTACATGGTGTTTGATGCCAACCATGCACGCACACACATAAATTATGATGTCTCCGTGCATATGCAACGTAATGCACCATTGCCATTTCAATGTCATGCCCAGATGTAATGAATGTCATATGAGCAACTTTAGCACGTGTATACATATTTCATGCATATCATCACCAATTTCATCACAATATCACTATATCAATGAACATATATCAATATTTAATTTCCAATAATAAATCACAAGCATGTTATTCCTCATATATATACCAATAACACACTTTGTTCACAAGGTATAAGTTAAGCACATAGCATGCCAACGTAATATCAAGTTCCATGGAATTACACAAGTAATTACCACATACCAATTCCAACCTAGGAATCTAATTGAAATTAGGTCAATTTTCATACCCAATTCACCAAATCAATTAATTCCATCAATTTCACATCCATAGGCAAGTGATATATATCTTTATCAACCTACCCATCACATAAAACACCCTAAGTTGTAAAATTATCCCAAGTAGGAAGGAACCCTACCTCTTGAAGTGTAAAGAACGACTGTAGAAAGTCCCAAAACCCACTTCTAACCCAAATCCCAAGCTTTCAAAAAATCTCGTACCTTGATCTTTGGTAAAACACATCATTTTTGGTACGTAGGCGTAGCCCTTGATGAGGCGAGCAACTTTTTCTTTTAGCCCGAGTGGATCCGAGCACTCGATCTTTGTAGATCGTAGAGAGAAGGTGGAGAACTCAAGCCCTTTCCCTCTCTTCTTTCTCATGTTAGAACCGGCTGAAGAAATGGAGAGAAAATCTGATTTTCTCCCTTATTTATAGTCTTAGAATACTTGGCCCACAACGCGCCACACAACTCACTTTTTCATGGGTCCGTTTTCACTCCGAAATGATTAAATTTCGTCTCGATTTAAGTTTAAAATAATTTTTTTTTATTTGTGTTAAATTACTGTCCAAATTTTGAATTTTTATTAAAAATCCCATTTTTGGGTGACTCGAGACTCGACCGCCTCGTAAAATGTGAAAGATTTGACTATTTCAGAATTCAATGAAATTTGACAGGGTAACTAGATTTCGTGAGACGAATACAACGATGAAGTCCGTTTTGTCATCCAAGATCTAAAAAAATTCAAGTTTTCAACCTGTACTGTAACAACAAATTATAATTTTGCCCTTTTTGTAAAAAGTTTAAATTTTCAATGGCCATCGCTATCTCGACCATTGAATCCAAATCTTGTAGGCAGAGGCCCACAATCTTTCCTCGGATGGATAATTTCAGACCATTCTCAAAATAAACTAACTCTGTGAACTTAGCCACATACTTCATCACCGTCATTATTCCTTGTCTCAAGTCTAAGAATTCCCGTGCCTTTGCATGTCGAATGGCTGTTAGGAAGTACTTACCTATAAAGAGCTCCCGAAACTCTTTCTCATAGTTTCTATATTCTTGGTGGCGCTCACCCAATCCCACCACAATTGGGCTTCTCCTTCTAGCTGGAACATAACTAGTCTTATCTTAGTGGTATCCAAGGTGATTTCCATTGCCCCTAAGACTTTGTTAACTTGACGGAACTAATGGTCGGCCACCATCAGATTTGCCCCTCCCTTAAAAAATGGAGGCTTGTGTTCCTTAAACTATTGGAGGTTACTTGAGCCTCCTTGATTTGCATTGGCGCTAGCTTATGCGACAATAGCCACCATCATGCCCATAATCTTGTTAAATGCTTGTTGGTCGAAAGTCGATGGTGGTTGATTATTGTTCTGCCCACCGCCTCGACGTCCTCTTCCTTTACTAGCCATCTACATACATGTAGAATAGCAAAAGACCAACAACTTAGTATCCCAAAGTTAGGGATCAAGTTTACACCTTGAACTATTTCGTTCCCTTATTTTTCGACTCTCAAAGTTATGTTTTCTAACCCTAATGTCACTTTTCCATATACATTTTACCATCCACATAACACATATCACATAACATGTAGCACGTAGCATTTAAGCACATAATCATGAATGCACAATGTATACCATGGTCTAGACCCATGCCTAACAGCCCTAGGTAAATCATATACATATGCTCTGATACCAAGCTGTGACGCCCCTAAAATTGGGGGTCTTTTATTAGCCGTTGATTATCCGTCAACCTGCAAAAAATACCCGTGATAGTCGCACAACTCGACTCCACGTTAATAACATCCCCTTTTACCGGGATTTTAACCCACACGTAAAATCCGTGTTCGTTTTTATCATTGGATCCAACCATGGTGCAAAGTACCATTATTCATACTCCATTATAGTCCATTTGTATCCTTGGCACCCAAGAACTCATAGGCCGAAGGCTTGGCAATGTATTCTTAAAGTTTCAGAGTTTTAGAAAACCTTCCGGAAGGTTTTACTTACTGGAAAGTTCTTCCGGAAGGTTTTTATTGACCTTCCAGAAGGTTTTGCCTATTGGACAACAATTTACATTAACCTTCCAAAAGATTTTCTTCAACCTTTCGACAGGTTTTGCCTGTTGAATAAAAATTTATATTAACCTTCCGGAAGGTTGTCATCGACCTTTCGAAAGGTTTTGCCTGTTTTTCTGTAAATCCTTCCTTCTTCATTTCCAATCCATTCCAAACCACCACAATTTCATCTAAAACATGTTTAACAATGTTTTCCATAAACAATCTAATATACACAAGTCCCATTACAACAAATCCATACGATTCCACTTCAGAATGGAATTTTAATAAAAGTTTTACAAAACTTGATTTCAAAAGCCACAAATCTGCTCTTTTTCACCCTCGAGGCCCCAAATGAGTGTCATCCACTGGAATGTACCTCGCACCTAAAATGTGTTCTCGTATAGGGTGAGCCAGCGCCTAGTAGAATATTTTCTACAGAGGCTATTCCCCAACCTAAGTGCATATGCAATGTTCACATGCAACATCTCACAAACAACAACCGTTCCAATCAAGACTAGTCAATCTATGTTGGAATCTAGCATGCCGTGCCATGATATGAGATGATACCCACTCATGCAACTCAACCCGAGCTCTCACAGGCTCCTTTCCCCCCATGCAATGTCATGAGTATTAAGACTGGGTTCTCCAGCCCCCGTCATTTATTTCACTCATCCAATGACCATTTTAAAGTTTTCTGGGTCTTTCTTGGGGTGGGTATTTATGGAATTACACCAACGGTCACCCCAACCGACATGGAATTTACGGACTTCCACCAACGGTTCCACGTACACCGACACACTTTATGGACTTTTATACCAACAGAAGTGTGTATTTGAATACTAGGTCTCTCACCCGAGGGATAGTCTAGCCTTTCTTGCTACCCCGACCCAATTCCTTTCATGCAATCTTGCGACTCAGCCGGATATTCAATCCAACTTTTTTGAGTCCACCCATCATCCACCTACATGGTGTTTGATGCCAACCATGCACCCTAACCCATAAATTATGATGTCTTCGTGCATATGCAATGTAATGCACCATTGCCATTTCAATGTTATGCCCACATGTAATGAATGTCATATGAGCAACTTTAGCACATGTATACATATATCATGCATATCATCACCAATTTCATCACAATATCACTATCTCAATGAACATATATCAACATTTTATTTTCAATAATAATTCACAAGCATGTTATTTCCTCATATATATACCAATAACACACTTTGTTCACAAGGCATAAGTTAAGCACATAGCATGCCCATGTAATATGAAGTTCCATGGAATTACACAAGTAATTACCATATACCAATTTCAACCTAGGAATCTAATTGAAATTTGATCAATTTCCCATACATAATTCACCAAATCAATTAATTCCATCAATTCTACATCCACATGCAAGTGATATATGTCTCTATCAACCTACCCATCACATAAAACAACATAGGTTGTAAAATTATCTCAAGTAGGAAGGAACCCTACCTCTTGAAGCATAAAGAACGACCGTAGGAAGTTCCAAGAATCCGTTTCTAGCCCAAATCTCAAGCTTCCAAAAAATCTTGTACCTTGATCTTTGATAAAATATGTCGTTTTTGGTATGTAGGCATAGCCCTTGACGAGGCGAGCAACTTTTACTCTTGGCCTGAGTGGATTCGAGCACTTGATCTCCGTAGATCGTAGAGAGAAGGTGAAGAACTCAAGCCCTTTCCCTCTTTTCTTTCTCACGTTGGAACCGATTGAAGAAATGGAGAAAAAATCAGATTTTCTCCCCTATTTATAGTCTTAGAATACTTGGCCCACAACGCGCCCCACGACTCACTTTTTTTCGAGTCCGTTTTCACCCTGAAACGATTAAATTTCATCTCGGTTCAAATTCAAAATAATTTTATTTTAATTTTTCTTAAATTATTTTTCAACTTTCAACTTTTTTATTAAAAATCCCGTTGTTGGGTGACCTGAGACTCGACCACCTCGTAAAATATGAAAAATTCGACTATCTCAGAATTCAATAAAATTTGATAGGATAACTAGATTTTGGGAGACAAATCCTATGGTGAGGTTTTGAATTTACTGGGTTTTATACTTATTTAGGTTTTGAATTGCTTATATATATAAATTCATGAGTTTAGCTAGGTTAGATGAATTGATGTAATTTTTGGAATGGATATGCTAGTTATCTACCATACTATTCTGGTCTATTTTAAGAAATGGATGTTGTTTTGTTTTTAGTTTGTAAGGGATGCTAGGCATGATTCTTTAAGGCACTGGGTTTTGTTTATGAGACATAAGTTTTGGACTGTGCTTGAGGTCATTGGTATTTATAATGAAAGTGTATCATATTAAATTTGAGTTTTTAGATGGATCACGAGATAGAATGTTGTTTATGGGTTTATGATTATTGTATGATTGGTGACGGTGACCC
The DNA here is from genome assembly GCA_963454935.2 of Ilex paraguariensis. Taxonomy (NCBI): domain Eukaryota; kingdom Viridiplantae; phylum Streptophyta; class Magnoliopsida; order Aquifoliales; family Aquifoliaceae; genus Ilex; species Ilex paraguariensis. The sequence goes on along the minus strand of CAUOFW020000829.1, from coordinate 71,037 downwards.
TCTATTGTATTGAAAACCCTATGATGCTATGAGAGTATAAGATAAAGTATATTGAAGTGCATAAAATATGATAGAATACAATGACGTTATTACTTCATAGTAGGTCAATTTTTGGTGTTTATCAGATTCTTAGGGTTGCCTAAACTTTTGAAAAACAAAGAAGTGTGGAGATTTTATTTTTTTATATGTAGACAAGTTAAACTATGACATTCTTATGATAGTCAAGACTTAATACAAAAAGGTTTATATTAAGTTATAGAAAAGACTCAAAAAAGCTAAGAAAATTGAGGACTGATGAGAACTTTTGCCTTATGGTGGAAAATTTTTGAGATTGATATATATTCCCCTAATGTGAGTACAATCTTCAATTATGATTAATTGAAGGAGTATGATAAAATAACCATGAATGGGTGCAGTTCTAGGAATAAGGGTAGGAATTATAGTTATGCTTCATAGAAAGACTGGAGGTCATTTGATTGGCACAAAATATTGCACATCATGTATATATTTGCATCTCTTTTATACTTGCTTTTGTGGTGAAATGAGAGGAAGTGCAATTAATCTAACATTTAATGGAGTTTCTATGTGATTGTAGGTAAAGAGTAGGAAATGGCTTAAGTTAAGCCCTCATCATAGTGCTTAAAGACAATGGAGAAGAAAGGGAGGCTCAGCGGGAAGCTTGGAAGGTGAAGAGATCAAGAAAATGACAAATCAAGTAAAACCTACCGATAGGTTTGGTCATAAACCTACTGAAAGGTTTTGAACACTGGAAAAAACCTACTGGATCATCTACCAAACCTACCGGAAGGTTTTGCTCACTAGAAGAAAACCTACCGGTCGGTTTTGTCATCGACCTACTGATAGGTTTTGTTGACTTATGCCAAAACCTGCAACTCAGACGCTACCTTCTTGGGGACCCACCTCTGTTTCTCCCACACATCCCCTGACATATTCTACATACAAGCATGCCTCCTACACCTAGGATTGGACTTTGGAAGAAAAGGCATGGAAGAGGAAAAAAGAGAAAGAGGGAGGCATAGTGGGTTGTAGGCTGGGCTTGTCCTGGCTTGTGGAAGTGTCAAATCATTTCCTATGGATGGGAAGTCTGCTCTCACAAACCATAGGGGGGCTAATGGAAGAAAATGAGGGAGCTCTACACCATTATTCAACTTTTACATAGTTTTACAGAGAGAAGCTCAAGAAAGAAGACAATTTTAGAGAGAGAAGTTGGTTTTTTGCATTTTCTCACCCATTTCACTTGTAGTAAGCTATAATACTCTTGTAATCTTCATTTCTTGCACTTTAATCTCATTTATTTCAAGTGTATTTCAATTTTAGTTATAGATTCTTGAATCTACCATGTTTACATTTGAGTTTTTCATTTTAAGTTTTTCTAGTTGGGTATGAAATGAACTTATCTTTGTAGTTTAACTTTTCTTTGCATTAACACAAGTTTTAATCTTCATTTCTTTACCATGTCTCTTTACATTGTGTATGTCTTTGCATCCATTATGAGTAGCTAAGCTTTTAGTTAGCTAATCTAAGGGAGATTTCCTCTTCGGTATGCTAAATCAACTCTTCTTCATTCCTCCTCGTGGTGTAAGGCATTTGGTTTGACTAGGTTGAGTACAGATGTGGTTGTGAGTTCTTGATACACCGTAGACTTGTCACGGGGTATGATTGAGCCTACATCTCCACATTAGTCCCTCACTTCCTACGAATCAATCAAGCATTGAGACACCATTGGAAAAATGTTTTGAGTTGAGTTGGTATTCTCATTGGAATGACCCTTTCGGATTAGCCAACCTTGTTTTTATTACATTTTCAGCAATAAATCCACTCACCAAAACACAAATTACAAGATTTTACACTTTTTCATTTCTTTACAAAATCACCTTCACCAAAATTCAACCTTCCTTCCCTGAGGAGACGATCTTGGAATACCCATTCCAAGTAAAACATGAAACTTGCAAGTCTTTCTTTGCTTGGGGAGTACTTTTGCACACACACACATTTTCATTCACACACACGTTATCCCCATTTTTAGCACCGAACCCAAGGGAGAATGACTCTCACATACACACAAAGGCCATATATACATTCGAGGGTTCGTGTTTAGAGATTAGGGTGAATGCAAACAACCATCATTCTATAATTATGTACTTGAGTGTTTGGAAGTATTATGGATAGTTGACTAGTACTCACAAATGTTAATTGAAAATTGGGGTCAAGGCAAGGAAACAAATTTAGAGACATATGGAAAATAAATCGTTATGTATAGTTGTGATGACGATTGGAAAAATGTAATTTGAGGAATCAATGTTGATTCCTATGTAGATGGGCTTGGATATGAATTGAGAAACTTTAAGCAATTTTTGGGGTAAAGGACTAAGCTTATCCTACATATTAGCAAATCATTATTATCTTGAGAATTATGAATAATTGTTAAGATTATGATGACTAATGTAGTTAAATTGAAGAACATTAATTGAATTATTGGGATTTTTGTTTTGTTTTGATTATATCACAAGAAATATGATGGTAGTTAATTGAGAGATATTTTTGGATCCTTGTTGTTCTATCTTTACCTTTTGGTATATTACAAGAAATATTTTTATTGAATTGTATCATAGGGATTCAATAATATATGTATTGTAAAAAGAATGAAGAGGTTAATGAAACCCACTAAGGGTTGATTACATGTTTTATTGATTTTAACTCAAGGTTAAAGATTGAAAATGAAAACTTGGGAGATAGAAAAAAAGATTAGTTTCAATTGAGTTGGTAAATAATGTGGAGATATAATGATAGATCTAAAAGTATGAATTCAGAAGCATGTGAATTATGAAGGGAATTGTAAGGCTTGTTGATTTGAGCTCAAGATTAGGGATTGAAAACAAATACTTTGGACAAATAACTCAACCCTTAGTTCAAGTAGTATATTTGATTATTTACTAAAATTCCCTATAAAACCTGGAAAATTTTAAATATTATTAAAAGGGTAAAACGATAATTAGTCGTTACAATATGGGTTGAAAACCTATTTTTTTAGAACTCGAATGACAAAATAGACCTCATCGTTAGATTAGTGTCACAAAATCTAACTACTCAGTCAATTTTCGTCGAATTCTGAGAAAGTTGAATTTTTTACGTTTCACGAGGCAATTGGGTATCGCGCAACTTAAATGAATGCAATCAAAATTTTTTGCGAAACCCTGAACATAATTTAAACTTAGTTCAATAAAAATGTACTAAACCTAAAATGGGACAAAATTTAATTGATTCATAACAAAATGGGATCAAAAAAAGACGGGACATATGACTTAATGAGAGCCAATAATTGGAGGGTATAAATAGGGGAGAAAATAAGATTTTCCCCATTTTACACCTGCATTCTACCAGAAAAGAGAGAGAGAAAGAAGAGAGAAAAGCTAAGGGCTCTCCATCTTCTACCTACGATCTATGGTGATCTGACCATCATATCTCTTTGGGCCAAGAACTAAAGTTGTTCTACAAGACGAGAGCAATGCATATATACCAAAAATCATGAATTTTTCCAAGATCTCATGGATGAGATTTTTAGGATCGAGTTTTGAAAGTTTGATTTGAGATCGTTGGAACGTCTTCTATGCAAATACATGCTACAAGAGGTAGGGTTCTTTTCCTAACTGGGTTTAATTCTAACCTAGGGTTGAAATATGAAATGGGTAGGGTATTAGAGTAGAAATTTCATGTATAACACATACCTAGGGTTGTTAGAATATGAAAATGGCTATAAAAATATGTTCAAAACCAATTGTTGTATGATTTGGTATGATAAAATTGCTTGGCTTTGAATTTCATGAAGAAAGTGATGTTTTGGGCATGTTATATATTTAAATAATATTTGTGCCTTGTAGGTGTTTGAAAAATGCCTATGGTTGATTAAGTGTGTTATGTGTATTGAACATGCTATAACATGCTTGATGGTGTTGTGGAATATAATTATATGCTTTATGATATAATTAACATTTGAGAAATTGGAAATGTTGGTATAAATTTAAATGTTCATAATATGCTTACGATATGCTGAACATGATATTGTAATTACAATTGTACACTAAATTTGTATATGCATAGGTAGTATCGCATTCGTGGACATTCAATGTGAGTGTGGGTGTGGGTGCATGGTTTTGATTAAACACCATCCTTAGTGGGATAATACGTGGATTTAGAAAGGTTGAACCTAGTTTCGATTGAGTTGCATTGAGAATATGTGTTGAGGTTAACAAGAAAGGCTACATTCTCCCTCAAGTGCAAGACCCCGTGATTTCAGATATGCACTCTCATTGGTATTGAGTCCATAAAGTGTATCAAAGTTTGCAGAGCCATTGGTGAAAGTCCATAGATGTCGTGTAAAACCTGGGTAAATTTAAACTTTTTATGAAAAAAAGGGGCAAAACCATAATTTCTCGCTACAGTACGAGTTAGAAACCTAAATTTCTCTAGAACTTAGATGACAAAGCAAACCTCACCGTTAGATTTGTCTCATGAAATCTATTTACCCTGTCAATTTTCGTCGAATTCTGAGATAGTCAGGTTTTTTACGTTTTACGAGGCAGCCGAGTTTCAGGTGACCCAAAAACAAAATTTTTAATAATATTTAAAAATTTGAAAAATAATTTAATGCAAGTTAAAATAAAATATTTTGAACTTGAACCGGGACAAAATTTAATCGTTTTGGAGTGAAAATGGAACAAAAAAAAAGGGTCGTGTGGCGCATCGTGGACCAAGCATTAGGGGACTATAAAAAGGGAAAGAAAATCAGATTTCTTCCCCAAAGTGTTCAGCCATTACTTGATAAAGAAGAGAGGAAAAAGAGAGAAGAAGTCCACCTTCTCTCTAAGATTTACGACATTCCGTCGCTCAAATCCACTCGGGCCAAAATTTAAAGTCGGTCTCCTCGTCGAGGGCTACGCCTACATACCCAAAATGAGGGTTTTCACTGAAGGTTGAAAAATGAGATTTTGGGAAGGCTTGGATTAGAGTTCAAGTTGAAGTCTTGGAGCTTCCCTACGTGTTCTTTATGTTTCAGGAGGTAGGATTTCTTCCTACTTGGGTTTAGTTTACAACCTTGGATGTTTATATGTAATGGATAGGTTGATTAAATGGTATATCACTCACCTATGTTGTGAAATTGATGAAATGGGTATGAAAATGAGTATAGAAATGATTTTAAAGTAAATTCCTAGATTGGAATGGATTGCGGTAATTCCTTATGAAATCCCATGGAAATGGGTAATATGTGGGCATGCTATGTGTTTAGATTATGCCTTTGTGAATAAATTGTGCTATTGGCATGTTTAAGGAAGTAATATGCTTGTGATGTTTTGTTGGTTATAAAAATGTTGATGTATGCTAATAGATATATTGACATTGTGATGAAAGTGAAAAGTATATGCATGGAATATGTATATATGTGTTTAAAGTTGCTCATATGACATTCATTACATATGAGGCATGACATTATTTATAGTAATGGTACATTACATTGCATATGCACGGAAACATCGCATTTTTGGGTGTGAGTGCATGGTTGACATCAACACCACGTAGGTGGATGAAAATTGGGTCGGGGTTAGCAAGAAGGACTAGACTATCTCTCGGGTGAGAGACCCGATGATTCAGATACGCACTTTTGTTGGTATAAGAGCCCATAAAGTATCGGTGTACACAAAACCGTTGGTGGAAGTCCATAAGTTTCGTGTCGGTTGGGTGACCGTTGGTGTAAGTCCATAAATACCCACCCCAAGAAAGACCCGGAGATTTTAAATAGTCATTGGGTGTGTAACACTGATGGCGGGGGCTTGGAAAGCCCTGTTGTATACTCATGGCCTAACATAGGGTGAAGGTAAAAGGCGGGAGCTAGGAAAGCTCGGCCTTATACACATTGGTATTGCATGTGTTATGGAGCCGCAAAGGACTCAGATTAAATCGCATGAGTAGGTATCATCTCATATCATGGCATGACATGTTAGATTCCAATATTGAATTGTACATTCTTGTTTGGAATAAATGTTTGTATGTTGAATGTTGCATGTGTGCATATCATATGCATCTAGGTTAGAGAGTAGCCTCTGTAGGAAATAATCTACTGGGCATGGCTCACCTTATACAGAAAAATATTTCAGGTGTGGGCGGCATATTGGCTGAGGGCTCTCACTTGGAGCCTCAAAGATGAAGAAGAGCCGGGTTGTAGCTTTTGAACCGAGTTTGTGTAAAACTTTTATTAAATTCCATTTGACATGTAAATGTATGGAATGGTTTGTCATAGACTTTGTATATATTAGATATTATGTGAAAAACATTGTTGAGTATGTTTTGGATAGGAAAAATAGGTTTTGGAATGGATTGGAAACCGAAAACGGGCGAGATAGGCAAAACTGGATAGAGATTACCGGTATTGTGTACTGGTACATTCTGCCCAGAGGGCAGTGAGTATTGTTTCCAAAAATTTGAAATTTTAAAACTAAACTGCTATGCTCTCGACCTTTGATTCCCTTGGTTCAAATGATGTAATTGGATAATAAAGAGGCATGAGTTGTTGTACCTGGAACCACGGTTGGATTAAATAATTAAAGGAACACGGGTTACATGTGTAAGTTACAATCCCGGGTAAAGGGATATTATTAGCGTGATATCGGATGGTGTGGCACTCACGAGTATTTTTGCGGGTTGACGGGTGGTCAACGGTAATCTAATGACCCCCAGTTTTAGGGGTGTCACAGCTTGGTATCAAAGCCTAGGTGTGCAATTTTCCTAGGGTTTGATGGGGCATGAGTCTTGACCATTGCATTCATTGTGCACTACATATTATGTGCTTAAATTGTTATGTGCTATGTGATACGTGCTACATGTTATGCGAATGATATACCTGATGATATACATGGTAAAATGTATGTGGAAATGAGACACTAGGGTTAGAAAAACATAACCTTAGGGGTTGGAAAACAAGGGAACGAGATAGTTTATGGTGTAAATGTCTACTAGTGGGTGGCACATGCACTGCTAGTGGGATAAGGAGAGAGATCTCAAAGTTTGAACTTGATCCCTACATTAGGGTACTAAGCGAATGCTCTATTGCTATCTAGCATGTCTGTAGATGGCAAGTAGAGGAAGGGGATGTTAGGGTGGATGGAATAACAACCAACCATCGCCGGCCTTTGACCAACAAGCCCTTATGGAGGCTATTGGTGCGGTGGCTGCTACTATTGCACAAGCTAGTGCTACCGCTGCTACAATTGCACAGACTGGTGCAAGTGCGAATCAAGGAGGTTCAAGTCACATCTAGAGGTTCAAGGCACACAAGCCTCCAGTATCCAAGGGAGGAGCGGATCCGATGATAGCCGACCATTTGTTTCGGCAAGTTGACAAGGTCTTGGAGGTAATGAAGATCACCTCCAATGCCACAAAGATAAGACTAGCTGCGTTCCAGCTAAAGGGGGAAGCCCAATTATGGTGAGATTGGGTGCAGGACACAAAGGACTTAACGACCATGACATAGGGAGAGTTCCGTGATCTCTTCATGGGTAAGTATTTTCCGCTGGCTGCACGACATGTAAAGGCTTGGGAATTCTTGGAATTGAAACAAGGAATGATGACGGTGATGGAGTACATGGCTAAGTTCACTGAGTTAGCCTGTTTCACTGATGATTACATGACCACGGATATGGTCGAGGTAAGAAAGTTTGAGGATGGTTTGAAATTATCCATCCGAAGGAAAATTATGGGTTGTCATACAGAAGTTGGACTCAATGGTCGAGATAGCCATGTCCATTGAGAGAAAGATTGACGACACAAGAAGCATCCGAGAATCAGGTGCCAAGGATAAGAAGAAGGAGGGCTAATCCTCTTCTTTTAGCTCAGGAAAGAGGCAGATGGCCTTTTCTCCACAGGGACAGAGCCGTGACTATCAGGACTAAGGGCAAGGTCGATTCCCCCAAGGTGGGAGAAACTCGGGGACTACACATCAGGCGGGTTAGATGACATGTTTTCATTGTTACAGAGTTATGGGACATCTCAGTCCCAGTCGTCGGTGGGGCACCCATAGACACACTACATTCCTCCTTACCTCATCATAAGCCAAGGAAGCCAGTATCAGTTCTAAGGTGTTACTCAGGCCCCTAATACTTCACGTGCGGGGTCTCCACAAGAGGCCAGATGGGCCAGAGCATGGGTCGGGGTCGAGGCCAGGGCTCATAAGCCAGGACATTAGGGACTCAGGGGCGTGTCTAAGCCATGATACCTCAGACTGAGCTAGTAGATCAGTCAGTCATCCAGGGTACATTTTTACTCTCTCGTTTATGGGCTAGGGTGTTGTTTAACTCTAGAGCATCACATTCATTCATCTCTGTATCATGTGTACGAGATTTGGGCTTAGAGGTTAATACCTTGGAAGAGCTGTTGCATGTAAATTCTCCTATAGGAGGTAGGGTGTATGTTGACCGAATATGTCGGGGCTGTGAGTTAGAGATCTTAGGGATTCTACTCACCGTGAACCTTAAGGTCATAAACATGTCAGAGTTCGACGTTATCCTCGGAATGGATTGGTTTGCGGTATATCGAGTCGTCATTGATTATGATCGGAAGAGGATCACTGCTTATACACTAGATAATGTTTGTTTTAAGTTTCAGGGGGAAAAACACGACGCTTTACCTCAAGCCGTGTATGACTCTCGATAGCATAGACAGTTGATGGGTTGGTTTCTGAGCCTTACCCTAGAAGATGAGGTGAGACAGGAGTTAGGTCTACCCCGGGTTGTTTGTGAGTGTGAGAATATTTTTTCGGATGAACTATCGGGATTACGTTCCCATAGGGATGTTGACTTCAACATTGAGTTGCATCCGAGTACGTCGCCTATTTCTATGACTCCACATAGAATGACACCGACAGAGTTACAAGAAATCAAGGTCCAATTGCAAGAATTATTGGACAAGGGCTTTATTAGGCCGAGCACTTCACCATGGGGCGCTCCGGTGTTGTTCGCTAAAAAGAAGGACAAGACCCTTCAGGTGTGTATAGGCTATCGGCAGTTGAACCAGGTCACTATCAAGAATAGGTACCCTTTGCTGAGGATTGATGATCTGTTTGATCAGTTGAGGGGAGCACGGTTCTACTCCAAAATAGATCTCCACACCAGTTACCATCAATTGAAGATAAGAGAGGCAGATATCCCTAAGACGACGTTCATAATGCAGTATGGGAATTTCAAGTTCACTGTGATGCCATTTGGATTGACGAATACCCCAGTGGCATTCATGGATCTCATGCATAGGGTGTTCCAACCCTATTTAGATCAGTTTGTCGTGGTCTTTGTTAACGACATATTGATCTACTCCAAGTCTGAGGAGGAACATGAGGATCACTTGAGGGTTGTTTTTCAGACATCGAGAGACCACTAGTTGTATGCCAAGTTCAGCAAGTGTGAATTTTGGCTTACGGAGATAAAATTTCTAGGACACGTGGTGTCGACTTCGGGTGTATCTGTGGACTCGGAGAAGGTTGAGGCAGTTATGAATTGGGAGAGGCCGAAGTCAGTTTTTGAGATACACAGTTTCTTGGGATTGGTAGGGTATTACTGGAGGTTCATCGAGGACTTCTCTCGATTAGTTGCACCTATGACGAGATTGACCCGAAAGGAGGTCAAGTTCCTGTGGGATAATTCTTGTGAGAAGGCATTCCAAGAGTTAAAGAGGAGGCTTACTTCAGCTCCGATCTTGATAGTCCCGGAGAGGGGACAGATGTATATGGTGTACTACGACGCTTCCAAGGACAGACTTGGTTGTGTCTTGATGCAATCCGAGAGGGTGGTGGCTTATGGTTCTTGATAGTTAAAGAATTATGAGCAGAATTATTCAACGCACGACATGGAGTTGGCGACCATAGTTTTTGCCTTGAAGGCTTGGCACTACTAACTATATGATGAGTAGTTCGAGTGTGTTTTCGAACCAAAAGAGTCTAAAATAATCTTCACTCAACGAGACCTCAACATGAGGCAGCGCAGGTGGATGGAGTACCTAAAGGATTACGACTTTTCTTTGCATTACCATCCCGGTAAGGCAAATGTAGTGGTTGATACACTCAGCCAGAAGTCACGGGGAGTCTTGGCTAGTGTGGCTTCCTGGGAGTGGGAGATGCTTGAGACTGTGGGATAGTTTGGGCTGCATTATTAGGGACAGGCTCAAGGTGTTTTAGGGAGCTTAATGGCTATGCCTTCCTATTGAGTAGAGTGATAAAGTCCTAATGGGAGGACCCAGGGTTATCATCTATCAGGGATAGAGTGCAGGTGAGTACTGGTGATGAAGGCAGGGCTATTCACTCTGATGGAAGCTTTCAATATAGGGGAAGAGTTGTTGTTCCCCAATTAGCAGATTTGAGAGAGGAGATCCTTAGGGAGTTTCATTGCTCCTGATTTGCCGTGCATCCAAGAGGCACGAAGATGTATCATGATCTTCATCGTCAATACTATTGGAGCAGGATAAAGAGACACGTTGGGGACTTTGTTAGTCGATGTCTTACATGTCAGCAGGTTAAGGCTGAGCACTAGAGACCAGCGGGGTTGCTCCAGCCTTTGGAGGTAGCTGAGTGGAAGTGGGAGCATATCACGATGAATTTTGTGACTCACTTGCCATGGACATTGCGGGGACATGACGCGGTGTGGGTGATAGTGGACCGGCTTACGAAGTTGTCACACTTTTTGGCGGTACAAATGACTTTCATATTGGAGAAATTCTGTAGGCTGCACTTACGGGAGATTGTCCAATTACATGGAGTGCCTGTATCTATAGTGTCGGATCAGGATCCCAAGTTTGCGGCTCATTTTTGAAAGAGTTTTCAGCGAGCCATGGGGACACAGTTGATGATGAGCACCACTTTTCATCCCCAGACGGATGGTCAATTAGAGAGGATCATCTAGATATTAGAGAACATACTATGGGCATGTGTCCTAGATCTCAAAGGTAGCTGGGAAGAGCATTTACCCTAAAGGCACTATATGAGAGACCTTATTCTTCTCTAGTCTATTGGACAGAGGTAGGAGACAGACCCTATACGGGTCCATATTTGATCCGAGACACCTCAGAAAAGGTAGGATTGATACGAAAACGACTTCTTATGGCTCAGAGCCGGTAGAGGAGCTATGCCAACAAACGAAGGTGACATCTGGAGTTCGAGGTGGGAAATCATGTCTTCTTGAAGGTTATGCCTAAGAAGGGAGTGGTCAAATTTGGAAAACAAGAAAAGCTGTCGCTGAGGTTTATTTGGCCCTTCGAGGTACTCGAGAGGGTGAGTACAGTGGCTTACAGATTGGCGTTACCGCCAAATTTATCGGGCGTTCACACGGTGTTCCATGTCTCTATGCTTCGGAAGTATACTCCAGATCCGACACATATGGTGGATTGGGGTGAGTTAGTTGTTGATGCGGATGAGACCTTCGAGGAGGGACCGGTGCATATCATGGATAGTTGGGAGCAAGTTTAGCGAGGCAAGACTGTGAGACTAGTAAATGTGTTATGGTAGCACTGAGGGGTGGAGGAGGCAACATGAGAGCGTGAGGATACCATAGGTTCCAACTATCCGTTTCTGTTTGAGGATGGAGGTACAAATTTTATAATTTTATGTATGATATTATTGTACCATATGCATGTGGTTAAGTGTGTATGAATTTCGGGGATGAAATTCTTTTAAGGGAGGAAGAATGTAAAACTCGGGTAAATTTAAACTTTTTATGAAAAAAGGGGGCAAAATTATAATTTACTACTACAGTAAGGGCTAGAAACATGAATTTTTCTAGAACTCGGACGACGAAATGGACCTCACTGTTGGATTTGTTTCGAAAAATCTATTTATCCTGTTAATTTTCGTCGAATTTTGAGATAGTCAAAATTTTTTGCGTTTTACGAGGTGGTCGAGTCTCGAGTGACCCAAAAATAAAATTTTTAATACCATTTCGAAAGTTAGAAAATAATTTAAGGCAAGTTAAAAAAAATATTTTGAACTGGAACCTGGACGAAATTTAATCGTTTCGGAGTGAAAACGGAACCGAAAAAGAGGGCTGTGTGGCGCATTGTGGACTAAGCATTGGGGGACTATAAAAAGGGGAATAAAATTAGATTCCTTCCCCAAAGTGTTCAGCCGTTACCCGAAAGAGAAGAGAAGGAAAAGAGAGAAGAAGTTCATATTCTCTCTATGATCTACGATATTTCGTCGCTCAAATCCACTCGAGCCAAGAGTTAAAGTCGGTTTTCTCGTCGAGGGCCATGCCTACATACCAAAAATGAGGGTTTTCACCAAAGGTTGAAAAATAAGATTTTGAGAAGGCTTGGATTAGAGTTCAAGTTAAAGTTTTGGAGCTTCCCTACGTGTTCTTTACGCTTCAAGAGGTAGGGTTTGTTCTTGCTTGAGTTTATTTTACAACCTAGGATGTTTATATGTAATGGGTAGGTTGATTAAATGGTATATCACTCACCTATGTTGTGAAATTGATGAAATTGGTATGAAAATGAGTATAGAAATGATTTTAAAGTAAATTCCTAGATTGGAATGGATAGCGGTAATTCCTTGTGAAATCCCATGGAAATGGGTAATATGTGGGAATACTATGTGTTTAGATTACGCCTTTGTGAATAAATTGTGCTATTGACATGTTTGAGGAAATAATGTTTGTGGTGTTTTGTTGGTTATAAAAATGTTGATGTATGCTAATAGATATATTGACATTGTGATGAAAGTGAAAAGTGTATGCATGAGATATGTATATATGTGTTTAAAGTTGCTCATATAACATTCATTATATATGAGGCATGACATTGTTATATCAATGGTACATTACATTGCATATACACGAAAATATCGCATTTTTGGGTGTGAGTGCATGGTTGACGTCAACACCATGTAGGTGGATGATGAGCGGGATTGAGAAAGTTAGATTGAACATCCGACTGAGTCGCACGGTTGCATAAAAATTGGGTCGGAGTTAGCAAGAAAGACTAGACTATCCCTCGGGTGAGAGACCCGGTGATTCGGATACGCACTTTTGTTGATATAAGAGCCCATAAACTGTGTCGGTGTACGCGAAATCATTGGTGGAAGTCTTTAAATTTTGTGTCAGTTGGGTGACCAATGGTGTAAGTCCACAAATACCCACCCCAAGAAAGACCCGGAGATTTTAAATAGTCATTGGGTGTGTAACATTAATGGCGGGGGCTTGGAAAACCCTGTTGTATACTCATGGCCTAACATGGGTTGAAGGTCAAGGGTGGGAGCTAGAAAAGCTAGGCCTTATACACATTGTCATTGCATGTGTTGTGGAGCCGCGAAGGGCTCAGGTTAAATCACATGAGTAGGTATCATCTCAAATCATGGCACGACATGTTAGATTCTAACATTGAATTGTACATTCTTGTTTAGAATGAATGTTTGTATGTTTAATGTTGCATATGAGTATATCATGTGCATCTAGGTTGGGGAGTAGCCTCTATAGAAAATGCTCTACAGGGCGTGGCTCACCCTATACGGAAAAATATTTTAGGTGCGGGCGGCACATTGGCGGAGTGCTCTCACTCAGGGCCTCAAAGATGAAGAAGAGCCGGGTTGTGGTTTTTTAACCGAGTTTTTGTGTAAAACTTTTGTTAAATTCCACTTGACATATAAATGTATGGGAATGGATTGGAAGCAGAAAACGGGCGAGACAGGCAAAAATAGACAGAGTATTAGTACTATGTATCAGTACAGTCTGTCCAGAGGGTAGCGAGTACCGGTACTGTGTATCAATACAGTTTGCCTAGAAGGCAAACCGTACCAGTATACAGTACCGATACTGTTTTCAAAAATTTAAAATTTTAAAACTAAAGTGCTATGCTCTCGACCTTTGATTCCCTTGGTTCAAATGATGTAATTTGACAATAAAGAGGCATGAGTTGTGGTACCTTGAACCATGGTTGGATTAAATAATTAAACGAACATGAGTTACATGTGTAATTTACAATCCCGAGTAAAGGGATATTATTAGCATGATGTCGGATGGTGCGGCACTCACGAGTATTTTCGCGGGTTGACAGGTGGTCAACGGTAAACTAATGACCCCCAATTTTAGGGGCACCACATGTCGTGTCGGTTAGGTACCCGTTGGTGGAAGTCCATAAATACCTACCCCAAGAAAGACACAATGATTTTATAAAATGGTCATTGGATGTGTAAAATCAATGGCGGGGGCTTGTAATATCCGAATGCATACGCATGACATGACATGTGTTATGGGAGCTCGTAGAGGGCTCAGGGTTGTATTGCATGGGTGAGTTTCATCACAAGGCATGACATGGATTAGTAGCATTCACTTGAGAAATGAATTTATTTGAATGGATGCTTGAATTATTAAATTGCATGCGACATTTCATATGCATCTATGTTGGGGAGTAGCCTCCTTAGGAGATACCCTATTGAATGTGGTCCACCCTTTATGGAAACATATTTCAGGTGTTGGACTAGCACCGATGGAAAGCCCTCATTTAGGTCCTTGTTAATGACGAAGCCAAATTTGGCTTTTGAATTACATTTTGTAAATCAAATATGTAAATTCGTTTTGAACTAGTATATTGATAATAGTGCATGTGATGAACTCCTTTGGACAATGCTTTGATGAAAATGAATGAATGGATGAATATGGTATGAAGATGAATTGAAAATTAGAAGGATTAGAAAAAAATTTAGGCTAAGATATCGATACCTAGGTTCACAGGTACCAGTACCACATTGTCGAATGACCCTATGTATTGGTACCTACGCCTCAGGTATAAGGTACCAGTATCTAGACACATAGGTATCGGTACCTAGCAAACAGTGGACTAAGGTACCAGTTCCAAGGCACATAGGTACCGGTACCTAGCAAACAGAAGGCCCAGGTACCGGTACCACTTATGTGAGGTGTTGGTACCTCTTCCCAAAACTTGAAAATTTAAAATGCAATACTAAGTGACATTCACTTTTTGAACGATCCTCTATGGATGATGTAAATGGATAATAATAATATGTTTATATTTTGGGTTGTGGACCTTGAAATGGTTAGGTGGGCAATATGTGTACAGGTTATGTGCTAGGTAATGCTCTCGTACAAAAGAGACTCTGCCCAAATTTTGTTTTGGTTATGCTCTAGTTGAAGGGGATGTAATGACGTGGTATGGGGTTATACGGTATTCAAGGATATTTTTCACGGGTTGATGGATGATCAATAGGTTGAGAAAGGACCCCGGATGTTGGGGCATCACATTCCATTTGGAGGATAAAGATGGATAGTTACATTTTGAAAGATATAATCTAAGGACATGTATGGTTAGGTTGAATTGTACACTTTGGTGGAATCTGACATATCTTTTCAAAACTTTCAAACCTATAAGAATTCTTATCTTATGGCTAGTTTTTTATTTTGTGAATTGGTGGATTATAATTTGAGCAATGCTATTGAGACCTAATTTACTGATATAATTTGCTAAACTAATCACTGTGACCTTTGAATTTATTGTAGACCCCATAAAACATTGGAACTTGGTGTTGATCCAATGATTCCTATGAAGCCGCATCATAATGTTAGTAAATTAGGTCAGATTTATAGGTCCAAATAGTATTACTCTTATAATTTATATCAGAGTGCACAACAAACTATTTGAGTTATGACTACAATGGTGTAGGTAAAGAGTATCATAAGAAAATTGCAAATGGATGTGCAACCTAGGAGTTAATTCTAGAATATTGACTTATGTGGGAGTGCGTAGTTGGGAATTGAAATAGTTGTTAGATTTCAAAGATTTGATGAGCAGAAAATTAAGTTTATGATCAAGTAGTTATGCATGATATGAAATTAGTTTGGACAATCGTATAAAATTATTGAGTATAAAGGATACTTGAAAGTTGAGAGTGAATGTGATAAATAAATGCTAGTGAATAAAGATAATCTTGGTGACTTTTAATAACTGCAATGATGGTACAAGTTTAAGGTATGAATTTAAATTTTAGAATGTGAGAAATCTATTATGATCTTGGATTTGAGGTTTACATGATTAATATGTGCTGAGACCTTGTAGTTAATTGACATTAAATATACTACATCGACGATTAAGTTTCAAGAATGAAACTTTCTTTTAGGGGTTGGATTGTAAGACCCCCAGTATAATTAAATAAATATAATATTATCTTAATGATTCTTCTAAAATAAATAAAATGAGGTGAGGAACTTCGAAGCATTGTTGAAGGATTGATTATAAAGTTTTAGTTTCACGCATATTGACTTTCGTGTCGAATTTAGCTTCTGAGGCATTTAAGGTTAAGAAGTGTATATAGGTAAGTTTTTAAATGTTTTTATGTAAAAATAAGGTTTTCATTGGATCCAAAAGGTCGAAAAACCTTGGTCAAGGTTATATGAGGTGTACTAGAGGTTTGAAAGTATTTTGGACTTAAAACCAAATTTGGAGAGGATTTGGGTAGTAAGAAATTTGACACTACTTTAATATTTTAGCTTTAAAATTTTACCCCGATCTCTGATTGACCTGATATTTGGACAATAGAAACTAGACGATAAGGGCTATAAAAGTGTATTTCACTACAATTTCGTGAATTGGTTTCTCACAAGGTCAAAATTGAGTTGGAAGTCGGGGGCAAACTGCCACCTGCATCCGAAAGGGAATTCTCCATTTTTTTGAACATAAATACCCCAAGTCCATGATCTAAAGTGTCTTTTGATATTTTTCAATTCCAAGAATCCTAGGAAAGTTTTAGGAGAAGAAAATGAGAAAGAGTAGGCTAAATCTTAAAGGATTAACGCGTGGTAATCGCAACAAAACACGTTAGGATCAAGATCTAAGGAATCATGGTAGGGGTTCTTTCTCAAATTCATTCATTGATGATTAGGGTTTTATAATATATTTTCTTCATCTTTATTATATATAAATAATTGATCTATAATATTTTTACATACGTTTGAATCCATGATTCGTTTCTTGAACAAAATACATGATTTGCTTACAAGATTATCTATTCTTGATTTAAAAACCTAGTTCTTGACTCATATTCTATATATGTGATAGATCTATAATATTTTTGCATTCCTTTTTAAATATATATTTCAATTTTTGAATAAACACATGATTTATATCTAAATACATGTTTTACATCTAAAAATCATATATTCTTGATTGCAAAACTCTAGTTCTTGATTACTATCAATTCAAAGATGTTTGAAAAACCCGGGAAAATTTAAACTTTTTTTGACAAAGGGTAAAATAATAATTTGCCACTAATATGCGGGTTTAAAATGCATATTTCTATAGAGCTCAGATAGAGCAACGGACTTCACCGTTGGATTCGTATTCCGGAATTGAGCTGCCATGTCAATTTTCATCGAATTCTGGGATAGTCGGATTTTACACGTTAAGGTCCCCAAAATTGAAAATTATAAAATTTTCTTAAAATTGAATAAAAGTTCAAATAAAATTAATTTGAACTGAAATCGAAATTTAATTAAGTCGTTTCGGGTTAAAAACGGACCTAGAAGTGATAAACGTGCAGGGCAATGTGGATCGCGCAATTAAAAAGTATAAATAGGGTGAAATATCTGAAAAATCATATATTTTCTCACCCTTGTTTAGCACACCACACGTTGGAAGGGAGAAAAGAGAGAGAAGAGGGAAAAATCAAAATTTTAAGCTTTCTTCTCCAATTTTTGAAGTTCCATCAGTCAGAACCCTTCAGACCAAGAATTAAAGTTGGTCTACGTAGCGAGGGCTACACGTACGTACCAAGCACGACGGATTTCACCAAAAATCCTAAAGGGAGGTTTTGGAAAATTAAGAATTTTTGGAGCTTGGGAGGTATTCTTGAAGTTCTACCATTGTTCTTACGCTCCAAGAGGTAGGGTTTCTCCTACCTTGGTTTATTTTCTTACCTAGATGTCATATGGAATGGGTAAAGGGAATACATTAACCTAGGTTACTAACTAGGGTTATGGAGATAAGGAAAAAGGGATATGGAATTAGCCTAGGCAAGTTCCTAGCTACTTTTGGGTATAGGGAATTTACTTGGGAAATTTGTTGAAACTTGATAAATGTTTCCATTGTATTTTGTCAATGACTTGGATCAATTTATGTGATAACATGAATTGTTGGCTTTCAAGGTGTATTGCTGAATGCCTATGTGGAATTTAGTTATTATGGTATGAGTTTGTATAACATCCATGAATTTTGTTGAGAAAGCATGAGTAAGGATATGTTGTTAATACGTTAACATCATGTTGATTGTGGTGATTATATGCAATTGATATTAATTGCCATATTGTATATTGAGATTGGTTAAATAGCTCATTTGGTATACATTGCATAATTGAGTATGACATAAACATTGTAATGGTGCACTACATTCCATTTACATGAGGAATACACATCCATGACCATGAGTACGGGTGTGTGAGTGCATGGTTGAATCAATCACCATGCTTGGTGTTTGATGAGTGGGCTCGGGAAAGTGGGGTTGAATATCGTACTAAGTCGCATGGTTACATACATGAAAAACTTGTGTCGGGTATAGCAAGAAGGGATAGATCTCCCCTCGGGTGTAAGGCCCGACTATTGGTTTATATACACTTTCGACGGTGCAAGTCCAAAAAAAGTGTATCGGCGTGTGGAGCCGGCGGTGCAACACCAAAAGTCTACTACCCAAATAAAGACACATGGTTTTGGTTGTACAAATGATTCATTTGATGGGAAACATCCAGAAATAAATTGGTTTTTATGAACTTATGAGTTTTGTTTCAAAGATGATCTTTGGATTTATTTTATTGATGATAACCTTGGGATCTCTCTTTGGTTCTCCTTATATTGGATCATCCTCTGATCAAATTGAGTCATCCTTGAATCCAGTCCCAACAAAATCTACTTATCCGTCAGATCATCCACTGGGATATATAGTTGCTACTGTTGCTGCTACTCTTCAAGTGGTCAAAAATTTGCACCTTCTAGGAACTAGTCTGCTTATGACTCAGATGGCACTTCTTTTTGTGCCTCTGCCTAAATTCCATGGCTCTTCTTCAAAGAAGTCTTGTCCTGCAGTGCCATACTCTCCACAATAGGCCATGATGGATCCGATATCACTCCCTTTTGTCTACACAAATCTGATACTAAGACAACAAAAGGAAATGAGGCTTTTTGTTTTCCACTATCAGTGTCATTTGATCCATAATCAAAGTTGACAGGTCAATAATGTGTTCGATTCCAAAAGAATATCAAAAATATGCTTTCTTACTGAAGACTTGATTTTTCTGAGATTGGGGAAACAAACTATTCATAGTAATCAGGTTCAAAAATGCTTAATGTATTTCTTGGGCCTACCCCAGACATAATCCGGATTTCCAGTCAAGTCAATCCCAATATCAGACATGCGAGCCAATTGAAGGGAACACTGTCTTGAACGATGGCTAGACAGTCTTGGCATTTTTGGTACAATGAATCGGTTTCCTAAATAAGGGTTGGAAGCTCATCAGCCAAGTGCGTCAAAGCTTGATAGTCTTCTTCACTAATAAGGGAGAAGTGACAAACTCCTTAATTGATTGAATCCATTCTTCATGAAGTTCTGGCTTATTTACTAGAAGTTTAGGATAGTTGTCAATAACTATCCTTGTTGTTTCGTGATGTTCTTCAAAATTGAAATCTAAGATTAATTCTAAACTCCTAAAGGAAATAGGGTCGAGATATAGATGGTCTCTTAGAGAATCCAGAATAGAAGGCAAGTCTGCCTCTACTGTAGGAACATCATTGGAAGCTGGAACAATAGTTTGAGTTAGGGCCGCAACTTAGTTAGCCTCAATGGCTGAAGGAGTACTATGGCCTACTGGGGGAACTTGGGATTCATGTTAAAAAGCGGGGTCCTCTTCCTTAAGGTCCACAATATTGACATCTACTACGTAAGTGGCCATATCATCAAAAGTGGGTGCTAGTAGAATCAAGGTTGTAGCAGCCATAGAGGAGACAATTGAAACATGTGCATTAGTCGGCCAAAGGGGATTAGGTTACCAAAAGTTGCCTCTAGTGAAGGATTTGTACTAGCAAAAATGGAGATAGATGAAGAATATCCATCTCATTGGTAAACACAACAAATGAGGGGGGCATCATCTTCATTGTCAGGGTCTTCATCAAGTTGAGAAGATGTTACATGTTCAAGAGGAACATTGGAAGAGCGTTGTCACTTCTCCTTACAATGAGAACCATGTGGCGAAGGAGGACTGGCTTAGGAGATTAGATCCACAACATCCATAGGGTTAATCTCAAGAGCTCGAGGCTAAATGGAAAGTGAAGGAGAAGTCTGAATAGAGCTTGCCCTTGGAGATGATTGAATATGGAGAGGGAAGACAATCCGATTAAGTGTGGACGCCATGTCATCCTTGAATTTTCTAGAGATATAGTGCTTCCACTAAAGTTTAAAGACCTTTAAGGCATTGAACGACTCAAAAAAGGAATTCATATGGAAAAAATGGTGGGCAAGAGAGTTATGGCAGGTGACCTCTCGAACATTGATATCGGCTAAATTAGGCCGATTAGTAAGTATTGAATGTATGGGCAAAAAGATAAGGAAGTTGTTGTGCAAGACCAAACTAATAGGAAAATTGTTGAGGCATATAAACCTAAACACCGCAATGAGCGTTGGCACCCTAGGTTGCCTAATTCACAGTTAAAAGTTACAATTTATTTTGCCGTTGTAAGACTAATTATGCTTTAATTGTGTTTAAATGATGATATTTTAGGATAAATGAAGTACAAGGGCTATACATGCAATGATGTCATATTTCCAAGCAACACACATGTGTTTTGAAGCAAACAAAGAGAACTAAAGGAAGGAGAAACAAATTGTATGACAAAGTTGATTTTGTTGCCACGTTAGAACGTCAAATCCACATTTGAATGCAACATTGAAATCAGATAGGATCTCCAGGGGACTAATAAGGAGCTGACACATGGCTACTGACTATTGGTGTCAAGGCTACATTAATGACCACGTTCGAACTTCAATAGCATTCGAACGCCAATCTAAGACAGAATGACTGCAAATTTTCTTTCCATCAAGATTTTCTAGCCTATGCTTGGACTTTAAGCACCTAAGTCTGTCCTTTACCTTTAAATATCATCCTTTGGCAATTGCTTAAGGACATCTCTTTTGGAAGTGGAAATGTTCCTCCAAAAGTAACTAGTTTTCTTATACCTTAGTATTAGTTTCATTAGTTTACATTGTAAAGTTTTCTCCTCCACTTAGAGCAGTGAATCTCTCTCACCTTTCTATCTCTCTCGTGGCTTTGAAGAGTGGGTAGTGTTTCACTCATTCTTTATCGGAGATAAGCACATCATTTTGGCAATCTCTAACTTGTAATTCTAAGTTCCTCTACTTGGAGGGATGAGATTCACTCGCTTTTATAGCTTACTCAATGCCATGAAGAGTGAGTAGTTTCTCATTCACTCTTTAGCAAGAGGTGATAGACATGTAAATTATTGTTTGGAAGTTATATTTGTGCACTTTATTCATGCTTAATGTTTTTATCTTTTTGTTATTTATTAAGTGATTGAATGCATCTAGCAAAGTTAAAGTGCTTTGTATAATCATGGATCACCTATAGACAAGTTAGGTCGTGATTTCATTGATTTCCTGCAAGTACCCAAGTTAGGTCTTCATGACAAATTTTCAATCTTCATTTACATTACGTTTTAACTAATGATGGCATAACTTAACAATTGCTTGATGATTAATAACATTTTTGCTTGTTTATAGACGAATTAAGTCCCATCATAAACAATCCTTTCCAATCTCTACAACATCGAAACCATACTCTTAATTCACACATTCCATCTTTATCCTCTAATTAACTTTCTATTGACTTAGGTGTTAACTGAGTAATATAAAATGCACAAATATAATGACTGGATGAATAAGTATATGTCCAGATCCTCAAATTAAAGGATGATTTTTATTTCCATTTAAGAGAATCTTATATTTTGTCTAGAAAATTCTATAATCATCACAACTTCAAATCTCAAGAGTTCTAGTCACTTTGGTCTCTATCACTTTTGACTTCAAAATGCTAACATTAGTTCCCTATGGATTCGACTCTAGACTTAATTGGATTATAACTAAAAATTGATAGCTTGCACTTGGGGGTACATAACTTGATCCAAAATGTGTACACCCAAGTGTACGCAGTCAAGTTGTAGTTATAATATGGTTAAGTCTAGAGTCAAATCCACAGGGAACTAGTGTTGGTGTTTTGGAGTAAATAATGACAGGGACCAAAGTGACTGAAACCCTTGAGATTTGAAGTTATGATGTTTATGGAATTTCCTGGATAGAATATAGGATTCTCTCAAAAGGATTTTCTAGACAAAATATAATATTCTCTCAAATGTAAAAGTTACCCTTTAGCTCATGGATCTGGACATCTAGTCAATCATCCAGTTGTTATATTTGTGCTTGGGAACTCAATTACACCCTATGTCAACAGCAAGTTAATTGGAGGATAAAGATGGACTGTGAGAATTAAGAGCATGGTTCCGTTTTTTTGTAGAGATTTACAAGAATTGTTAGTGTCACGACTCAACCGGTCTACAAACAAGCAAGTAATTCTACAAGTCATCCAACCACTGTGATAGTATTCCATTCTTAGTTAAAGCACAACAATAGTGAAGATTGAAATGTAGTTATGAAGATCTAGCTAGAGTACTTCCAAAGAACCAATGAATCCTCCTATGCCAAGAGTCATCTTGTCTTCGAAAGGACTCATGGTTGTACAAAGTACCTTAACTTTGCTAGATGCATTCAATCATTCAATAAGTAATTAAAAGATAAAGGATTAAGCATAAACAAAATGTACGAATATAACTTCCAAATGATTTATACATGGCCATCACCTCTTACTAAAGAGTGAATAAGAAACTACTCACTCTTCATGTCTTTTAGAAAGATAGAAAAGTGAGTGATTCTCATTCCTTCAAGTAGATGAGTTACAAGGTAAATAAACTACACAATGAGCCTATCTTCGATAAAGAATGAGTGAAGCACTTTTCACCCTTCAAGGCTACAAGAGAGCTAGAAAGGTGGTAGAGTTTCACTTCTCTAAGTGAAGAAAGAAGCTTTTACAATGAAAGCTAATGAAACTAATAATGAAATTAGAAGAAAGCTAGTTACTTTTGGAGGGTTTCTTCCTTTCCAAAAGATCTCTATATTGCCCCTTTACAAGTCCAAAGAGGAGGTATTTATAGGCAAGGAATAGGGGGTAAAGTAGAGTAAAAGAATAGTTCTAGGTTCTCAAAGTCCAAGTGAATGGCCCAAGATCCAAATGGAAAATCAACTATTCTACATATTGTCTGGGGAATACGTTCAAATGTGGGATGGCGTTCAAACGTTGACTCCTGTCTTCTGTAATGGGTGTTCGCACACTGACTGGAGTTTAAACGTAATACTCAAGTGGTTTTTTTCTTCCACATTGAAGATCTGCAACATGTCACTTTTCATCACTCTAGCAATCCCTGGGGATACTCAAATAATTCAAAATAGCGTTCGAACGTGGATTGACATTCGAACGTGGTACTCAAGTAGCTCTTTGTTCTTCTTCTTAGGAAATAGCTGCAACACACTATATGTCATCACCCTAGCACTCTTCTGGGGATCCTCATTATTTCAAGATGGGCGTTCGAACGTGAATGCTTTGCTTGCTTTTCCTCTAATTTTCTTCCAGAACACGTGGGTGTTGCATGAAAGTTTGGTGTTTATTGACTTTAGGCCCTTGTACAATATTTTTCTTGAAATGTCATCATTTAAACTCCATCAAAGCATAATTAGTCTTGTAAGTGCATAGTAAAATGTTAAATTTAACTATGCATCAATACACATTTTGGATCAAGTCAATTTTTTGGCGCTATTGTCGGGAAGCTAATGATGTTTTGAAGTAGAAGTAAAAAGAAATTTATTTGTTGTATGTATACTTTTGTTTTGCTTTATATAATTCTTATTTTTTATGTTTGAGGATGTGCTCTCTTTCAAAATTTATTAGATATTCAGGTCTGTAAATCAATCTGAACCTTCTTCACCTCGATCAGTAGTAGACTCATTTAATAACAACATAACCAATAATGATAGAGAAGGAGAAATTCCTAATGTTTGAAATCTAAGGGAGTATTTGCATTCCACACGAAATAGTGTCCCCTCTTGTTTTGTGTTTCCTGCAAATGCACCCAACTTCAATGTGAAGTCGAAAATAGTGCAGTTATTACCTAAATTTCATGGACTTGAATTAGAAAATCCATTCGAGGAGGTATGTGTGTCATTCTAATATCATTCTAAACTAGTCAAGTTTAAAAAATTTCCTTTCTATTTAAAGGATAATGCTAAACAATGACTAAATTCTTTAAAAACCCATTCGATACCAAATTGGTAGGCATTACAAAATAAGTTTTTTAGGAAGTTTTTTCCATTACACCATACCAATGCACTTAAAAGGAAAATCATGAACTTTTTGGTTAAATAGGGAGAGACCTTTACCAATGTTGGAAGAGATTAAAGGTTCTTCTCCAAGCTTACCCACACCATGCATTTGAGAACTGGATTTTGGTAGAGTTTTTCTATGATTCTCTCTGAACTCTACTATGTCATTTTGTTGAGATGATGGCTTAAGGGGAGTTCATGGGAAAAAGTTCGGAGGCATTTGAATTTTTTGATACAATATCCAAGAGCTCCCAAATGTGGGACTTAACCTCTCCTACCACTATTGAAGCCAAACCATCCACTTCCCAAGGGCGAAAATATGTTTTAAAAGAAGATGATGACCTTAGAGCCAAAATGACTACCTTATCTTGAAAGCTTGAAGTTCTAGGGATGAAGAGGTTAAACCAAGTTGCTGTTGGACCACCCACAAAACAAGTGTGTGGGATTTGTGCTTTTCTAGGACACCTAACTGAGGAGTGCCCTATCATTCCTACATTTAAGGATAATTTGTTGGAACAGATCAATGCAATCTCCAATTTTAACAAGCCTTATTCCAACTCTTATTTTGAGACGTACAATCCAAGGTGGCGAAAACACCCAAATTTCAGTTAATGGAACACACATCAAGCTCTTGTAAATCCACAACAAGTGTCACAACCACCACTACCTCAAGGGCCTCATACTTATCAACCATACTGACCATGACACAAATGAAGTCTTGAAGACAAACTAAACCAATTCATGCAAAGCCAAATGAACTACAATAATCATTTCACTTAGTCTTTTTGATTTCAAAACCTAGACCACCCAATCATTCGAGGATCTTAAAAGTTATATCCAAAAGTTGACCTAGTCAATAACCACACATGAGAAGGGCAAGTTTCCTACCCTACCTAAACAACCACAAGGTCAATACTAGGTGGGTAACCCTTCTACCATGGAATCTCCACAAGAGCATGTTCAAGCCATCACCACTCTTAGAAGTGGCAAATTCATTGACAAAACCATCAAACCATATCCACTATTTGAGACCACACTAGTGGTGCAACCTGCACAAGTCTCTCCAGATGAAATTGAGTCTAGGGAATATAAGGAGCCATGACCACGATGTCCTATTCTTGTCTTTTTCCCTAAAGACTCAAGAAAACACAGAAGTTGAACAACCATGCAAAATTTACGAGCTTTTTAAGCAAATAAAAATCAATATACCACTTCTGGATGCCATTAAGCAAGTTCCTTCTTTTGCCAAGTTTCTAAAGGATTTGTGTGTACAATCAAAATAATTCAAAATGTTCAAAAAAGGACCTTCTTAACTGAATAAGCTAGTGTTATAATCGAACACAAAATTTTTTTGAAATACAAGGACCCGGGCTGTCCTACAGTATAATGTGTCATTGGGAATTTCAAGATTGAACAAATATTGCATGATCTTGGAGCTAGTTTCAACTTACTCCCTTTCTTAGTCGACCAATAACTAAGTTTTGGCACACTCAAACTTGCATGCATCACACTTCAGTTGGTAGATTGGTCTATCAAAGTTTTGAAGGGTATTGTTGAGGATGTCCTTGTTCAAGTGGACAACATCTTTTTTGTTATCGACTTCATTGTGTTGGATACTCAGTCAACGATGCATTTGGGGGATCAAATTTCCATCACCCTTAGTCGACCCTTCCTAGAAACTACAAATGCTTTAATCAATTGTAGGAATAAGGTCATGAAATTAAATTTTGGGAATTTGACTCTTGAGCTGAATATTTTTGACATTGCTAAGCACCCAGGTGAGGAAGAAGAACTAAGAGGAGTGAATTTGATCGACTCTTTGGCACATGAACATTTGAACAAAAATTTTGTGTAAACTCATTGGACTCTTGTTTACTAGACTCTATCACATTTGAGTAGGAAGATGACTATTAGAATCTAGTTAAGGAACTAAAGGTTTCCCAACTCATGCTACCAAGACATGGGTACCCAAATTTGAAGAGTTGACCCCGAGTGGTACGAAACCACTCTTATCTAGTGTTAAACCACCGAAGCCTAAATTGAAACCCCTCCCATCCAATTTAAAATATGCATTTTTAGGGGAGATGGTCAAATGAATTATTCCACAACGAAAAAAGAGTTTCTTGATGTGGTTTTTGCTTTAGAAAACTTTTGTTCTTATCTAGTTGGTTCTTTAGTAATTGCATTTACTAATCATGCAGTGTTGGAGTATTTGCTCACAAAAAAGGACGCCAAACCACGACTATTAAGATGAATACTCTTATTGCAAGAGTTTCACCTAATCATCAATGACAAAAGAAAGAGTCAAAAATGTAGTGGAAGATCATCTATTAAGGCTAACATATGAATTCCATGAGAACAAGTTACCAATCAGTGAGAATTTTTCAGATCAGTAACTGTTCACAGTGTTGGAGTTACCATGGTATTATGATATTGTTAACTTCCTAGCCACTAGTACACTCCCATCTTCCTTTACCATCATGGATAAAAAGAAGTTTTTAAGAGAACTGCGTAGTTTCTTTTGGAAGGATCCATACGTGTTTAAATATTGTAAGGATCAAATCATAAGGCGTTGTGTACCCAATTTCTTTTTGTCAGAAAGGTAATTTCTTTTTGTCATTCTGCAGCACGTGGTGGGCATTTTTCATCAAAGAAAATTGATGCAAAAATCTTGTAGTGTGAGATTTATTGGCCCACACTTTTCAAGGATGTGCATGACTTTTGTCTAGTATATGATAGATGCTAAAGATTGGGGAATATTTATGAAAGAAATATAATGCCCTTGAACCCCATACTAGTAATTGAAAATTTTGATTATTAGGGCATCGATTTCATGAGACCATTCCCCCTTTCTTTGGTTATCTATACATTTTGGTGGCTGTCGATTATGTGTCCAAATGGGTTAAAGCAATTCCATGCCAAAATAATGATCAATGCACAATGAATTTAAAAAAAAAAATATTTTGTACCGATTTGGAGTTCCCAAATCCATCATAAGTGATGAGAGTGCTCATTTTTGCAATCATCCTTTTGAAAACCTGATGAAAAGATATTTGATGTCTCATAAGGTGGCAACCACTTATCATCCACAGACCAGTGGATAGACTGAATTGGCTAACCGATAGATTAAAATGATTTTGGAAAAGATGATAAACCCAGATTGCAAGGATTGCTCATTATGACTAACTAATGCGCTTTGGGCATATCGCACTGTCTTTAAAACAATTTTAGGCATGTCTCTCTATTGACTAGTATATGGTAAGCCTTGTCACTTGCCTATTGAATTGAAACACATAGCATATTGGGCTATTAAAACCATGAAATTTGATTTAGACAAGGCAGAAATATCAAGAAAACTTTAGATTAGTGAGTTGGAAGAGTTAAGGAATGAGGCTTATGAGAATGTTACAATTGTAAAAGAACAGATGCAAATTTTTCATGATAAAAACATTGTGAGAAAATCTTTTATCCCTTCCCAGAAAGTTCTCCTGTAAAATTCAAGCCTCCTCCTGTTTCCTAGTAAGTTGAGGTCAAGGTGGACCGGGTCTTATATAGTAAGGCAAGTATTGGGACCTGGAGTACTTGATGTAGAGAATCCTTCAAATGGTAATGTTTTTACTATTAATGGCCAACATCTAAAACCATTTTTTGAAGGGTTTGTTAAGAATCTGGAATCCATTCTTAACCATTTTATAAAGGGTTGTTAAGAATGGATCAAGATTATCTTGAATGAATTTGTCAAAATTTTTGGGGTTCAGACACATAGTAGGTTCTGGTTGTGAGAATATCCATCTCAAGAATCTGACCCACCCAAATAGTGTCTTTATAAAAGCATCAAAACTGTAATGCACATCACTTTTCACACTTCACTCTCTCTCTAAAAGCTCCACCACTCCTCTTCTCTCTCTACCCTTGAAGTTCATCCTCTGAAATCTCAATGACTTCACATTCAACAAATACCATATTATGATTTATATGTTGTATTTTAATTCTCTATGTACTCATGAGTTTCATTCTTTTTTATGCATTTACATATCATGGTTCCGATGTTGATCAAAACATTGATTTTTGTAACGCTGATTAATGTAATAAAATTGTGTATTTTGTTTGTAGGACTTCGACATATGTACAAAATCTCTCTCTTTCAACCCTAAATTCACTTTGTGCATATTGTTAAATTCAAAACATTGAGGACAATGTTGAGTTTAGGTTAGGGGGTGAGAAGTATTGGTATTTTTTATAGATATTGTGTATTTTTATTTTGTATTTTACCGTAGATATACATTTTAAAACTCTTCATGTGTCTAATTTTTTTTTTGCGGCAGCTTCAACAGTCTTTGTGACTGGTAGACATTAAAGAAATAAATAGAGTGTATTAAGCTTTTATTAACTATGGATGTTAAAATTTTTTGGTTCAATTAGGGTTTTTATGCCCATTTCCATCTGATGTGCATTTTGTAATAATGAACAAAGCAAGAGTGGTAAGAAATTTGAAATCCAAGAAGAACAAGCAAAAACATTATGTGGAAGAAACACTTATGCTAAACGTCGTTGAGCCAAATGAATTGGTGCATACAATTGATGTGCTAGACTTTTTCACATGAGAGAATATAATCAGTGTTCTGAACCAATTTCTGGTTGAACACTCAATCGTTTAGACTGGATATTGTTTGGGCAGAGTTAAGATTTTCCGGACATACCATACTATTCCAGTCTTATTCTTACACATTATATGCGACAAGAAGTTGGTAAGGTCACTGATTCTTCAAAAAGAATGGAGATAGGGCAAGAATCAAATTAAAATATTTTTCTTTGCTATGTGAATACAGTCCAAGGGAATGAAGTTCAATGGTCCAAACCACCTGCTGTAAAAATGAAAATGCTTTTGGAAAAAAAAAATTTTGCTTTTAGGTTTGCGTTCGAATGCCAATTCCACAATCAAATGTGAGAAGCTTATGGCATCTTAGGTTTAAAAAAATTGACATACGGGAGGTCCTCTAGTTCGAATGCGAGTAACGTTCAATCATTAGGGTAAAATTTTGAATTTGGTGTTCGAACGTGATGAGTGCGCAAAAGTGTATTCTAAATATCCAATTATTAGATTAAAATGCTAAAATGTGAATAGAAATAATTAGATATAATTTATATTATTAAATTTAATATCTATTTACACTGAGATATATTTGAGCATGATTTTATAATATTTTAAATCTTAAATATTGCATTATTAGTTGGTAAGAGATAATTTACATTGGGCTTTACACTTAACATTTTTGGGACTTTTTTGTTGGGCTTTTATATTTGTTTTTTTTATGACAACCCATGGAGTAAAAAGGCTGAAACTGATGCTGCTGTCACGTGGGCCCGACACTCATAATTTTTATTGGGCTTTAGGAGTTGAAATAGAAAGGCTGGAATAAAGAGGGGTTAAAATAAAAAAGCTAGAATAAAGAGGGGAGGAAAAGATTATTTTCAATAACGAGTTTGACTTTAAATTTTAAACCTATTTCTTTTTCTTTTGGGGGTGGCGGCTGTGCTCTTTCTTTTTCTTTTGTGCTGGGCGGCTACTGAACGAACAGGGAGGAGGTGCAGAATAGGAGCACAAAAATTCCAATGGTTCCTAGTTTGCTTTATTTCTTTGGGAGATTTTTGTTGTCCATTATATTTATGGGTAACTAAATTCTCAAGTAAGGCAAGGGATGAAATTGCCCAATAAATGTTATTTTATTTATTTTTAATTTATGCAATTGATTTCTAATTAGTTAAACTCTTTTGTTTTATCATTCTTAATTTATTGTTGATGTGTTCTTCTCCGAATAGTCATAGAATTTATTCTGTTTGGATTCAGTCATGCTTTTTCTATTGAATGGATTAGTTCTTTGATTATGTTTGGATCAATTATTTATCTATATTGATTTAATTCTTTATTGCAATATCGCTTCTTAAGTATATTGTTGTCATTGGATTTTCTCAATAGTAATAATAATTTATGTATTTTTAAAGTGGTGAATGATTTTTCAAAGGGTTACATGTGATTTAATCTTGGTTTATAAATCTATACCTTCCAGTTGAGAATTTTGGGAATTGAATTCTCAATTGAGTTATTTAATGAATTAAAAATAATTAAAATACCAGATTTGTGCAAGGGATTTCCGATGTTTTACTGTTGGTCAAATTTGAGTACTTTTTGTCATTAGTCACTTTGTTTCACTTTAATTTGCATTTAAAATTAATTTTTGTTCTCCAGTAATCATTTAAAATTAATTTTTGTTCTCTAGTAATCATTTAATAGTTTTCTTTAGTTTCTTTGTTCCTTCTATTATTCTTTTAGTTTGTCTCTCTGTGGAATCGACACCTCAAAGCTATGCTACAATTGCCGCATTATTCTTTGTGCGTAATCAAATTTTGGCGACGTTGTCGGGGAGACGGTAGAAAAATTGGTAGATAATTTTTCTTTTCAACAGTCTGCAAAGGCGGTAATTTCGTTCCTTCTTTTAGCTTGCTACATTATTATCATTATTATTATTATTATTCTTTCTTTTTATAGTATTTTTATTCTTTTAGTATTCCATTGCCTTGCATGCACAAATATAGGGACACCTTGGGTAGATTTGCTAATAGGCTTGTGGTAGAGTTAGAATCAGATTTTTTAAATCCTTTATTTGAAAATCCATCGAGTCCTGAAAAATGGGTGAACACGAAAATCCACCCATTAGAACTCTTCATGATTACCTCCACCCTACATGCACAACCACACCATCATGCATCATGTTTCTAGGTAATACTCGCCAACTGGATTTTAAATTTTATTTTTGGTGAATTTCTAAATTTAACCCTAACATGCTGAAAAGTTATGGAAGTTTTGAATGACAAGTGATTTAGGGTTAATCTACATATTAAAAAAAGATGCAACTTGAATTTTATCCCCACTATATTTTCCCGCTCATCACACTCAACTGTCCCTGACTTACACAACCCCCAACAAATCATGCTTGACACACACAAACCCTCATCTCTATTAACCCCATATCTATACGCTAACCTTCTCCCTCCCTCCCTCTCTCTCACACACACATAGAACACACATGTTCTTTCTCCTCTATCTCTTTCTCTGTTTCTTCTTTTTCACCCGTTTCTCTCATCTCTCTATGGCGATCAAGCAACTCCAGCCAACCTCTCACCCTCCTGACTTGATCAGATATGTGTACACCCAAGTGTAGGCGGTCAAGTTGTAGTAATAATCCGGTTAAGTCCGGAGTCGAATCCACAGGGAACTATTGTTGGTGTTTTGAAGTAAGCAGTGACAGAGACCACGTGATTGTAACCTTTGAGATTTATAGTAATGATGTTTAGAGATTTTTCTAGGCCAAATATATCATTATTTACAAGAGATTTTTCTGGACAAAATATAAGATAAATTTAAATGTAAACAATTACCCTTTAGCTCGAGGATTTGAACATGTAGCTAATCATCCAGTTTATTATACTTGTGCTTGGTAACTTAATTAACTCCCGTGTCAATAGCAAGTTAATCAAAAAATAAAGGTAGATTGTGATAATTAAGTGCATGGTTCCGATGCCTTTCTAGAAGTTTTCAAGAATTATCTGTGCTGAGACTCAACCCGTTACAAACAAGCAAGTGTTTCTACAAGGTATTCAACCATGTCATTAATATTTTATCCTTTAAATGAAGTTCAATAATAGTTAAGATTGAAGGGTATTCATGAAGGTGTAGTCAGGGTACTTGCCTTGAACCAAAGAGTCTTTCTATACAAGAGTCACCTATGTTATAGAAAGTATTCACGGTTATACAAAGTACCTTAGTTTTGCTAGATGCAATCAATCATTCAATAAGCAAGTGAAATATAAAGCATTTAAACATAAATAAAATGCACAAATATAGCTTCTGGATAATTTATACATGTCCATCACCTCTTAATAAAGAGTAAATGAGAAACTACTCACTCTTCATGACTTTCGTAAAGCTAAAAAAATGTAAGACCCAAGAAAAATTTACATTTTTTCGGAAAAAATGGTAAAATGGTAATTTGTCACTATAATGGGGGTTTAAAATCTATATTTTTCTAGAGCTCGGATGAAGCAACAGACCTCACCATTGGATTCATATCACGAAATCAAGCTGCCATGTCAATTTTCGTTGAATTTTGAGATAGTCAGATTTTATACGTTTTATGAGACAAATGGGTGACGAATGACCGTTCAAAGGTCCCCAAAAATAGATTTTATAAAAATTCCTTATAATTGAATAAAATTTCAAATAAAATTAATTTGGACTTAAACTGGATTAAAATGAATCATTCTGGATTAAAAACGGACCTGAAAATAATAAACGTGCGGGACATTGTGGACCGCGCAGTTAGAAAGTATAAATAGGAGCTAAATATCTGAAAAATCAGATATTCTGACCCCTTAGCTGGATGAGTTCAGACATTGAAGAGAGAAAAGACAGAGATGATAGAAAACTTATTTTTCAAGGCTTTCTCCTCCGATCCAAGGAGTTTCGTCGGTCGGAATTCATCGGACCAAGAACTAAAGTTGGTCTATGCAATGAGGGCTATGCATAGGTACCAAGAAAGAAGGATTTCACCGAAGATCCAAGGGAAGGATTTTGGAAAAATTAAAGATTTGGAGGGTTTTGTGTTCTTGAGGTGTCTACCACTTGTATCACGCTCCAAGAGGTAAGGTTTCTCCTACTTTAGTTCACTTTCTTACCTAGGGCATATTATGAATGGGGTAAGGGTATAGAATAACCTAGGTCACTTGACTATGGTTGTGGAAATGAGGAAATGGGTATAGAATTTGGCCTAGACCAATTCCTAGTTATGTTGGCATAAAAAATTACTTGTGGGATTTCCTTGGAACTTGATATTTTGGGCATGCTATATGTTTTATATTATGCCTTGTGAATGAGGTAGAAATTCTTGTGTGATAACCTGAATTGTGCCTTAAGGTATTTTGCTAATTTCCTAAGAGGAAATTAAGTTGGTATAGAATGGTTTATGTATAACAAGTTTGTGAAATTGTTGAGGATGAATGAATTGCTATATATTTGTTAATATATTAGCATCATGTTGATTTATGGTAATTATATGCAATTGCTATAGATTGTCATAACATATATGGAGATATGTGGTTAAATTGCTCAATTGGCACTCATTACATATAGAGCATAACATGGATATTGCAATGGTGCACTACATTGCATTTGCACGGGAGAAACACATCCATAAGCATGAGTGTGGGTATGTGGGTGCATGGTTGAATCAAATACCATATTTTGTGATTGATGAGTGGGCTCGGGAAAGTTGGACTGAAGATCCAACTGAGTCTCCTGAATACATGAAAGGAAAATTAGGTCGGGGTAGCAAGAAGGACTAGACTATCCCTCGGGTGAGAGGCCCGGTGATTGGATACGCACTCCATTGGTATAAGAGCCCATGAAGTGTGTCAGTGTACGCAAAACTGTTGGTGGAAGTTCATGAATTTCGTGTTGGTTGGGTGCCGTTGGTGTAAGTCCATAAACGTCCACCCCAAATAAAGACCCAGAGATTTTAAATAGCCATTTAGAGGATAATATAAATGGCGGGAACTAGAAGGGCTCAGTTTTATATTCATTGGCATTTGCATGTGTTGAAGAGCCAAGAAAGGCTCAAGGTTAAAATACGGGAGTGAATCTCATTTCATTCATGGCATGACATGGTAAATTTCAACATGGGATACATATCTTCTTGATTAGAATGATTACATGATTATATAATTGTGGATTGTTACATGTGTACATTCATATGCAGTTAGGTTGGGGAGTAGCCTCTGTAGGAAATATTCTACTAGGCATTGACTCACCCTATACGGGAACACATTTCAGATGCGGGGTTCGTACCGGTGAAGGACTCGCATTCTGGGCCTCAACGTTGAAGAAAAGTCGGGTTGTGGCTTTTGAAAAAGAAGTTTTTTTTATAAAACTTTTGTTAAATTCCATTTGACATGTAAATGTATGAAATGTTTTGTAATAGACCTTGTATATATCCACCTTTATATGAAAAACATGGTTAAATATGTTTTGGAAGGGAAAAATAGACTTTGAAATGGTTTTGAAAGGAAAAACGGTGGAAATAGGCTAAACTGGGCAGAGAGTACCGGTATAGTGTACCGGTACAGTCTAGTCCAACAAGCAGAAAGTACCAGTACACAGTACCGGTACTCTTTCCAAAACTTATAAACAAATTTTGAAAGGCAGACAGTATCGGTACAGTCCAGACGGTACCGGTACTGCCAGGGTCAGTGAACAAACAGTACCGGTACGTAGTACCAGTATTGTCTCCAAAACTTTGAAATTTTAACACTAAGGTACCATGTTTTTGGGCCTTGTTTTCCTTGGTTCCAATGATACAAATGGACCTTAAAAGGGATATATTGGGATACATTGAACCTCAATAGGATTAAATGATTAAAGTAACATGGGTATTACGTGTGATGTAAAATTTTGGTAATGGGATAATATTATCGTGATGTAGGATCAAGCGGCACTCACGGGCATTTTCGCGGGTTAACGGGTTGTCAACGGGACTCCCAGTTTTAGGGGCGTCGCAAAAAGTGAGTGATGCTCATCCTTCCAAGTAGAGGAATTACAAAGTGAAGCATAATAAGCGAGGAGCCGATCTTCGACAAGGAATAAATGAATTACATTCCACCCTTCACGGCTTTGGTAAAGCTGTAGAAAGTGGAAGAGTTTCACTCCTCTAAGGGAAGAAGGAAGCTCAAGCAGTGGAAGTGAAAAATAATTAATGAAAATAGAAGAAAACTAGTTACTTTTGGAGGGTTTCCACCGCAACCAAAAGGTGATCTACCTTCCTTTTTGCAAGTAATTGAAAACATAAGTCTAAGACTAATTCTATAACAAGCTAAGAAATGTTGGTCTAGTGCAACTCCTCTCTTTGAAGCTCCCACAAGGGGAGTATTTATAGGCAAGGAGGAGGGGACAAAGGGTGTGAAAGAATAGTGTTAGGCCTTGAAAGTCCTACTAAAAGCCATCCACTCTGCAACCTGACTTGGGACAATATTCGAACATTGTCTGGTGTTCAAACGTTGTTATTGCCTTTTGCTTGATGGGCGTTCGAATGTGGAGATGCAATCTGAATTACCCACTCAAGTGGCCTGTGTTCTTCTGGAGATCTACTTCCATACGTCTTGAACTACTTCCCTTGCACTCATTAGCCTGGTCTGCAATAGTGGAGGAGAACGTTCGAACGTGATTTAGCATTGAAACGTTCTTGTTTTTCTCCAAACTTTTCCAATTTTGTCCCCCAATATGTTGGTGTTACATTCAAGTTTGATATTTGATGCCCTTGAACCTTGTTCATTTTAGGACCTAAAATGTCATCATTTAAACTCTATCAAAGTATAATTAGTCTTAAAAAGGCATACTGATATGCTAATTTTGACTACTAATCACCTCCAATGTTAGTCTACTTCTCCCCCCATTCTTTTTCTCTTCTCAGTTGTTCCTCCACAAAATACACAATACGTCATGCACAATACATAACACACCTAGCACACCCTCTCTGCCCAAACACTCTCATATCACTCTCTCAATCACAGCCACCACAGCCACAGCCACCACATGTTTGATGAAATTTCTCAAAGAGGTACGAACAAACTACCTTCGCTGCCACCACCAAAGGTAGCTCCCCTTCCATCCCCATCTTTGACTTTTCCCTTCACCTCTCTATACTCATGGGCACAGCACAACACAACACACACACACGCATAGGGCAGAGTGAGGATTTCTCTGCAATGGGCCCAACTTATAACCAACTAATTGGCCAAGTTAGACTCAAGTTCAATACTTTATCTTTGAATTTTTATCGGATAACTTATAACCCACCCATTCGTCATTGCACCCGTATAGTTATGATTACTAAAATACTTGCTCATTTTCTCATGGTTTTGGTGTATTGAAGCCACTCGGTAGATGTGAACCTGTAAGCATTTATATTTATTTTGTTTGCATCTGAAAATTTTGGAATTTTGATGCATTACATTTCATTGGCTGACTGATTAGGTGTCTTGGAAGGATTGATGAGGAAATTAGTAATTATGGATGGTTTCCGTTAAAGAGATGTTCAAACAAAAAAAGTATGGATAAAGAGTGTAAAGTTACGGGGTGAAGGGTACATGGTGTTTGTGGTTTGGGAATTTCAGGAAGTGAGACTATCATGGTTGCACATGTGTTTCTTTGGTGTATAGTGGTGGTTATGTTGTTTGATTTAGGTTTTATGGTTTGGAATTTTTCTATTTGTTTACGAAAATAATAGGCACTCATGGACAAATTAATACGACAATTTGATTATTTTTGTCAACATTGGGATTTTTGAGTGCTGATATTAATTTCATTTGGTTCAAATGAGTATTTGTGTTGTGACTAGTTTATATACAAAACAATAAAATGAAACAAAAGATGAGAATACCATTTTGAAACTCAAGTCCTGTGTTTTGTTTTATTTTATTTTAATGAATTAACTTCAAAGTCAATTTTTTGAAAGTGTAAGTTTTTCTTTCACATATAATTAATTTCTTTAGATGTTCTTAAAATATTTGTTTTGTGGGATTGTTAGAGGCCAATTATGGAATGTGGTGGCGAATGATAGTGACATGGAGGTGGTGAATAGCAGATGGGTGATGTGGTCTCTAATTCTAATAGGCATTTGTAGTACGCTTTTGGGATCCTATTTTTGGAGGAAAGTTTGTCCAAATTGTTTCTAGTTTATTGGACCCAGAAACTTATTTGGTCTCTTAAATGCATTATTTGCACTACTTTCCTATTTCTAATACTCAGTTTTTAATTGCTTATTTTTTTATTATATTGTGCCTTCAGGTACGACACATTAAATATGTTGTTATTGTCTTCATAGGGATAAAGGATCTTGTCCAATGAAGGGGATGTTTTTCTTCTATCAAATGCATTAGTCAGGGTGAGTGCATGTAAGAAGGGAGTCATTGGGTTGAACTATATTTAGTATTGAACATCCACTGTTATGAATAAATGTGAATTATGCTTATATACGATTTTTGATATACCTTTAAGAAAGAGTATGTGCCAAGTATTGTGTGAATTGGAATGATGGAATACAATATGAGATATGGTTGTGTTGTTGATCATGGGGGATTGATTGTTACTTGTGTATGTTATGTTATGTGATATTGTGAATAATGAATTGCGGGAAATAACTGTGTTTTTGTACAATTATTATATTTGCGTTGGGTTTTATAATTTTTATATGTTAGAATTGGTTGAAAATCTCAATTGTGGTATTAATCGTGGTGGTTGTTACAATTCATGGTATTTTATATACATGTGTATGGTCGTGCGTTATGGATGTTTGAGTTTAATGTAAATACCTATGTGAAAAAGTTGAACTTAATTACGTTGTTGGCATTATCAAGTTGGTTCGGTAACTGGTAAATGATTATGCCAAAGTAGGGTTGTAGTATGATGGTGAGTCCACTAATTGGTCTACATAAAGCAAGTGGCCCATTCATTGGTATGATTTTATTATGATTATGAAATATATAAGTTTTCTAGACAGGTTGATATATTTATGGCATCATATTTTCGAGGATACTCTGTCAAAAAATTGAAAGTTTCTTATAGAGTATCCACATTTTGAAAGAGTATTCACATTTTAACCCTTTTTATTTCACTAAAGTTATGACATTAAAAATGACCAAATAATTTTCAGCTTAATGTATGTTTATATTCATTGTTTGATTATTTCATGTTTAAGAACTATGTACAGTGCCTTCAGACACGTGATATAGAGTGAGTTTAGGCTTTTAGTTTAGTACGTGT
Source organism: Ilex paraguariensis (assembly GCA_963454935.2). Lineage (NCBI taxonomy): Eukaryota > Viridiplantae > Streptophyta > Magnoliopsida > Aquifoliales > Aquifoliaceae > Ilex > Ilex paraguariensis. Next base: position 32,629 of record CAUOFW020000829.1, on the reverse strand, counting down.
CTGAGTTCAGTGCTTGATTATTTCGTGTTCAAATTTAATGTTCGATTTTGTTTTAGTTACACCGTGCCTTCATTGCACTACAATACCTTTATATTATAGTAAGGTTTTGGTTTTCAAATTTTAAAGGTTTAAAATATGTTAGTTATTTATCCTTTTCCCTTTGGCTTCATGTAAAAATATGTTAAAAACGAATTATCATGAATTTCTCAAAATGACTATGACCAGCAGGAACCTAAGATTCTATAGCCTATGCTCAGTTTTAGGAGTTACTTTGAACATGTATTTGGTATCCAAAAATAGTGATTCTTTTGTGAGAATGAAGCCCCATGAGTCTATTGCAATCTGCCATAGGTTTTGTGATAATTGGATTTATATAACTTGAGTTACAGTGGTTTTAATCCATGAAGGTCACCAATAGAATGTATAAAAATGCTACACAAGTAGGGTTTGAATTGAATACACCTTTGCTAAGTTGTAAATGAACGCTACATGTGATATTATGTAACACCCCACATTTTATTTTATATATGTATATCGATATATAGTAAATAATTGTGTTAAAAAAATGGGGATATATGTAGTGATGTGTGTTTGAATTTGGTAGATTGGAAAAGTAGAGATTTAAAATGTTAGTGAAAATAATAGTTGAAATTTGGTTTTAATAAGTGAAAATATGAAATTTTAGGTCCTATAACTTGTGTTGAAAATATGAAATTTTAGGTCCTAAAACTTGTATTAAATAGGTTTGGTGTATAAATATGTGTTGGAGAGGTTTGGGATGGATTTGGTTGGCTTAGGAATGGATTGGAAATGGAAAAGAGACGAAGACGAGCAGTGAACAGTGCATGTGAACAGTGCACTACTGCAACTTCAAGTTTAATTTAGACCTTGATGCAGTCAATATCTCTTAAAACTCAAAACATGAAAGTTTTAGCGCTCTTTCATATCATTCCATATCATCTTGAATCATTTCAATCGGAGCTTGGATGAGAGAGTTATGCTCAGATAACGAAACGATGTCGAAATAGTCTAATTAGCTTCATTTTGCATTTAATGTCTCCATTTGCATCCTAAATCAAAATATAAGAATAATGAGTACTTTTAGGCTTCAAATAAGTATAAAAGGCTTTAAGAAACACCCTTTATCACCTTTTACTTGCAAACATCGCAAAACTTCATTAATAGCCGATTCGGATGGGTAAAATAGAAATTTTAGTGTTTCGGGTGTACGTTGACTTGTATTTTCAAATAAATCATAAAAATAAATATTTTTAGGTTAAAATAACATTAAAAATGAATGCGGAACGTCGACAAACCTTAGGTTAGTCATATGGATCAAATTGGAGATTATTAGTGGTAAAACCGTAAATTTGGAGAAACCCAAAACAGCCTGTAAACAGTGTTTTTCGGGCTGCTATATTTTAAACTCATTTTCATCTCATTTTCTCTCATTTTCTTCACTCCCCTCACACCCCCACACCTCTTGAAACCCTAGAGAGCATTAGAAAAGAAGAAAGGAAGGAAAAACAAGAGATTCAAGGGTGATTCATAATCAAATATTCTTGTTCTTAACTCCAAAGTTAAGGATTCAATATAGGGGTTTTCTCTCATTCACTTACATTGAGGCTAGGGTATTTATATATGTATGTTTTGGCTATCAATGGTATATATATGCTATGGAATCATCCTCTCTTAGGCTTTTTGCAAGGATTACATGTTTTGAACAAAGTAGGGTTTAATACCCATGAAATCTCCTTTCTAGTTTTAAAACCCTAATTTTTGGAGAGTGATGTATTTCTTTCCTAAATGCTTTCTTTATTATGGATTTTGAAACCTTAGTGCTTTGTGTTGGGTAGAAAAATGATGTTATTGTGATCTCATGTATTTTCTTAGTTGGTTGTGGAATTGTTATATGATATATTTTGGGGATTTTGCATAGATGCTTGTAAATTGAGATAAATGTTGGAATTGTATGCTTGGTTGGGTTGTTTGTGATGCACATGAGTGAGAGGTTCCTTGTAAGGATGCTCACCCCTTCCCAAGAGGTTCCCGATAAGGATGCTTGAAAAATAATGTAGTGATTGGTGAGAGGTTACATGTAAGGATGTTCATCCATTTTCAAGAGGTTCCCGGTAAGGATGCTTGAGAATTAAAGGTGACCTAAAGGGGGGTGGAGGTTACCACAAAGTATGCCACCTACCGAAAGAATTGTTGGGAATTGGTTATGGTAATTAATGGTTATTATTTGTATGTGGTGCTCGTTTATTCATTTAAGTAATGTTTTTAAATAAACTTGAGATCCTTTTTAAATGTCACTGCTTTATTTCAAATTATGTATCTATGTTATATTAAAATTGAGACCGACCATTTTAAATACTTTTCTAAACCTTGTATGGGTTTGGGAGAATTTTTCTACAGAGCTTTGTGCTCACCCACTATCACTAACATTTTTCAGATTACCCGCTTGAGGAGGAGGACGTAAGGATCGAGGAGCCCGCTACTTGGGAGACTCCACTGGACGGGAGTGTGGATCCCTAGGTGGGCGCATAGAGCGACCTCCTTTCCTTTTGTACTAGACTAGGACATTCTTTTGAAACATTGTGTAGTCTAGCTTCTTTTGTTTATTCCGCTGCACTTCTTTAATTAATTTTTGAGATGTAATAGCCATGACTTGGGCTTATTCTTTTGGATAATGTTGTAAATATTCGTGGATGACAAATGAAATCTTGTTTCTTAAGGGATTATATTAGTGCTCTCATGATATGAATGGTTTTAGAATGTAACGTCGTCCAGGGTGTGTTTTGGGGCGTTACAAAGTTGGTATCAAAGCTTAGGCTTTAGGTCTTACATGGGAGCTGTAGGTTATGGAATCACCTCTAGAGCTTTAGGATTATGGTGAATCAAATCCTTGAGTGAAATTTTATACACGTTCTATGCCTTAGCTTAACCTAATATTTAGGATGTCCTATACATCCATGAACTAAGTTGTGAATTGATGTGCAGGATGAACGGCGAGCAAGGACGGGGACGCAGACGTGGGCGTGGCCGTGGAGGTCAAGCGAATCCATCACCACCACCACCTCCAAATGCCATGCAAGGCATTTACCAATGCTTGAGGGAGCTCACCACTTTGGTACAAAACCAAAATGGTAACAACAACCACAATGGTGGAGCTCATCCTCTTGCTCAAGTACCGGGCAATGGGAACAGAGACCGAAGGATGATAGCTCTTCAAGAATTCTTTAGACAACGACCACCCAATTTCCAAGGGAGCTCCAATCCTTTGGAGGCGGATAGATGGATCCACCGAGTGAAGAAGATCTGTGATGGCATGGGAGTTACCGAGGAGTTGAGAGTTGGTTTGGCGACCTACCTGTTTGAGGGGGAGGCCGACTATTGGTGGGATGCCATAAAGAGGAGAAGGGACACCGATACACTCACTTGGGAAGAGTTCGATCAACTTTTCCAAGATAAGTACTTTCCTGAATCGGTCAGAGACCGAATGAAGGTAAATTTTCTTGCACTACGACAGGGTAGTATGACCGTGGCTGAGTATGAGAGGCGGTTCGACGAGCTCTCCCATTATGCTACGGGATTTATATCTAATGAGGCCGACAGGGCCAAGCGCTTCGAGTAGGGTCTGAGGCCGATCATCAGGGAGAAGTTGGTGGCTCTCAGGATCCGTGATTTTGGGGACTTGGTGGACAGAGCTGCACTGGTAGAGAGAGACATAGAGGATAGCCAGCGACAAGGCTTCTCGAGAGGAGGTCCGATTCGAACGAGTGCTAGCACTAGTGGGGCACAGAGACCGACACCATACCGTCGCCCAGACCAGACAGGTGGACAACGACTTTTGACAGCCCGAGGAGAGGGAGACACTCAGACTAGAGCCGGTATTACCCCACGATCCTGCTTTGCATGCGGAGGTGTGGGGCATATTCGGATGCATTGCCCAGTTTTTCCACCTCAGGGGCCTATCCAGACCGCCAGACAGGTACCAGCAGCCCAACCACCACCACCGAGGCCTGCACCGCAACGACCGATACAAGCTCAAGCCCCCGGCGGCGCCAACCAAGGGCGAGTATTTGCTTTGACTCAGCCGGAGGAGGACATTGCCAATGCCGTTGTGGAAGGTATCGTCCTTATTTACAATTCTTGGGCCCGAATATTATTTGACCCCGGTGCAACACACTCATTTGTACGCACGACATATGCACTTGATTTGGGATTGAGTTTCGCGAAGCTAGAGCATGTTATGAACATTAGCTTGCCCACGGGAGAACGGTTAGATACTAGCCGAGTTTGCAAGGGTTGCGTGCTTCGCATTGGGGAGCACGAATTGATTGTGGATTTGATTGCTTTAGAGATAAAGGGGTATGATGTGATTTTCGGGATGAACTTGTTGTCCACTTTTCGGGCGGTAATGGATTGTTTCCGCAAGCGGATTATATTTCAGTTGCCGGGAGGAGTCATTTTCAGTTTTGTGAATAACCGAGATTCTTTCCATCCATTTCCTACTACGGGTAGTAGATTCTTAAAAGCGAAATCGGGAAGTCATTTGAGTTTCTTAGCTAGCTTGATGGGAGATGACAGGGATAAAATCCATACGGATGTAGTGTTAATTGTATCGGAGTTTCTGGATGTTTTTCCCGAGGAATTACCCGGATTACCGCCACATAGGGAAATTGAGTTCAAGATCGATCTCTATCCGGGAACCGAACCCATATCCATTGCTCCCTACCGGATGGCACCTTTGGAGTTGAAGGAGCTAAGGAAGCAGTTGGATCACTTGTTGGCGATTGGGTTTATCCGTCTAAGCACTTCACCTTGGGGAGCCCCGGTCCTCTTTGTGAAGAAAACGGATGAGACTCTACGCTTGTGCACGGATTATCGGAGGTTGAATCGGGTTACCGTGAAGAATAAGTATCCGTTGCCGAGAATTGATGACTTATTTGACCAGTTGAAGGGTTCGAAGTATTACTCCAAGATTGATCTTCGCACGGGGTATCATCAGCTGCGGATTAAGGAGGAGGATATTCCTAAGACTGCTTTTTGTACCCGGTATGGTCATTTCGAGTATACGGTGATGCCGTTCGGATTGACTAATGCCCCCGCAGCCTTCATGGATTTGATGCACAGAGTCTTCCGGCCTTACCTCGATCAATTTGTCATTGTGTTTATTGATGACATATTGATTTACTCACAGACTCAGGAGGAACATGCTCGTCATCTCTCTATTGTGCTACAAACATTGAGAGAACATAAGTTATATGCGAAGATGAGCAAGTGTGAGTTTTGGATGAAGGAAGTGAAGTTCCTTGGCCATGTTGTGTCCGAGCAAGGAGTAGCGGTTGATCCCGCAAAGATTGAGGCCGTGATGAAATGGGAACCACCGAAGAACGTAACGGAAGTACGGAGTTTCTTGGGGTTAGCCGGCTATTATCGTAGGTTTGTGGAAGGGTTCTCCAAGCTTGCGATGCCGATGACTCGCCTTACAAAGAAGGGGGAGAAATTTTTGTGGACTCAAGCGTGTGAACTAGCTTTTCGCACCTTGAAGGAGAAGTTGACGACGACACCTATCCTCATTATTCCGAGTAGTGGGGAAGGCTACGATGTCTACACCGATGCTTCACTACGAGGCTTGGGATGCGTTCTAATGCAAGGAGGGAAGGTAGTGGCGTATGGCTCGAGGCAACTCAAGGTGCATGAGCAGAATTATCCCACACACGACTTGGAGCTGGCTGCGGTGGTGTTTGCTCTTAAGTTGTGGAGATGTTATTTATACGGGGAGAAATTTCAAGTGTTCTCGGACCATAAAAGCCTCAAGTATATCTTCACACAGAAAGACTTGAATCTCCGGCAGAGAAGGTGGATTGAGTACTTGGAAGATTATGAGTTCACGCTCAACTACCATCCGGGGAAGGCCAATGTAGTTGCCGACGCTCTTAGCAGGAAGTCTCGGGTGAAATCAATTTTCTTGCGGTAAATAGGTGGAAAATGATTGATGCATTGGAGGAGTACGATCTATGGGTGGATGGACCGGAGTATCAACCATATCTATTCAACCTTGTAGCTCAACCGACGCTTCGGCGACGGGTAGTGGAGTTGCAATGCCTGGATTCGAAACTCGATTGGATTAGAGCCCGATTGGAGAATGGAGAGGCGATTGAAGGATGGTCTTGGAAGAATGGAGAGTTGAGATATGGGGAGAAGCTATGTGTTCCCGATGATTCGTCCCTAAAGGAGGAGATACTGGGAGAGTGTCATCGCTCCAAGTTTGCTATCCACCCCGGTAGCACAAAGATGTATAGGGATATGAAGCGTCAATACTGGTGGAGGGGAATGAAGCGAGATGTGGCCAAGTATGTGGCAAAATGTGCAGTGTGCCAGCAGGTGAAGATTGAGCATCAAAGGCCAGGAGGAGTCCTACAGTCTTTGCCTATTCCAGAGTGGAAGTGGGATCACATCACCATGGACTTCGTGTCGGGTTTACCACGGACGTCGCGCGGGCATAATGCAGTGTGGGTCATTGTGGATAGACTCACCAAGTCCGCTCACTTTTTGGGTATGAAGACCACGGATACATTCGAGACTTTGAGCCAGCTGTATATCCGTGAGATAGTGAGGTTACACGGCGTTCCGCTCTCGATTGTGTCGGATCGTGACTCTAGGTTTGTGGCGAGATTCTGGCAGAGTCTACAACAAGCGATGGGGACGGAGTTACACTTCAGTACGGCTTTTCATCCCCAAACGGATGGCCAATCCGAGAGGGTGATACAGATTGTGGAGGATATGTTACGCGCTTGCGCGTTGGACTTCAAGGGGAGTTGGAGCGACCACTTACCGTTGGTGGAGTTTGCTTACAACAACAGCTATCAAGAAAGTATTGGGATGGCACCGTATGAAGCATTGTATGGAAGACCATGCCGATCACCGACGTGTTGGTTAGAAGCCGGCGAGAGTAGTTTGTTTGGACCGGACATTGTTCGAGAAACTACGGAGAAGATTCAACTCATCCGAGAGAGGCTACGGACGGCGCAAAGTAGACAGAAGAGCTATGCGGACCACAGACGAAGACCCTTAGAATTCAAGGTGGGAGACTACGTATTTCTCAAGGTGTCACCCAAGAAAGGCGTGTTTCGATTCGGCAAGAAGGGGAAGTTAGCGCCAAGATATACCGGACCGTTTGAGGTAATCAAAGCGGTAGGCAAGGCGGCATATCAACTTCGACTACCAGCCCAGCTATCCGGAGTACATGATGTGTTCCACGTGTCCATGTTGAGAAGGTGTCACTCGGATGCAACTCCAGTCGTGAACTTGGAGGAGATTGAAATTCAAGACGGAGCAACCTACGAAGAACAACTAGTAGAAATTCTCGACGCCCAGGAAAAAGTGTTTCGCAACAAAGTTATCAGATTGGTGAAGGTTTTGTGGCAACACCATGGAGTGGAGGAAGCTACATGGGAACCGGAGCAAGAAATGCGGGAGAAGTATCCATATTTGTTCGCTACTTGAGGTAAGTTTCGAGGACGAAACTTTCTTTAAGGGGGTGGATTGTAACACCTCGCATTTTCTTTTATATATGTATATAGATATATAGTAAATAATTGTGGTAAAAAAAATGTGGATATATGTAGTGATGTGTGTTTGAATTTGGTAGATTGAAAAAGTAGAGATTTAAAATGTTAGTGAAAATAATAGTTGAAATTTGGTTTTAATAAGTGAAAATATGAAATTTTAGGTCCTAGAAATTGTATTAAATAGGTTTGGTGTAGAAATATGTGTTGGAGAGGTTTGAGATGGATTTGGTTGGCTTAGGAATGGATTGGAAATAGAAAAGAGACAAAGACGGGCTGTGAACAGTGCATGTGAACAGTACAATGCTGCAACTTCAAGCTCGATTTAGACCTTGATGCAGTCAACATCTCTCAAAACTCAAACATGAAAGTTTTAGAGCTCTTTTGTATCATTCCATAGCATCTTGAATCATCTCAATCGGAGCTTGGATGAGAGAGTTATGCTCAGATAATGAAACGATGTCGAAATAGTCCAATTAGCTTCGTTTTGCATTTAATGTCTCTATTTGCATCCTAAATCAAAACATAAGAATAATGAGTACTTTTAGGCTTCAAATAAGCATAAAAGGCTTTAAGAAACACCCTTTATCACCTTTTACTTGCAAACATCGCAAAACTTCATTAATAGTCGATTCGGATGGGTAAAATAGAAATTTTAGTGTTTCGGGTGTACGGTTACTTGGGTTTTCAGATAAATCATAAAAATAAATATTTTTAGGTTAAAATAACATTAAAAATGAATCCGGAATGTCGACAAACCTTAGGGTAGTCATATGGATCAAATTGGAGATTCTTAATGGCAAAATCGTAAATTTGGAAAAATCCAAAACAGCCTGTGAACAGTGTTTTTTCGGGGCTGCTATATTTTAAAACTCATTTTCATCTCATTTTCTCTCATTTCCTTCACTACCCTCACACCCCCACACCTTTTGAAACCCTAGAGAGCATTAGAGAAGAAGAAAGGAAGGGAAAAACAAGAGATTCAAGGGTGATTCAAGATCAAATATTCTTGTTCTTCACTCCAAAGCTAAGGATTCAAAGTAGAGGTTTTCTCTCATTCACTTACATTGAGGCTAGGGTATTTATATATGTATGTTTTGGCTATCAATGATATATATATGCTATGAAATCATCATCTCTTAGACTTTTTACAAGGATTATATGTTTTGAACAAAGTAGGGTTTAATACCCAAGAAATCTCCTTTCTAGTTTTAAAACCCTAATTTTTGGAGAGTGATTTATTTCTTTCCTAAATGCTTTCTTTATTATGGATTTCGAAACCTTAGTGCTTTGTGTTGGGTAGAGAAATGATGTTATTGTGATCTCATGTATTTTCTTAGTTGGTTGTGGAATTGTTAGATGATATATTTTGGGAATTTTGCATAGATGCTTGTAAATTGAGATAAATGTTAGAATTGTATGCTTGGTTGGGTTGATTGTGATGCACATGAGTAAGAGGTTCCTTGTAAGGATGTTCATCCCTTCCCAAGAGGTTTCCGGTAAGGATGCTTGAAAAATAATGTAGTGATTGGTGAGAGGTTCCATGTAAGGATGCTCATCTATTCTCAAGAGGTTCCCGATAAGGATGCTTGAGAATCAAAGATGACCTAAAGGGGGGTGGAGGTTACCACAAAGTATGCCACCTACCGAAAGAATTGTTAAGAATTGATTATGACAATTAATGATTATTATTTGTATGTGGTGCTCATTTATTCATTTAAGTAATGTTTTTAAATAAACTTGAGATCTTTTTTAAATGTCACTGCTTTATTTCAAATTATGTATGTATGTTATGTTAAAATTGAGACTGACCGTTTTAAATACTTTTCTAAACCTTGTATGGATTTGGGAGAATTTTTCTACAGAGCTTCATGGTCATTTCCTATCGCTAACATTTTTCAGATTACCCGCTTGAGGAGGAGGACGTAAGGATCGAGGAGCCCGCTACTTGGGAGACTCCACTGGACAGGAGTGTGGATCCCGAGGTGGGCGCATAGAGCGACCTCCTTTCCTTTTGTACTAGACTAGGACATTCTTTTGGAACATTGTGTAGTCTAGCTTCTTTTGTTTATTCCGCTGTGCTTCTTTAATTAATTTTTGAGATGTAATAGCCATGACTTAGGCTTATTCTTTTGGATAATATTGTAAATATTCGTGGATGACAAATGAAGTCTTGTTTCTTAAGGGATTATATTAGTGCTCTCATGATATGAATGATTTTAGAATGTAATGCCGTCCAGGGTGTGTTTTGGGGCGTTACATATTAACTATGATTAAGAGATATGGAATGAAGAGAGGGAAATAGAAAAATAATATAATAGAAAATGAATGAAGGATTTTAATTATTGTTAGGTGCAGGTTTGAATTCTCTTTTAGCGAGCATGGCATATGTGGTGCTCAAACTTGGATATGTGGTAGGGTTTCTCAATTTCGGATTGGGCAATATTTTTCAAACTCCTTTTAAACTCATGAAATATGTTATTTATGATGTTTAACATGTTATATGAATTATGATTATATGGTTTCGAACTGTTTTGCAATTCTGGACCCAGTCAGGGTTTTGATGTGTTTTTTGTGCGATGGTTCCCATTGATTGTATGAAACTAAAACCCTACGATCCTTTTATATGAAATGTAAGTGGTAGAAGGTTTACATTGCAAGTTGAGACCGTAGAGGATTTCATTGAGTTCGTAAATGACTGGGTGGCCTGGTTGGACTCAGACTTGGGTACAAATTGGATCATATTGAATTAGGGAGAGTATCTTTCTTGGGGTGCCCCATAAACGATTGGTTCATATGGATCATATCAAACCTGCTATCTATTGTGAAATTGTATTCATGTTGTGATCGTATTATTGTTTTTAACTTAACTGTTTTCGCTCAACATTTATTACTCTATAATATATGTATGAAATGAACTATTTTGATACCCAATCATGTCAAATTACTAATTTTCAAATTTGTGTGCTTTGGAATTGAGTTATGCTACTGAGTTGGTTGACGCTCATCTTATATTATTTCACTATTTTTCAGACTAACTCGAGTCATTAAGACATAGAGCTTGGCTTGATGAGCTTATTGTGTTTAGTGTGGCTTAGACTGTTAGATCTAAGCATGTGAATATACCAAACATACGCAAGTGTATGAAAATATAATAAAGGCTATGAATTGTAGTTTGCTAGCCGCTCTTAATATAATTAGCCTCAGGAACAGTTGCAAAGTGTATAACTATCTCGCTTGGCTTGGTATATCATATGAATTTTAAGGTTGTTTAACGGTATCATTTATGATTTTTATGTAAGGATTTTGTCAAGTGGGTATCAGAGAACTTATCATTTATGATTTTTATGTGGGATTTTGACAAGTTGGTATCAAAGAACTTATCATTTATGACTTTATGTGGGTTTTTGACTAGTTGGTGTCAGATAAATTACTCATGTATTGGAAGATTTGATTGTTTAGTACCTTGAAGGCTATTAGCACTCTGATTTGCATCAGTTGGGTTGGTTCGTTATAACTTGGTATCAGTTAGAGCTATCAGATAACATGCTTGTGTGATGTGGTGCATTATAGATAACAAGCCTAGGAGAACCCGGGTGTTACAATTTTGGTATCATAGCATTAGGTTATTGATTCTATAGACTATCCTAAGTTTAGCTACTTAGGATGACAACCTGCGGGTTATGGAAGGAGTGATTTGCTATAGCTAGTAGTTTATTAGAGTGCATAGCGGAAGCAATTAGTGTATTGGTGAATGTATTAGCTACATCTTCGCTACCTAAGTAGGTAAGTTGAACAAGATGTAAAAATTTTGGATTAAGGAAGGTATCAAGGTGTGGGATGGAAGTAGAACACTTACCAATACAAGTTTCGAAGATGAAACTTTCTTTATGGAGGGTAGATTGTAACAACTGCACTTCCGATTAGTTAGTAAGAAGGTTTAAGTAGAAGGATATGTTAATTGGTGATTTCTTGGAAACAATCAATTGGAATTACCAGAAACCGATGCAAGGGCAAAATTGTCTATAGAATATTTATCGATTCAGTGGGTAAATTAAGGGTTTATTTTGGGAAGCATCCATAGAATTTTATAATCAAATTCATTAGCAATAGAAGAATCTTGAATAAATTCTTAAGCACACTAGGGTATACTTCAATTGCAACAAACTTAGGATTCAATAGACTCCCACATGAGGAGGAGTCCTTCCTGCCATTCGAAAAGACTCCAACCAAAAAGAGAGTCCTGCAAAAGATAAGGAGATTAGACTCCTCAAAACAAAGGAGACTTAACCTCCCAAAGAAAATAGAGGAGCCTAAAGTCCACTCCTCACCGAATATTCATCTAAAACACTATAAATGGAGCATGGGTAAAGACCAAAGGTACACAATAACTTTCGTAGCAAATGCCTTGAGATCTCTTCCAACAAATACTTAAGCATCGAAGGGTCGACCCTTGGAGCTCCCCCTTTGATCTTTAACTTCCCTTTCAGGTCTTCCAACTTGTGAAACCATTACTTGAAGTTCTAGAGAACCAAACCAATACTATGTTGATACATTCAAACCACTTAGAAGGGTAACAAGGAGAAAGGAGACTAGCTTATCAACTCGCATAAAGGTTGGGCATATTTTTGCACCAATAGTTTGGCACCATCTGTGGGAAATGATTGAACATCTCTGGCATTTTTTACGATTCACTAAAAGAAAAATTGCCGATGGTGATTTCTAGATCAATGGATGTAACCAAAGATGACCCCCCTAGAGAGAAAAATTCGCAAGGAATAAATGAAGGAAAAAACCATGATAGAGAACCCTTATGGGCCAATAGACAATAAGAGGCTCAAAGAGTACTCTATTTGGACAGGAACCATGATAGATTGAACCAAACCATTGAAAGCTTGACTCAGCAAACCCTTTAATCCCTTGCTCGCCAACATCGATAGTAGCCACAAAAAGTATCTCATTCAGAAGGGACTTTACGCAACCCAAAAAGGGATCTAGAGGACAAACATAGCTAGAACGATAATCTTCACCAACAATAGGGGAATGCATCTTTGGACTAGAAATTCAAGGAAGTCAGTGATTGAATCGGCAATGTTTTGAACATTGTCAAAGCTAGAGCTCTAGAAACTATGGAAACTCTGGTCCAACACCTGGAATCCCCATTTTCACATGATGTCACACTTATCCACTCCAATCAAAATTCAAATTTCCTTCAATAGATAGTTTTGATGGAAAAATGATCATTTGGAAATGTATAAATCTTTGATGATACTCCACAATACTCCAAATCAACTTATGTGCAGAACATTCCCTACTACTCTAAAGGGAATAACTCTCTTTTGGTTCAATAGACTCCCCCCGGGGTTTGTTGAGTCTTTTGTGAAACTTGGAAAATCCTTTCTTTCTCATTTTATTGGAGGAAGAACATATAGGAAGCTTGCCACCTACCTCTTGAATCTCAAGCAAACAAAGACAGAATCACTTTGATAGTTTGAGGCAAGGTTCACAAAAGGTTATTTACAAATAGACAATGTTGATGACAAGGTAACCTTAACTGCCTTCATGGGAGGAATTCAGCCCTCCAAATTCCTACTTTCACTTCCTAAGGCTCCACCTACATGTATGACATATCTCCTTTCTAGAGCTTAGAGCCATATGAATGTAGAGGATGCCTTGAAATTCAAGAAAGGAGTGGAGGACCACCCTTCTGAAAAGAAGAGAAAAGATCAGGAGAAGCCTGATAAGGCTAACACTACCAAAAAAGGGAAGACATGCCATATAATTGCAAGAGAGAGGTTAGGACCTTGCTTCCTGCTAAGAAGGTATCAGAGTTATACCCCTCACACTACCTCGATTGAACAAGTTATTTTCCAGATACAAGACGACAATGTATTAAAATGGCATGCAAAGCTCAGAACACCCCACCACAAGTGGGCATGAGATAAGCATTGTCGATTCTATCATGACCATAGCCATGACACAAAAGATTGCATCACCTTTAAGGATCAGATAAAAGAACTGATCCAGTGAGGCCATTTTTGGGAGGTTTGTGGACAAAAATCGAAGAGTAGAACGAGCTCCTCCTATAGAACCTCGCGAGTACCAAGAATTGCTAGGGGAGATAAAGGTCATCTCTAAAGGCTTAGCACCTCGAGGAGAAAGTAACTTTATCTGTAGAGCATATGCTAGAAGAGCCTGATTAGATACCGAAGAGATTAGCCAAGCACATCCGAAAAAGGCACCCTGGAAAGGCCATCTATCACCTTTACGGATGAGGACCTCAAAGGAATTTTCTTTCCTCAAGATGAACCCCTAGTAATTTCTTTTATCCTTTCCAACCATATTGTACAGATGGCCAAAATTGATAGTGGTAGCTCAACAAACATAATCTACCAGTACCTTTAATTAGCTGGACATTAGAAGATTCAACCTTAGACTAGTCAAAGCTCCTCTAGTCAATTTTTCAAGAGAGAAAGCTTATACATTGAGAGCTATATTCATCCATATCACCCTGGGCAATCCTCTTGTAAAACTTGAAAAGATAATTTTTTTTTAAAAGGGTGAAACGGTAGTTAGCCGTTATGGTGCGGGTTGAAAATTCAAATTTTTATAGAACTTGAATGACAAAACGAACCTCACCATCGGATTCGTCGCACAAAAACTAGCTACCTAGTCAATTTTTTGTTGAATTCTAAGATAGTCAATTTTTTTACGTTTTATGGTGCGACCAGATGTCATGTGAATAAAATAAATGCAATTAGATTTTATTAAAGAAAACCTAGAAAAGATTTAAAGTTAGTTCATTAAAAATGTACAAAGCTGAACACGACACAAGATTTAATTGATTCTATAAAAAATTGAATTAAAAAAAGACAGGATGCGTGGCACATTGTGAGCCAAGCATTGGAGAGTATAAAAAGGGGGAAAATCAGATTTTCCCCCATTTTATTGCTGAAATTTCCGGATAGAGAGAGAGAGAGAGAGAGAGAGAAACAAAAAGTTCTCCAAGCTTTTACCTCTGATCTATGGCAATCCGACTGTCAGATCTCTTCGAGCCAAAAACAAAGATTTTTCTATTCGACGAGAGCTATGCATAATACGAAACATTACGAGTTTCATCAAAATCTCAAAGACAGGATTGTTGGGATCAAAGCTTTGAAATTTGATTTGGGTCTTGTGGAGGTTCTTCTACGTATATTTATGCTTCAAGAGGTAGGATTCCTTTTCCTTATTAGGTTTATTTTCAACCTAGGGTTAAAATATAAAATGGGTAAGGTGCTAGAGATGAAATCTCATGTATAACTCATACCTAGGAATTGTTGGAATATGGAAATGGGTATAGGGAAATGCTAAAATCAAATCTTGTATGAATGGGTTTGATGAAATTGCTTAATTTAAAATTTCATAAGAAATGTGTTGATTTGGGCATGCTATGTGTTTACATAATCTATGTGTCTTGTAGGTGTTTGATAAAATGTCTATGGTTGATTAAGTGTGTTATGTGCATTGAAAATGATATAAGATGTTTTGGGGAGATTGAGGAATGTAATATATGCTTTATGATATAATGTACAATGAGAAATTGGAAATGGTTGTGGAGATGAAATATGTTCATATTATACTCATGATATGATGAACATGCTATTATAATTGCAATTGAAAACTTGATTGCATAGTGATATAGAATGCAAGTGTTCATTACATTTGCATATGCACAGGTATCATCGCATTCATGAAAAATTGACATGAGTGTAGGTGTGTGTACATAGTAAGGGGAATATACATTTCAGGTGTTTGACAAGCATCAGTGGACGGCCCTCACTTGGTCCTAAGTTGATTTTCGAGGCCGAATTTTTGGCTTTTGAGTTGAATTTTGTAATTAACCATGTAACCTGTAATTTTTTTGTAGAAAGAGACATGTAATGAACTCTATAGACACTATTTTAGTGTAAATGAATGAATGTATGAGTTTGGATGGTTTAGAGTTTAAAATGAAAAGATTTGGGAAAACTTTTGACTTAGGTACCGGTACCTACGTGATTGAGTATCGGCACCACACTAGCAGATGACCTAGGTATCGATACCTAGACTTACAGGTACAAGTAGCTGGATTCCATTGGGCTTAGGTGTCGGTACCACAGCATAAAGGTACATGTACCTAGGAAACAGTGGGCCTAGGTACTAGTATCTAGTCACATAGGTACCGGTACCTGGCAATTGGAATGTACCTAGCAAACAGTGGGCTCAGGTAACGGTATCGAGTCACATAGGTACCAATACTTGGCAAATGGAAGATGCCTGACAAACAAAAGGTTCAGTTACCAATACCTCTTTCAAAATTTTAAAAATTTTAATGTAATTTTTCTAATCCTTCGGGTCTTGAGCCTTATTTATTAAAGGACTAAGGGTAACCCATGTTTGAAGGCACGGTGTAACATAAATTGACCAATTAATTTGAACAAGTGAGGAGTGAAGATCCCTGAGAGCAGTGGCAGAGTCAAAAATATGATTTATGGTAGACACATTTTAAGTATAATAGATAAAAATAGTCTGATATATTTATATTTTTTATATTAAATTTGATACTTAAAAATTCATTAAACATAAAAAAGGTCTATTTGAAAAAAATTAATAAGATTACATCCATACATTAAGGATCAATAATATAATTTATTTGATACAAATAAAAAAAATATTCTATAATTTTCAATCTTTTTATAGATTCTATATTTTACTCACTCTTGGCTATATATCCTATAATTTTTAAACCAACAGAGACTTCAACAATTCATACCAATACTCTAAGGAATCAATTTTATTTTGCTAATTTTAAGAGATTTGGTATGGACTTTTGTTTTTATTTTTGTTTTTTTTTCTAGTACCCAACTTGTTTGATCCAATTAATTTTGTTTTTAATAAATCATTACAGTGGGCCCAACTAATCTAAAAAAATATATAAAACATATAAACTTAAAAAAATATTTTTTTTTCAGGATGGCCCCAGTGCCCTCCTCCCCTTGCCATTGCCCAGAGAAAGAGAGTGAAGAGTGAAAAGAGGAAGGTAAAATTTAATATGAATGTCATTGAGAGAGATATTGGTGGTCATTGAATGAGTTTATTTGAGATCGTCGAATGAGCTAGTTGAACCTGCCTTGTTTTATATTACAAAATCCACAAAATATAATAGAATTGACTTAAAAAAAACATTAATTTATATACATGTAATCAAAATTGAATATTAATTTATATACATATAATCAAAATCGAGTCAAATTTAATACAAACAAAAAATCTGATTTATCAAAAAGGCATATCGCCAAAATATTTTCTTTAAAAAAAAAATCTACAAATATTATTTATAAAATATTATTTTTTTAATTAGTACAATTTATTAGAAAATTATTAATTTATAAGAATATATTAGCATTGAGTTTTCTTAAGAGATAAAAAAAATAGAAATGTTGTAAGCCCGGTGCAACGCAAGTGAGAAGTGATGAATTTGAGAGGATAGAAATTCAATGTAAATGATTTTGAGAGAGATGTTGGAGGCCATTAGATGAGTCTATTTAAGATTATCGAATGAACTTGTTGAAGTTTGCCCTATTTAATATTATAGATTTGATACAAATAAAAGTAATATTCTATAATATTTAATCTTCTTACAAATTTTATATTTTACTCATTTTTTGCTATATATTCGATAATTTTTGAACCAAATGAAGTTCCAACAAATCATACCAATACTCTAAGGAATCAATTTTAATTTGCTAATTTTAAGGGATTTGGAATAGACTTTTTTTTTTTTGGGTTCTAGTACCCAACTTGCTTGACTCAATTAATTTTCTTTTTCATAAATCATTACAGCGGGTTCAATTAAGAATATCCAAAAAAATAAATAAAATATATATAACTAAAAAAAATAAAATTCAGGATGGTCCTAGACCCCTCGTATATCCGCCACCACTAGAGAGAGAGAGTGAAAAGATGAAGATAAAATTCAATCTGAATAGTTTTCAGAGCAATGTTGGTGATCGTTGGATGAGTTTATTTGAGAATGTCGGATGAATTTATTGAAGTCCTTCCAATTTTATAATATAGATAAATCCACGAAATATGATAGAATTGACTTAAAAAAAATTAATTTATGTACATGTAATCAAAATGGAGTCAAATCTTATATAAATTAAAAGTCTAATTTATCAAAAAGCATATCGCCAAATATGTTCTATCAAAAAAAATTCTACAAATATCGTTTATAAAATATTATTTTTTTAATTAGTACAAATTATTACAAAATTATTAATTTATAAGAATATATTAGCGTTGAATTTTATTAAGAGATAAAAAAAATTAGTCTTGAACTTTTGATTCAAGATACGTGTAAGGCATGTTAGTTTGAGATAATTAATTAAATAAATAAAATTAAAATTAATTATATTCAATATAAATGTGTTAAGTGGTGCCCTTGTTTTTTTTATTTGTTAAATTGATGAGTTTTTTTTAATCAAAATGTTATTAATGTGTCTTATAAAAATTCAAAATATTACACTACACAAATGATATTCATGACAAATTTGACTCATTAAATTATTATGTTAAAGAAAATCCTTTGTTTCAAGATCAACTGTTAATGTTGACCGATTGGGGGGAAATATTAAGGAAAAAATGGTAATTTCTTGACCGTTTGATGAATGAATTTGAGATCGTAAGATGTGTCCAAAATCAACTGTAATTGTTGACCGGTTGGAGGGAAAAATATTAAGGGAAAAAAAGGTAATTTCTTGACTATTGGATAAATGAATTTAAGACAGTAGGATGAACTTGTTGAAGCCATCTTGTTTTATATTATATATTATACTTGTCAACATTAAGTATAAATTGATGGGAATTAGACCTTGGAATGATCATACAAGTAACGTGTAACAGGTTATTGTGTTGGGCAGGGCTCCCGTGCAAAGGAGACTCTACCGAATTTCCATTTTAGGTACAATCTAGATGAAGGGAATATAATGACGTGGTGTTAAGTTATACTTGTAAAACCCATAAAAATTTGAACTTTTTATGAAAAAGAGTAAAATGGTAAATTGCCACTACGGCATGGGTTGAGAACCCTTATTTTTCTAGGTCTTGGATGAAGAAACGGACCTCACCGTTGGATTCTTTTTGTGAAATCTAATTACCCAGATAAATTTCGTCAGATTTTGAGATAATCATATTTTTGGCGTTTTACGGAGGCGTTTGGGTCTCGGGCAACCCAAAAACAAAATTTTTAATAAAATTTCAGAATTTGGAAACAATGTAAAGAAAATTCATATAAAATATTTTGAGCTTGAACCGGTATAAAACTTATCGTTTTGGGGCGAAAACGGACCCGGGAATGGGGAACATGTGGTGCGATGTGGACCAAGTGTTAAATTGTATAAATTGGAACAAAAATCTGATTTTTTAGAGACATCTCTGTTGGGTTTCTACTGCATTCAAGTTGGAAGAGAAAGAGAAAGAAAAATAAAGATTTCAAGACTTCTTTCTCAGATCTACGGAGTTCCACCAGTCAGAATTCTTCGGGCCAAGTATTAATGTCGATCTACGTGACAAGAGCTACACAACTATACTAAAAAGGAAGGATTTCACCAAAGATTCAAAGATGAAATTTTGGAAAAAGTTTGGTTTTGGGCAAGGTTTGGGTTCTTGGAGCTTCCTAGCATTGTTTTATGCTTCAAGAGGTAGGGTTTTCATCCTACTTAGGTTTGGGTTCTTGGAGCATTCTAGCATTGTTTTACGCTTCAAGAGGTAGGGCTTTCATCCTACTTAGGTTTATTTTCAAACTATGATGATTATATGAAATGGGTAGAATAAATTCTATCTTGAATTGAATGCATACGAATTGCTAGATTGTGATTTCTTGAAATTTTGATAATTGGGTATGTGAAAATCGCTAAATGTGATTTTGTGATTTATGTGATGATTATGGGCATTTTTATGTCATAACGTGATTTGGTGCCTTGAAGGTGTTTGACTAAATGCCTATGTAAAAATTAAGTGTGTTATTGCATAGATTATGTATGACATGCTTGGAAAAAATTGTTTTTAAATGTAAATGTCGGTATATGCCTACGATAAGTTGGCATTGTGATGACTTTATGGAAGTTATATGCTTTGGATATAATTTGCCATGAAAATTTTGAATGTGGTTAAATTAACCTATATGACATTCATTACATATGGAGCATGATATTGATATTGTAATGGTTTATTATATTTCATATGCACGGAGACATCGCATTTGGTGGTTGTGTGTGCATGGTTTGATCAAACACTATTTTTGGTGGATGGTACTTGGGCTCAGGAAAAGTTGGATCAAAGATTTGACAGAGTCTCATAGTTTGCATGAAAAACTTGTGTTGGGTATAGCAAGCAAGGCTAAATTCGCCCTCGGGTGCAAGACCCGATTACTTTGTTCATACACTCATCTATGGTGAAATTTCGAAAAAGTGAATCAGTGTGCGGAACCGGCGGTGTGACACCAAAACTCTGCTACCCAACAAAGACACATAATTTTTTTTTTATAAAATAGTCATTCGATGTGTAACATCCAATAAAGATACATGATTTTTCTTTATAATAAAGGCATGATTTTTATTTCAAAAAGATCATTGGCTGTATTTCATCAATGACGGATTTATACACATTAGCATTGCATTGTGTTGTAGGAGCCAGAGTGGGCTCGGGTTAAAGTGCATGAGCGAGTCTCATCTCATTTCATGGCATGACATGGTGATTTTCAACATTGAATTACATATTCTTGTTTGGAATGTATGTTGTTTGTTGAAATTTTATGTGACACTTCATATGCATCGAGACTGGGGAGTAGCCTCTTTAGGAGATACCCTATTGAGCGTGGCTCACTCTATTTGGAAAAATATTTCAGTTGCGGGTTTCACAATGATGGAAGGCTCTCAATCGGGGCCTAAATGTTAAAGAAAAACCGAAATGTGGCTTTAAATGATGTTTTTGTAAAACATTCGCTAAGTTAGTTTTTGGGCATGTAATGTATGTAAAAAAATTGTAATCAAATTCATATGGACTATTTTTAATGTAACATTGCATGTGGTTATATGAGTATGGATAAATGGACCCAATGTGGTCAATGTTTACTCATAAATGGATCCGGTGTGGTCAACGTTTACTCATAAATAGACCCAGTGTGGTCAATGCTATATGATTGCACAGGTTGTGTTTTTAGGTAAAGCTCCCCATATAAAGGAAACTCTACCCAAATTTTGTTAAATTATGGACCTTGGCAAATGGGACATAATGGCGTGATATCAAGTTACACGGTATCCATTGGTATTTCGTGGGTTAATGGGTGATCAACGGGTTGATAAAGGACCCCTGATTTTTGGGGTGTCACAATACTGTATTCACGGGTACTTCTGCGAGTTGATGGATGATCAACGGGATAAGAAAGGACCCCCCGGACTTTGAGGCATCACAGCTTGGTATCAAAGCTTAGGTTCTCGATTTACCAAGGACTTGCGGGCATAGGTTCAGGTCATTGCATTCATTGAGCATCGCATGTTGAATTTGTTAAATGTTACATGTTGCGTGATATGTGACTATATACATGATTAAATATGTATGAAAATGAGACACTAGGGTTAGAAAACATAACCTTAAAGTCAAAAAAAAAAAAAAGGAAGAATGAGAAAGTTCAAGGGTTGGGTGTCTACTAGTGGGTGGTATACCTCCTACTAGTGAGACAATATGAGAATTTTGCAATGTTTTGACTTTGATCCCTAAACTTTGGGATACTAAGTTACTGCTCTATTGCTATCTTAGGTGTGTGTAGATGGCAAATAGAGGTACAAGACACCGGAACGGCCGAGCAGATGGACAAAACAATAACCAAACGTCACCGACCTTTGATCAACAAGCCTTCATGGAGGCTATAGGCACAATGGGAGCTACCTTTGCACAAGCTAGCACCAGTGTGGACCAAGAAGGCTCGAGTAACCTCCAAAAGTTCAAGGCACACAAGCCATTGACTTTCATGGGAGGGGCAGATCCGATGGTGGCCAAACATTAGTTCCAACAAGTAGACAAGATCTTGAAGGCTATGGAGACCACATCTAATGCCACCAAGATAATGCTAGTTGTGTTCCAGCTTGAGGGAGAGGCCCATCTATGGTGGGATTGGGCAAAGGCCTCAAAGAACGTATAGGCAATGACTTGGGGAGAGTTCCAAGAGTATTTTATGGGCAAGTATTTCCCATCATCCATTCGACAAGTGAAACCCCAGAAATTATTGGATTTGAAGAAAGGGACTATGACAGTGATGAAATACATGTCTAAGTTCACCAAGCTAGCACGTTTCACCGATTATTACGTAGCCAAAGACTTTCCCAAGGCAAAAAGATTTGAGGATAGCTTGAAGTTGTCCATCCTGGTAAAGATTATGGGATATTGCCTATAAGACTTAGACTTAATGGTCTAGATGACCATTTCTATTGAGAAAGAGGTGGAAGATGCTAAGAACATCTAGGAGGTAGGTCCTAAGGATAAGAAGAAAGAGGGTCAATCTTCTTCTTGTAGTTCGGGGAAAAAGCAAAAGATATTTACCTCAGAAGACCATCAGGGGAAGGGCTGCGACTATCAAGGCTAAGACCAAGGCCAATCCTTCCAAGTTGAGAGAAATTTCAAGGCTACCTATTAGGTGGGCCAGATGACTTGCTTCATATGTCACCATTCGGGCCACTTGAAGCGGGATTGTCCTCAGAGGCAGGGATCCCAAAGCTATGGTACATCTCAGTCCTAATCATCAAACATTCTTCATTGTTCCCTATCCTCACATGGGTCAGGGAAATCAATTCCAGTTCTAGGGTGCTGCCCAGACCCCTACTACTTCACGTGTGGGGACTCTACAATCAGGTTAGATGGGCCAGGGTTTAGGCTAAGGCTAAGGATGGGGCTTACAGGCCGGGACTTCAGAGACTTAGAGAAGAGTCTATGCCATCACACATCAAACTAAGCCCGTGGATCAGTCGGTGATTTAGGGTATATTTCTGTTCTCTCACTTATGGCCAAGGGTATTACTTGATTCGAGTGTGTCTCACTCATTTATTTATGAATCATGTGTGAGGGATTTGGGCTTAGAGGTTGAAACCTTAGAAGAGTTATCGCAAGTGAGTTCTCCCCTAGGAGTTAGGGTTTGCATTGTCGAGATATATCGAGGGTGTAAGCAAGAGAGCTTGGAGATTCAACTCACTGTAGACCTTAGGGTCATGGACATGTCAAAGTTTGACGTTATTCTCGGAATGGATTAGTTGACGACACACTAAGTCGTCATTGACTATGATTGGATAAGGGTCACTATTTATACACCAAAAGGTGTCTATTTCATATTTTAAGAAGAAAAGCACGATACTTTATCCCAAGTTGTATATGATTCCCGTTGGCACAAGAAATTGATGGGATGCTTGTGAGCCTTACACTTGAGGACGAGGCGAGATAGGAGTTGGGTCTACCTTGGGTAGTTTATGAGTATGTAGACATTTTTTTGGACGATTTACAAGGATTAGCTTCACATCAAGATGTAGACATCACCATTGAGTTACAACCCGGTGTATCCCTTATTTCCTTGACACTGCATAGGATGACACCTGCACAGTTGCAAGTACTCAAAGTTTAATTACAAGAATTGTTGCACAAGGGCTCCATTAGATCGAGTACCGCACCTTGGGGTGCTTTAGTATTATTTTCCAAGAAGAAGGACAAAACCTTAGACTATGTATTGACTACTGACAGTTGAATCAAGTCACTATCAAGAATAGGTACCCATTGTCGTGGATCAATGATCTTTTTGATCAATTGAGAGGGGGCACGAGTCTACTCCAAGATAGATCTATGCAATGGATTCTATCAGTTGAGGATTAGGGAGACATATATCCCTTAAACGGCGTTTAGGACCCGATATGGGTATTTTGAGTTTACAGTGTGCCCTTCAGGTTGATGAATGCCCCAGCAGCATTCATGGACCTTATGCATAGGATGTTCCACCCTTATTTTGATCAATTTGTCATGGTCTTTATTGATGAAATCCTAATCTACTCTAAGTCTAAGGAGGAGCATTAGGGTTACTTAAGGATCATTCTCCAACCCTTGAGGGACCATAGTTGTACACCAAGCTTAGCAAGTTTGAATTTGTGGCTGATGAAAGTAAATTTTCTAGGACACATGGAGTCAGCTTTGGGTGTGTTAGTTGCTTGACAAAATTCCTTGTAGTTTTCTAACCTCTAAACATCATCTTTTAGCATGTATAGTATATGAATGAAGGGGAATGTCACTCTCCTATGGGTGATGCAAGAGATGGGGCAACGGAATAATTGTGGAATGAATGCAATGAACAAAATATGTGTGTGGAATGAAATGCGTATGTGAACAAAAGTGCTCCCCAAGTGCAAGGAGTCTTTTGTGTGTCGTTATTTTACTTGGAAAAACATTCCAAGGTCGTCTCCTCAGGGAAGGAAAGTTCAAGTGCATGAAGGGGATTTTGTGAAAAGATAAAAGTGTAAAATCTTTTGTTTATGTTTTGGTGATTGGAGTTTGTGAATGAAAATGCAATAAAGCAAGTGTTGGCTAATCCAAAAAGTTCATTCTAATGGGAATCCCAACTCAACTCGAAACCTTCCTCCAATGGTGCGTAGATGAATGATTGATTCGTGGGAAGTTAGGGACGAGATGGTGAGGATCCAAGCATAAACCCTGACTAGGCCTATAGAATATCAAAGACTCACAACCACATCCACTCTCAACCCAATCAAACCAAACCATTGTACATCGAGAAGAGGAAAGAAAATGAGTTGAAATGGAAAACCCAAAAGGAGGTCTCCCTTGGATTAACCAACTTAAAATCTAGCTACACGTGAAAGCAAGAAACAAATGCGTAATATAAAGAGACATAATGAAGAAATGAAGATTGGAACTTAACTTTAAGCAAGAAAACTTGAACTATAAAGAATGAAATACAATACCCATTTTAAAGTAAGAAATGAAGAAAACTTGGAAGCAACAATGGTGGATTGAAGAACATGTAACTAAACTTGAAATATACTTGAAATAAAGGAGATTACAATGCAAGAAATAGAGATTACAACAGAACTACAACTTACAACAATAAAATGGGTGACGAAAATGAAAAAAACCATAAATTTCTATATTACACTATTCATCATCTTCTTCCTTGGGATTGTCTAAGCTTAGGTAGCCACGCTTTGAAATGCTAAAGAATGTTGAATATATGGAGTGTGAGAGCCTTCAATTTTTGTGCATGGTGGTCCCCCCAAGGTGTGTGAAAGGCCTCCCATCAAGAGGGGCTGAATGGATGGGTTTTGACAGGCTAGGACAAGGCTAGCTTGCAACTCCCCTCTTCTCTCTCTTCCTCTCCCATGCCTTCTCTTCCAAAGTCAGGAATTTGTGTAAGGGAGGCATGGTTGCATGTAGAAATTGTCTGGGGTAAGTGTGGGAGAAGTGTAGGTGGGCCCCTAAGCAAGTTGGATACGATTTGCAGGCATGCTGGGCTGTTCTAGGCATTTAGTAGATTGTACCGGTAATGCGTACCGGTACACTAAACCTTCTGGAGTTCGGCATACCGGTACGCAGTACTGGTACACTTTTCTGCTCTAGACCAATTTTCGTAGAATTGCCATAACCTTGGATCCAACCATTGGATGGAGCTGAAATTCTAAAACAATATATAAGACATCCAGATCTACAACTTTCATATTTTGCACTGTTTCAGAATAGAAGTGGATTATGGTCAAAATGGAGGAAAACTGAGGCTCTGCAACCAAATGGTGTGGGTGCTGGTGCCTTTGTTCCCAAACACCAATACCTCCTTGATTTCTTCACTTTTAAGCCTCCAAATTCTCATGTAATGTGTCTATGCCTTCACCACACATACAGACTTAGTTTCAAGGTCAAAAATCCATCATTTAAGCTATAATTACCTACAACATCGAAAATTCAACATTATTCATAATTTTGGCTAACTCTAAGTACTTCTATGCAAAAGTTGAGTTAAAATGCATGTAATGAGGCCGTCAAATATGCAATATTTTGTGCTCATCACACCCCCCAACTTAATCTTTGCTAGTCCCTAGCAAACAAAATGTAAAAAGCAAGCAAAAAAAATAAACATGTATTAATTCCGCAATTGCATTTAGCACATGCAACAAGCCTTTAAACCCCTAGGTGATCCCTAGTGGACGAGTTTTGTCTTGTGAAGGTTTCCAGTGAAGGTACCTACAAACTTCTTTTCCTAGTATCCAATATTTAAAGCATATTCCCTTATCCTGACTAGCACAGGGATGTCAAAATAGCTTGCTCACACACCCGAACCAATCACACATCAGACACATCATAGCCTTAAACTCATGTGTGTGTGAAATGAATATGTAATTTAAACATTTACACAACAGAGTTCACATTCACTTTGGCTATCCAAATTAAGTTTTGATGCAAAAACTCACCAAGGTTTCTCTCAAAAATGAATACACTATGATTATCTGAGCATGCACTCCATGTGTATATGTGAGATAGAATCTTGTGCACAAAACAAAGTATGCTCACATATAATCCAAAAATGAAGTATGTATAAAAATGAAACAACCTTGGCATAATCTCATGAAAGGAATGCTAGGGCATTAGATAGAAAAAACAACTTCTCTTTTTCTTTAAAAGTATGCATCCCCCATGCTTCTCTGGATCATTTAGGACTTCACGGGTTGTAATGAGGCCTTGGGGTGATATTAGGCAAAAGAAGCGAAGGATATAGGATAACAAAGAGGGTTGTTTGAGTGAATGACCTTTATTTCAAAAAGATCTCCCTTTTTATGGGATTTCTAGGCTAATCACCATCACTTCACTCTGTTTCTTTTTTTCTTCTTTTCCTTAACATTTTCCTTTTCTTTTTTTTTCTTTTCACTCCCTTTTTCTCCTTTTCTTGGATTTTCATTATTTTTCCATTCAACTCTTTGAGTTTCAACATCATTCATCCCTTTTGTTTGAGTTTCCACACCATACTTTCTTTCTCTTTTATAATCACTCATATTCAGCTTTAGGAACAACCAAGGTAAGGTAGGTATCTGTAATTTTCACTGGCTTGGTCAAAACATGTGGCATAGAAACGAATTCAATTAAGGCTCAATCATGGCATTAGGGATAAATTTTTCCAAGAAAATGGCTAAGGCTCAAAGCATTTCAATGATGGCCCAAGATCATTTCTAGATAGGCATGGGTGAGCACATTGCATTTCAAGACAAAGTCAATCAACTACCCAAATGCTCCTAACCAAAACAAACATAATGATATTATTGAACAAATTTGAATTTGAAAAATTATTTCTTGAGTAAATGTAAGTTCCCTCCAAACAAGGATTGACATTAAAGCTCACATGAGTTCTTACTCATCTCCACTATTCATGTCAAGCACTAAATGTGAACTCAATTCGTAAATTGAAAAAAATTACAAGTTCATGTGTACTTATGCTTGAGTTCAAAACCAAACAAGTATGTGATACTCTTAACAATAGGATAAACTTTTATAATGTGTTCATGTATTCAAAGTTCAAAATGAAGATCAAATTATCACAACTCCCACAACAATTAGGGTAGGGGAATATAGTTCAATATTGGATATTTTTCACAAAAATTTTCAAAATTTTCACATTTCCAACTTATTCTATAAAAAAAGTGGTGGAACATGTAAATGGTGAACCTCACCCCCCAACTTGAACTATGCATTGTCCTCAATGCACAAAGAGTCATGCAATGAGAAAAATGAAAGTAATATGAGAAATGAGATACCACCCTTTTTTTTCTTTTTTTTTTTTCTCTTCTTTTTTTCTTTTTTTTTATACATATTAAAGAGAAAACAAAAAAGTTTGTTTACACGCCCCAACTTAAACTTGCACATGATATTGAATGAGTTTTTCTACAATGATGCTCAAAATGTAATGAGTCCAAATTAGGGAGAGGTAAGCAACTTCTACACTACAACATCAAGAAAAGGAAAATATAACAATAAAATAAGTCTAATTAATATGTACATGAAAGGAAAACAAAAAGGGATCATGTCAATCCCGCTTAAATTCGGATATTAGCTTGAGCCCATTGATTTTTGATTTTAAATTTTTTTTGGTGTATAAATGCCCTTCCAAACCAATCTTTCCAACAATACAAAAGATAGTCATTAAAAATTCTCAACCAAACGAAGGTGTAGGCAAGTTTATACAATTCCAACAATGGAGTACACAATTTTTCTTTAAAAGTTTCTTCACTTAACTCCATTTCAATGCCCTCCCCAAGTTGAGAAATATGAATCTCAACACCACTCCTAGATGGAAAAATGACCTTGGGCTCATTAGTCTTATGTGAGATAATAACTTCCTCAATTTTTTCACAATCTAGAGTGGTGGGAGATTCAACATCAATATGCATTTCATTGGGATGATCATCCTCAATACATTGACTATGCTCAAGATGTTGTTCTTCATGCATAGCCATTATAGCATTATTCAATGTATTAAGTCCATCTCTAATTTCAGAAAGTTGTTGGGCTACTTGGGCATTGGCTTCCATTTGGCATTGCATAAACTCGTAAAGCTTATTTTCAAATTCTTGTTTGGTTGAGTCCTCATATGTTGAATAATGGGAAAATTCATTTGGTGGTGTGAGATCGAATGAAAAATTATAAGGTTCATTCTCCCAACCATAACTCGGATAACTCGTTGCAACATAATGGTTGGGGTAAAAAATTTTGGAGGCCAAAATTGAATTTGAATCTTCGCATGCAAAGTATTGAACCGGATAATTTATTGGACATTCACTAGTGATGTGTCAGTACTCACCATAAATCTCACAAACATTTTCAAAATAAGGGGCATTTATTGGGCACTCACTAGTGATGTGTTCGTACTCACCACAAATCTCGCAAACGTTTTCAAAATAAGGGGCGTTTATTGGGCACTCACTAGTATTGTGCCCATACTCATTACAAATCTCACATGCAATTTCAACAAAAAGGGCATTTGATACATTTTCATGATAATAAGGAAACATAATACAAAACACAAGCTAAAACAAAAATATATACAAGGAGCAACGTACCTCAGCCCATGATGAAAATCAATGGACTTACCTCCGTTGTTCGAAAATCACCCTCGAACTCAATGCTTAACCTTCTCCGGCAACGGCGTCAAAAATGCTTGACAAAATTTCTTGTAGTTTCCTAACCTCTAAACATCACCTTTTAGCATGTATAATATATGGATGAAGGGGAGTGTCACTCTCCTATGGCTGATGCAAGAGATGGGGCTACGGAATAATTATGGAATGAATGAAATGAACAAAATATGTGTGTGGAATGAAATGCGTATGTGAACAAAAGTGCTCCCCAAGCGCAAAGAGTCTTTTGTTTGTCGTTGTTTTACTTGGAAAAGCATTCCAAGGTCGCCTCCTTAGGGAAGGAAAGTTCAAATGCATGAAGGTGATTTTGTGAAAAGGGAAAAGTGTAAAATCTTTTGTTTGTGTTTTGGTGATTGGAGTTTATGAATGAAAATGCAATAAAACAAGTGTTGGCTAATCCAAAGAGGTCATTCCAATGGGAATCCCAACTCAACTTGAAACCTTCCTCCAATGGAGCGTAGATGAACGATTGATCCGTGGGAAGCAAGGGATGAGATGGTGAGGATCCAAACATAAACCGTGACTAGGCCTACGGAATATCAAAGACTCACAACCACATCCACTCTTAACCCAGTCAAATCAAACCATTGTACACCAAGAAGAGGAAAGAAAATGAGTTGAAATGAAAAACTCAAAAGGAGGTCTCCCTTGGATTAACCAACTTAAAATCTAGCTACTCATGAAAGCAAGAAACAAATGCGTAATATAAGAGACATAATGAAGAAATGAAGATTGAAACTTAACTTAAAGCAAGAAAACTTGAACTATAAATAAAGAAATACAATACTCATTTTAAAGCAAGAAATGAAGAAAACTTGGAAGCAACAATGGTGGATTGAAGAACATGTAACTAAACTTGAAATATACTTGAAATAAAGGAGATTCCAATGCAAGAAATAAAGATTACAAGAGAACTACAACTTACAGCAATGAAATGGGTGAAGAAAATGAAAAAACCATAAATTTCTATATTACACTATTCATCATCTTCTTCCTTAGGATTTTCTAAGCTTAGGTAGCCACGCTTTGAAATGCTAAAGAATGTTGAGTATATGGAGTGTGAGAGCCTTCAATTTTTGTGCATGGTGGTCCCCCCAAGGTGTGTGAAAGGCCTCACATCCAGAGGGGCTGAATGGATGGGTTTTGACAAGCTAGGACAAGGCTCGCCTGCAACTCCCCTCTTCTCTCCCTTCCTCTCCCATGCCTTCTCTTCCAAAGTCAGGAATTTGTGTAAGGGAGGCATGGTTACATGTAGAAATTATTTGGGGTAGGTGTGGGAGAAGTATAGGTGGGCCCCCAAGCAAGTTGGAGACAATTTTCAGGCATACTGGGCTATTCTGGGCATTTAGTAGATCATACCGGTAATGCGTACCGGTACACTAAACCTTCTAGAGTTCGCATACTGGTACTGCGTACCGGTACACTTTTCTGCTCTAGACTAATTTTTGTAAAATCATCATAACCTTTGATCCAACCGTTGGATTGAGCTAAAATTCTGACAAAATATATAAGACATCCAGATCTATAACTTTCATATTTTGCACGTTTTTAGAGTCGAAGCGGATCATGGTCAAAATGGAGGTAAATCGAGGCTCTGCAACCAAATGGTGTGGATGTTGGTGCCTTTGTTCCCAAGCACCAATACCTCCTTGATTTCTTCACTTTTAAGCCTCCAAATCCTCATGTAATGTGTCTATACCTTCACCACACATACATACTTAGTTGCAAGGTCTAAAATCCATCATTTAAGCTATAATTACCTGCAACATCAAAAATTCAACATTATTCATAATTTTGGCTAACTCTAAGTACTTATATGCAAAATTTTAGTTAAAATGCATGTAATGAGGCCGTGCTCATCATTAGTGGACCTGGTGAAGGTTAAGGCAATTATGAGTTGGGAGATACCTAAGTCTGTCTTCGAGATACGCAATTTATTGAGATTTGTAAGATATTATCAGAGGTTAATTAAGGACTTCTCATCGCTAGTTGCACCTATGACTCGACTAACCAAGAAAGATGTCAAGTTCTAGTGGTATGACTTATGCGAGAGGACATTCTAGGAGTTGAAAAGGTGGCTTACTTTAGCTTCTATTCTTATAGTTCCATAGAAGGGTCAGAAGTACACGGTCTATTGTTATGCCTCAAAGGAGGGATTTGAATGTTTTTTGATGCATTCTGGGATGGTGTTGGCTTACGGTTCACGAAAGACGAAGAACAATGAGCAGAACTACCCCACACACGACATGAATTTGATGGCCGTTGTTTTTGCCTTGAAGGCATGGCGCCACTATTTATATAGAGAGAAGTTTGAGATTTTTTCAGACCACAAGAGCCTGAAGTACATCTTCACATAGTGAGACCTCAATATGAGGCAGCACTGGTGGATGAAGTACCTAGAGGACTGTGACTTCACTTTGCATTACTTCCTTGGTAAGACAAATGTGGTGGCTGATGCACTCAGTTGGAAGTCACAGGGAGTCTTGGCTAGTATAGCTTCTTAGGAGTGGCAGATGCTCAAGACTGTGTGACAGTTCAGGCTACACACAAATGGGTGAAGCTCAAGGCACTTTAGGTAGTCTAGTGGCTACGTCATCCCTATTGAGCATGGTGATCAAGTCCTAGAGGAAGGACATAGACATATTGTCCATCAGGAACCAGGTGCAGTCGGGTATGGGCAACGAGGGTTGGGCCATTCACCCAATTGAAGTCTTTGGTTAGAAGAAGGATTATGGTTCCCCAGTCTTTGAATTTGAGGGAAGAGTTTCTCAGGGAGTTTCATTACTTCTGTTTTGCTGTGCATTCATGTGACATGAAGATGTACCATGATCTTCACCGTTAATACTATTGGAGTAGAATAAAGAGACATGTTAGAGACTTTCTCAGTAGGTGTTTCACGTGTCAGTAAGTCAAGGCTGAACATCAAAAATTGATAGGGTTACTCTAGCCTTTGGAGGTGGTTGAGTGGAAGTGGGAGCATGTCACTATAGACTTTTGACTTATTTGCCATGGATTTTGTGTGGGCATGACGCAATATGGGTGATCGTAGGCTAGCTTACGATGTCGGCATACTTTTTGGTAGTGCGGATGACCTTCATATTGGAGGAATTTTGCAGGTTGTATATATAGGAGATAGTCTGGTTACATAGAGTATCCATATCTATTGTATCAGATCGGGATCTTGGTTCAAGGTCCACTTCTGGGAGAGCTTCCAACGGGTCATAGAGACACAGTTGATGATGAGTACAACTTTTCATCCCTAGATGGACGGTCAATCGGAGAGGACCATCCAGACTTTAGAGGACATGCTTTAGCCATGCATCCTTGATCTCAAGGGTAGCTAGGAAGAGCAATTACCCTTAGTAGAATTCCCTTATAAGAATAGTTATCAAGAAAGCATCTGTATAATACACTTTATGGGAGGTCATGTCATTCTCCATTCTATTGGATAAAGGTTGGTGAAAGACTCTCCACGGGTCTAGACTTAATTTGAGACACCTCAGAGAAGGTGGACTTGATATGAAAGTGTCTTCTTATGGCTCAGAGTCGGTAGAAGAGCTACGCCAATAAGCGGTAGTGACCTCTGGAATTCGAGTTTGGAATCACGTATTCTTGAAGGTTATGCCTAAGAGGGGAATGGTCAGGTTTCAAAAAATGAGAAAATTATTGTCGAGGTATATCGGGCCCTTCGAGGTGCTCAAAAGGGTTGGTAAATTCGATGACGGTTATAGGTTTTTACCACCAAAAATTTTATCAAGTGTTCACGCAGTGTCCATGTCTCCATGCTTCAAAAGTACACTTCAGATCCTA